>VYXB01002726.1:36136-114154 GCA_013397135.1 Pachyramphus minor
CTTGTTGTCCACCAGGACCCCCAGGTCCTTACCCCTCCAAGCTGCCTTCAAGCAGGTTGGCCTCCAGCCTGTACTGGTGCTTGGAGTTATTCCTCCCCAGGTGCAGGACCCTGCACTTGCCCGTGTTGAATTTCAGGCAGTTCTGCTCTGCCCACTCTCCAACCTGTCAAGGTCCTTCTGAAGGGCTGTACAGCATTCTGGGGTATTGACCACTCCTCCCAGCTTTGAGTCATCAGCACTCTTCCCAAGGAGGCATCTGGCCCTTCATCCAAGTCATGGATGAATAAGCTAAACAATACTGAGCCCAGTAGAGAACACTGGGGGACAACACTAGTGACAGGCCTCCAACTAGACCCTGTGCCACTGATCCCTCTGGGATCTGCCATTCAGCCAGTTCTCAGTCAACCTCACTGTGCCCTCATCTAGCCCACACTTGTTCAGTTTCCCATGGGGATGCTGTGAGAGACAGCATGGAAAACCTTGCTGAAGTTGGGGTAGACAATATACACTACTCTCCCTTCGTCCATCCACGTAGTTGTTTCATCAGAGAAGGCAATTAGGTTGGTCATTTTTCATTCTGTTAGTCCAGACAAGAAGGTTCTCACCACAGAATACAGAAGTGTCACCATAGTTCTATTTGCAGATTAATGCTATTACGTGTTTAACCCAGGGGCAGTGTTACTATGGCAGTTTAAATCTTGTCTTCTCTGATTTGTTTATTTAAAGTAAAAAAGAAAGAAAAAAAAAAAAGAAGCAGTAAATGCTTTTAACCAGAGGAATTAAAATAACCACGCTCAAATTGCTGCAGTTTCCCATCAGCAATTCATTCTTGTTCGATTAATGCACTTGGGAGATCCTGTCCCACGGACTGGCAAATGCCCTGGAACTGGAAAAGCTCTGCTGTGCTGACAACACAGTGAGGTGTCGATAGGAGCTATCCAGGATGCCCAAAGGTACCACTAAGTGCCCAGGTTCCTTTCTGCATTGACTAAGTTTGTTTAAGGTGTCAAGGTGGTCCTTCCAAGGGCAGGATGAACACCTTTTCACTTAAAAATCCTTTTCAAAGTGGGAAGCACAACTGATTCCTTTTTGAGACTCCTGAATCAGACAATCAAAGCTCGGTACACCAGGAAGCCAGTACACACAGCTCTGCAAGTCAGGAAACTACAAAACAGCATTCCTTCAAGACAGCCAAGAGCAGTATGGCCTCTAAAGTCACTACACACTAAAGTAACATATTGTACAAATAGTACAACAATGCAAAATATTTAACACAGATTTCAGCTGTATTGCAGACAAGTGAAAATCTGTGTATTACAGACAAGTAGAAATGCCCATGGACAACAGCAATGTTTATCACACTTCTTATATCCTGTGAGGCAAGAGTTGAGTTTGCTCCTGGAAGGCTTTAGCCCTCAAAAAGAGAATTTTTTGTCTGAAATTACATGCCCTTTTCAAGACATTCAAGTGAACCCTAATGTCCATAGGTTTATGAGTAAAAAAAAATATCCCACAAACAGCAGCTGTATCAAATGGTTTGAAAACAGTGTCTGAAATGTCAAGCACTGAAAAACCTTCCAGCTGATTATGACTAACTGATGCATGTAGCTGCAAGCTAAACACAGGGGGTAGGGGAGGGAAAGCCAACAAAGAAACCCACCAAAAACCCCCAGAACTTATACAGAAATGCATTACCTCCTTACCATAGTTTTTTTTCAGGTAAGGAGGTAATGCATGATTCAGTAATTCCACATTCTTAAGTGAACTATGTGACTATTCCACAACTTAAAAGGCTGATCATCAATCCCATTAAGCTTCTTAGCTTATTCAGAAAGCACTGTGTAACCAGCAATTATTTTTTTAAAATGATAATCCTGCTAGCCTGGAAACATGGAAATATAATAAAGGTATTTACATTTTTCTTTGCAAAGTTATTTTTAAGCTGGAACAGTTCCCCAGTCTGCAGTTTGTGTGGCTTGACAAAGGGTCATAACAGCTACAAAGGAGGCTGCAGAGGGGCAGCAACAAGCACTTGAGAGACAAGAACAAGCTCTTGAGCTGGTAATATACTCAAAAAAAATTCTGCACTTCGAGCTGCACTCCAAATTTATCTACAATAAGATCACTTTAATTACAACAGAAGAAATTAGCAAAGGTCACAGAGTAAGGAGATTGTCTTGTACCAAAGGAGACTAGGCAATGCCAACAGATACAGCAAGAAGAGGTCAGACCGAGTCAAGTTTTGGCCTCAAGCACTGCACAAATTCTGACAAAATTAGAATCAGATGAAAACATCACATTTGGTACCAAAGTGAAGTTCATCTAATCAGTCTATAGTAATAGCATCATGTGTTTGGAAAGCAGCTGAATTTAATGAAACACATCAGAAGCCTACAGGCTGCAGAGCTGAGCTCTTTATAAGATGGCAGATATCACACTGATTTTAAGACGAAGTGACAAGAATGGAATATGAAAGGGATAGGCTGTCATCAAGAAGATTATAATGGTGGGGACATTGCTTATGACAGACAGAGAACACAGCAATGGAGAAAAATAAAAATCTGACTATAAGAAAGGTCAATCTGACTTGGCAGCAAAGCACCAAGGTGATTAGAGAGCATATACATAGGCAGGAGAAATGTCTTCAAGCGAAGGAAATAACTCAAACCAGAAGTGAGGATCACTGTACTGCTTTTCACATTTATAGAAACGTTCCAAAATGAAGACAATACAGTAGATGTGCAGTCTCAGTGATTTATGGCCTTACTTTATATTGCCTTCATAAAATAGGATGCATGCAATGCATTCCTCAAGAGCTAAAATAGAAACCATCATAAAAGCCACTACATGTTTCTAGTCAGTTACCAAAAAGCAAGTAGCTACTAAGAGTGGGGGGGTAAAAGTGTCATCTATAAGATGTTACTTAATAGACTAGAAAGAGATCCATTACTGAATTTAGCTGAAAGCATGCTTTATGCCAGCTGATCGCTAACAACCACTAAGAGAGTCTGTGTGACTTCACTCAATTTTGCTTAATGTACACAAAATATATTTGTAATGTTTTGAAAAGGATTTGGGTTTGTGGCTTTTTGTACTATCCCTGAATATTAATATTGGATCACACCTGAGTAATTCACAAGTATTACCAAAAGACTTGCTATAAACCGTATCAGAAAACAGTACTGAAGCTAAAAGCAGATTCCTTTCTCTCCTGAAAGATGAGTTACCAGCTTGCTTAGGATACAAAGAAAGACAACTGAAGGAAGTAAAGGAAGAAGAAAATCAATTTTATACAACAGGGAAGTAAGCAGCTGTGTAATTGTAACTCCCCACATCCTTAATGCTAAAACGGCAAAACTCTTCTTACAATACTGATAACGACAAGAGGTAACTCAGTAATTATTTATCTGCAGTGTTCATACTTAAAGAAAAATTCTTTGAAAACTGAAAAAATACGTATTTTTTTCATTCTGATCCTCAAGTTAGATTTAGCAGGCAAAATGAACAATTTAATTCAAAGAAAATTCACATGGGATTACAAAAATGTAATATAAAATATAATTAAGAAGCAGCCTTTCAGGAATTGATGTTTCTGAGAAAGAACACCGAGATTTATACTAAGTACAACTGCTTCCAGTACTCAAAGCATCTAGAGACAAAACATGTTACTAGAGTACAATTTTATATTATTGGTCTAAATGATTCTCCCTTGATTGTTACAATATAGTTTTATAACCTCTGAAAAATCATAATCTTCTTTATTCTGTATTCTAAGAGGAAACATCACCCAGCAACTGAGAAATTAGGTTCTTCTTTTCAAGACTGGGTTGGATGGGGCTCTGAGCAGCCTGGTCGAGTGGAAGGTGTCCTTGGCCACAGCAGTGGCGCTGGAACGAGATGATCTTTGAGGTCCCTTCCAACCCAAACCATTCCATGGTTCGCAGGGGTAGCTAATGGAATTAATACTGTGAGTAGGAGAGCATAATTTTTATATAACCCTAGCAGCAAATAAAGTTCTTTATTCTCACATACAGTTGGATACATAGAGGATGTTGAGAAAATTATGCTGGCGTCAAAGATAACTCCCAATGCTGGGAGACAGCCAAACCAATAAAGGAAAACTGAACTGCTTCCCATAATGAGGATGCTGAAAAGGGGATAGGAGGGAGGGACAGAAGCCTGGAATAAGATCATTTTAAATTATTTCATTACAAACTCACTGAAATATGTCATAGGACAAGAATAAATCCTTGTGTATGTTTTTGTGTCAGAATTGGAGGAGACAACTATCTGGATAAGGCTCACAGATTGCCTAGGATAATTGCAATTCCTCCTATTTAAATGAATTCCTTCTATTTAAACCAGTTAAAATATTAAAAATAATAGTTATGTTAAAGGTATAGGTGACCCTACTAAAAAGAGCATAGTTTTATTTTTAGAAGTAGCATGGAAGATAAATAAGCATTCACTAACAAGATAGAAAAATATAGTCACCTTTCTCAGTCACAAAGCACTGTCATTTGGTTGACATTTCATTTGAAACCTATGTCACATAGAACGGTCATATCTGCATTTTAAATGTTACCACTTCTAAAGCAATTGCACTGCTAGAAGATATGAGTGATTTATACTGTTTGTATCTACTTCATTTGAATTCTGAAGATTTTATTGTTTACTTCTGCTAGAGAAACTGTTCTTAGAATAACTGTACTTTGAAATATTAACCCCTCCATCTTCTGAATCTCATGGCTACTGTCTCTGCTGAATACCTAAAGGAGGTACACTTTAATTTTTCCAGGTTGTTATGTCTTATTACATAAGCCAATAGTTTTCAGTAATAAAAATAACTTGTTTAAAAATAACTTGTTTAAAATTTTATTAAGTCAAGCAGCACAGATGCCATCACAACAAATATTTTTAATTCAGTCATTAACTGAATTAAAGACATCTGTGACAACTAAATTAAGACATCTGGAAAAATTCCTGGTAAAACAGAGCTCATCTAGAGTTTGTGAATATCAACATAAACCTAATTAAGGAAACAATCTAACCTACAAATTGTAATCACGTTGCAATCATCTCTGGTGCTTACATTCAAGATAAACAAAATACCAACAGTGCTTAGTTTCTTACGTATTCTTATCTTATTACTGCTGGTCTAAATGAGTTTTTCCTGCAGGTGGCATCCTTAGAAAACCTTTACCATGCAGAACCTGTGGTTCACACTGCAGCCTTTTGCAAGTCTTTGGAGACCTCTCTACCCTCAATTATTTGACATCAGTCAACAGTGAAAATCTACTAGATAAGAGTAACAGACAGGCAGCGTGACTGTTTAAACCCCATTTCTTTAGCACATGTAAAGAAAAAAAATACAGTATTCTGCCACTCAGATGTTGAGAACGGGAAGACATCACCAGTTCTGAAACCCTGATTTTGCAGAGCTATTAAATTCTATGCATTATGAACAGTCAAAGACCTTAGACCCTCATATTGTTGCATTTATCTCCTCCAGAGATTCTCTCCTTCCTATTCTTTCTATTCCTCTATGGAAAGGATAATGCACCACAAAGCAGGTGAAATGGCCCCTCAGTTATCTCACTTCACAGTCCTGAGTAGGAACTGAAACAGTCATCATTTCTCAATTTTGTTAAGCACGGGTGTAATTCCTTTCAGGACTGGAGGAAAATCCTGCAGCTGACCAGACAATTAGCAGAACATTATCAACAGTTTTTGTTTAACACATTATTGCATTTCAGTTATTTCATTTTTGAGACAGCACAGCTTGAACAGTACATCTTGTCTGTGGCTCAAAATTAATTTAGAAAATAAACACACAATTTATATTCACAATGAAGGACTAGGAAACAGAGGGGTAGGTGCTTCCCCCTTCCATCCAATGACATATATTGGATGGATTCACTGTGACATAAACCAAACCCTTGCTTGCTATTAAAAGATAATAAACTGACTTTGTGCATGTACTTCTGTCAATACCTCTAGTTGCAACTACAATCTTAGGAGACAGAAAAAAGTTACTATGCATAGATTTCCACGACTGTGTCTCTCCAAAGCTGTATTTTCTTTTCTTCCTCTTTTTATTACAGTTAATAATTTTTATCCAACTCGAGACTTACATGTATTGAAGAAACTGCTTTTTCTGCATTGCTCAACTGTCACATTCCAGGGGGCAGAGATGGAACACCGTGTCTGGAAAGTCCATGCCAGGCCAGAATAGGAACAGCAACTCCCTTTTGCTGGCACAGAAGCAAACCCTGAGAAGAAAGACCGAAAGGTATTTATATACATGACATTTTCTTCCTTAAAACATTATTTTCTGCAAATATATGCACCAGAAGAAAAACCAGTAATTTTCAAAGGGAATCAGATTCGAACCTTTTGTATTGAAGTGCAAAGCAGAATGTGGGGGAAATACATTGCAACAGAAAATGTCACGAGGTGCAGAAGGCTTCTACGCCCTCAAAAAGTAGAAATATTGTCCTACCAGCAAAATGTGCAACAATGTTCCTGGACATCAAGGTGATAAAAAAATACATCATAAAACCATGTATGTGCTACAAAAACCACATCTGAAATCGGCCCAATAAACCTGCTCAATATATTCATTAATGGACTCAGTGGTGGGGTAGAGTGCATCCAGAGCAGGTTTGCTGATGATACAACACTGAGAGTGGAAATACACCAGAGGGTCCTGCTGATTCTTGACAGGCTGGAGAAATGGGCTGGAATCTCGTGATGTTCAACAAGGGCAAGTGCAAAGCCCGCACCTGGGAAGGAACCACATGCATCAACACATCCTGGGGGCTGAACAGCTGGAAAGCAGCGTGGCAGAAAAGGGCTCGGGGGATCCTGGTGGCCACCAAATTGACCATGAGCCAGCCACGCGCTCTTGTACCAAAAGGGGCCAACAGCATCCTGGGCTGTGTTAGGAATGATGCCAGTGGGTTGAGGGAGGTGATCCTTCCCCTCTAAGCAGCACCAGTGAGACACATGTGGATCACTGTGTTCAGTTCTCCCATTACAAGAGAGACTTGGACATAGTGGATAATTGGACATTAGGAAAAAGTTCTTCACTGGGACAGGTTCCCCACAGAAGTAGTCGCAGCATCAAAACCTGCCAGAGTTCAAAGAGTGTCTGAATGATGCTCTTAGTCACATGATTTGGTTTTAGGTAATCCTTTGAGGAGCAGGGAGTTGGATTTGACAATCATTATAGGTTTCTTCCAACTTCAATATATTCCACAAGAAAGTCCAGCAAAGGGTCACAGAGATGATTAGGGCCTGGATCATTTCTCATAAAGAGGAGAGTCTGAGAGAGCTGGGAACATATAGTGTGGAGAAAAGCAGGCTCAGGAGAGATCTTACCTATGCGTATAAATATGTGAAGGGAGGGTAAAAAGTAGACTGAGCCAGGCTCTTCTCACTAGTGACCAGTGACAGGACAGGACGGGTGTAATTTAAAAACAGAAAATTCCATATGAACATATGAAACTTTCTTTTTTTTTTTTTATTCTCTACTGAACACGGTCCTGGGTAATCTGCTCTACCTGAGCCTGTTCTGCGCAGGGAGGGTGAACTAGATGATCTCCAAGCTTCCAACCTTCACTATTCTGTGATTCTGTGAATTGGTGAACTTACTCTGGCATTCTGAAAGGAGAATGTACCTTTTCCATGGCCCTCCAGATTTGATTATTACAAGGACAGCCAGTTACACACGCTGTTATCATCTCCAGAACAGATTTACTTCAGTTTAGCAAGGTGGTGCAGATAATGCAGAAAGTTTGCTATTCCACTAGCCAAAGGGAGCATGTTATAACTGCTAAGGCTCCTGCAACAAGGAAAACAAGATATACTTTCATTTATTCACCAGTACAGCTTGTTCTTCAGATGTATCCATATTTTTCCTACTTAAGTCATCAATCAGTCCAAAGAGTATGCATATTCAACAAACTAAAATGGGGTATAATCTCTTGAAATCAATTATTCAATGTTATTCAGAAGATGACAATAATAAAAAAAAATTAAAATCTACTTCTTCCTAAACTACATGTAAATTCATTTCAGCTAGATTTTAAAAACAGAAAATAAGCATGACTTTTGTCATGTTCTGTTATATGTCATGAACATGAATATGTCATGCTCAGTATCAATAAAACAACAATCTTTTTTGAAATCAAGACAATAGCTGCCTCTAGGCCAACAACAATCAGTTCAGTTAACTGGGGTAATGCAGCAGGAAGTTCTAAAAAATTCCTCTCAAAATAGTCTTAAAATGTAAATTTATCATCATTTATATTCATCATTTTATTGCCCATTCACTCTATCTTCAGTAACCCTGCAGGCAATAAAATTCTGATAGAATGGCTGGGGAACAGACAAAAAAGTCAAATGTCAGGAAAAGAAGCAGCCAAATAAACACTGTGACAGAAGAAGCTCAGAAGACCTGATCTTGGCTTCACTGCAACCAGTGACAAATCTCCTAGGATACAATCATTTGCAAAGTGAAAGCAATTCCTACTTTTAAGACTGGCAGTGAAAGAACTCACTTCTGAGCTGGCCATCAAAACTGCATGGCTAAGAAAGCCCACAGAGCTGTGCTGACCATATTCTGGTCCCATATTCTCAGTGGGAGAAAAACTGTTTTGGAGTCTGAACTGAAACAGGACAAAAAAGCGGAGAAAGACATGGCAAAAACACCCCACTCAAACCCACATGACTCCCAAAGTCTAATACACTGAGTGCTGGTATTTAATAAAGTATACTGACACACTTCTCTACATGTACTGCTACCAAGGGAAGAGACACTCTGAAAGGAGAGCATTTTAAATCACAGCACATGTATCTACCTGAGCTAAGCATGGAACACCAAAGTAACCAAATCAAAAAGAATTAGAGGATCCCACCGGAGAAGACACAGATGATTTTAATAAATAATTTAGGAGCAGTTGAAGCCTTTTATTTTTCCTGGTCTACCTGCAAGAAATTGTTGGGTTTTTTTAAGGATATACTTAGGACTAAACAGTGAAAATGTTTCCCTTCACTAGGGAAACACCACTGGCCTGTTTTCCAGCCCCTCCCCCAAATGTTCAGGCTTTAATTGCAGTTTGGCTACAGAATGGGTATCACTTCATTACAGATTGCCCTGATGAAAAGAGACCTGAAATTCATTAACTACTTAGATTTCATTTATTTTTTTTTTTAGGACTAGGGCAAGAAAATTTTTAGAGGACTGTAGAAGCTAAAAAAATCCTGGAGGACTTTATTTTGCCTTTTTAAGGTGGGGAATAAGGAATATGGCCCTACTGAAAGCAAAAAACATGCCTAACTTTCAGGTGTTCTAACAGAAAGCTTTAAAATACTTTTACCAGTGTAATCTGGTCTTTATTCCCACTTCAGTACTTTTCCTGGAATACACACAGGCATTCATGTAGTTCATTACAACTTTGTCTGTGACTTAGGTATATACAATGTACTCAGGCTGTGTAGAGGATTGTGAGACAGGTTCACCAAGATTTATTAGCAGGGTGCATTGCTGTTGGCACTCAGCGACTTTTCAGTGCTTCAGATTATTTCCCCCGTAAGAATTTCCCATTTTCATCAAGATCCTGGTAAACTCCTCGCTGGATACATGCAGGCTATGAACACACACCCTAATGAATCCAAAACCTACAACCCAGAAGAAAGCAAAGGGAAGAAGAGAATTTTTTTCTTTGTTACCACGCAGAACTCACCAAACACTACTGGGATTCACAGCTGCAAGACCTTAAGGACAACAGCATGGGAACAAGGGGAAAATACTGTCCCAAAGGCTCTGCAACAGTGCCAAGGCTGCTGGAGTGAATGGGGACAGAGCTGATGAAAGGCACAGTGAAGTCATAAATACAGAGCACTTAGCAATACAAAGCTCAGGTACCCATGGCATTGCATTAACTACACCTACACCACCTCAAGTTTGTCCAAACCTCAGTAGCATTCAGTGCTTAAACACACTGTATAACGGAAAAGACTTAGAAATTTTATCTTAAGAGAGCATGCAAGCAAAAAAAAACAAACCTCAAAAGTAACTACAAGACTCAGAAAATGCCATTCAGCAGAAGTTTTCAGTTGTACAGTATTATTTCCCATATATCAAAAAACAATTTTTCCCAATTTTCTAACCAAAGTTTTAGAAGGACAGATCCACAGTCAACTCTGATCTTCAGTAGAAAAAAATATACATGTTTTCCCTTCCTCCTAAGTACACTTTAACCTCTTCTGGGAAAAATAACACATTTGAGTTTTGAAAAGTGACTGAAGAGGATCAGAAACCAGAAAGAAATGCTTACAGAATTGGAGGAGACAAACTTCAATTCCTATCAACTAAAAATGTCCAGGTTGGCATAAGAGGAGAAGGGTAAGAAGAATGGGAAGAAAACAATATATGAATTACAAAGCAAACCATCTCACTCCATTATCTTAAAGCACATGTTGCTGCCCATGTTACTTTGATGGGGTAACAGATGACTGATATAGGTTTCCAAAAGCTCAGCTGGCCTGCCCCAAACCCTATAACAATGAGTAAGACTTGCATAAAGTCAATTTATGATATGAAGTACATGTTTACTGCACATGAAGAAAATACGGAAACTGCTATGTAATGACAGCAGCAACCTTATCCACTGATGACAATGTGAGTGTAAAGCTTCTTATTTTATATAGTATTTATCACATTTCCTATCCTAAAGAAGAATAACACACGCAAGAGCAAAATGCAAGTTTTAGGAAAACCTGACATTTACTTAGAAAATCCAATCAGCATTGCTTAGACATAAAACTGAATTCTTCTCTAGGTCTTGTAGGCCCCTGAGTGACTGAACTGACAAGGGAACGTGTGCAGCTGTGGTGTGTTCTGATCCAGGCACACACAGAGCAGCCCCCACTGGGCTGTTTGTGGCTTTGAGTTCATCCCTGGCCTTTTAATGCTGTGCCACAGCATCACTGCTGAGGGATCACAGATGCAGCTGCGCTCAACACACGCAAAGACTCTTTTTCTATGCTGGAATTGATGCAGTGGAGGGAAAACCAGTGCAAGGGTTTATTAAACTCAAGTGCACTTTGCCAAAGACCAGCCACCTGGGAATCATGGGAACACTCCTGATCTCCCTGGTCCCACAGCAGCCCTGCAGTATAACCCCAGAGCAGGAGGCACCTGTTCACACCTCAGATCCATGGGAAGGCAGCAGGTGCTGCCGTGCATATACACGGATGGATGGATGGATGTAGTACACATGGATACATGGATGTGCACATAAATGGATGTACACACAGATGTATGTATGTGCACGTGGATATATGGATGTGTCTATGGATGGATGCACACATGGATGGATGTGCACATGGATGGACGTGCACACGGATGTGCACGTGGATGGATGGCTATACACGTGAATATATGTGCATATGGATGTATATATGGATATATGCATGTACACATGGGCGGACGGATGTGCACACGCAGCGCGCCCCTCTCCACCTGCGGGGCACCGCTCGGGGCCCGGCCTTCCGCGGCGACCGCCCGGACCGGGGTGTTGCCAGGGGACACGGGCCCGCGGTCGGTAACCGCCGCCCTCCCTGCCGCCACCCCGGCCCCGCGCTCCCCCGTCACCCCATCACCCCTCCATCCCGCCCGGAGCACACCCCGGCCCCCTGTCACCTCTCCATCCCGCCCGCAGCGCTCCCCGGGCACACACCCGCCCGGCCGCCACCACCGCCGCCGCCATATTGGCGCCGCCACCGCTCCCGGCACCGCGCTGGGGTGCCCCGCTCGCTGCCTGATGAGAAAGAGCTACCGGAGGGAGAGCGGCTGGGGATAAACCGGGGCGGGGAGGCAAAAACCAGGGCCGGGCACACGGCTGAAGCTTTGCGGGAACTCTCCCGCCGCTCCGGCCCCTTCTCGCGGGCACCTGCGCCATAGAGATCCAGCAGGCAGGCGGCGGACAGCCCCGAAGGGAAAGCGCGGCCGCGGCTCCGCGCGTGCGAGCCCGGAGCGGTCGGTGGGCTGTGCTGGAGCGGGAAGAGCTGGGAGGGCAATGGGGTAAAAACTGCTTTTTCCTCGGTGGTGACGGCACTGCTGCGGGATTGTGATGGAGGCGAGGGCATTTAGTAATGCCTTTCTTTTCCGTAGGTTCTTTGTGGGGTCGAGGGAGGGGCGTTTCCGTGAGTGGCGGAGGATGGACCTCTGGGGTTACAGTCGGTGGGCGCTGAGGTCTGTCTTTTAGAAGGGATTTTTCTCAGGTGCTGCTTTTCCACCACCGTTGGTGTCTCATCGTTTGAACGACCCTTTTAAAGGTCGTTAATGCTTCATGTTCCGGTGCTTGGACTAAATGTCGGGATTAGAGACGCGTTTAGGTTTCCGGTCTCACCATAGTAGCATTGTTGTTCACAAAAATTGTATTCACTCCGCAGTGTGCAACAAGCCCATAATTAGAGACTCGAGAGAGACAATGATATTTATTTCGGAATTGTGCAAGCCTCGGGGCTTGGTGGTATTCCACAACTCAAACACACCAAATATCAAAACTTTTTACTATTTATGCATTTTAGCAAACAAAGGAATTAGTGTTCATGTGCTACAAGTTACCCAGTTCTTTTATTAATTACTATTCTGTCTTCTATTGGTTAATTATTCTCTCGCTTCTCAGGCTAATTAGTCCCCATGCTCAGTGTTTCTGTTCTTTTGAAGTTGGTTTCTTGGGTCAGTGGTGTCTGAGTCAGTGGTCACAATCCTAGAATTACCTTTTACCCAGTCAGAGCTGATTCAGCACAATTGCTGAGTTGGCTTTATTAGTTTCTTCCTTATCTTGGGAGTTCTGCCAAATGTCCTTGTGGCCCATAAATTCTGCATTCTTTGTGTCCACTCCTTTGGTACATCCTCTTTCCCAAGCTTTGTTAACCTCCTCCTAGGTCTGAGATCACTGAAGCGTGTCTAGCCCTAAACCTTAACAAGGCAATTTTACCAACAAGTAATTTGTTTTCCTAACACCTGGACATCACTTAGAGCTTGCTTGATAGCTGCTCTCTGTTTCATGAATTAAGTCTCCCTTGTTGTTGATTAGTCTTGAAAGTATACAAAGATCAAACATCAAAGAACATCCTTTCTTAAGCAAATTTTACATATGCCACATTTTAGAACAGTACCTCTTTCTATGCCTGTACAACTCTGGAATTGTGTTTAGTTCACAACAAAGCTGAAGTCTTGGTGACTGTATTTTTGCAGCATTAAATGTGTAATAGACCGTGATAAAAACCTATACCTCTGTCCCTTAGATTTTGAAAGGCTTTGTTGGAAGATCTTGTGTCAGTGTGTTCACCACTTCCCTGAGCTTTCTGGAACGAATTGCAGAATTACAGAATCATTTAGGTTGGAAAAGAACTCTGAGATCATCAAGTCCAACCTTTGACTGATCACCACCTTGTAAACTAGACCATGGCACTAAGTGCCTCATCCAGTCATTTCTTGAATACTTCCAGGGATGGTGACTCCACCACTTCCCTGAGCAGTCCATTTCAATGTTTAACAACCATTTCCCTGAAGAAATTCCTCTTGATGTCCAGCCTGAAACTCCCCTCATGCATCTTGATACTGTGTCCTCCTGTCCTGTCACAGGTTGCCTGGGAGAAGAGACCAACCCCCAGTTTGCAACAACTTCCTGTCAGGCAGTTGTAGAGAGTGATAAGATCTCTCCTGACCCTTCTTTTTTCCAGACTAAACACCCCCAGCTCCCTCAGCTGCTCCTTGTAGGGCTTCTGCTCCAGACCCTTCACCAGCTTCATTGACCTTCTCTGGACTTGCTCCAGCACCTCAGTGTCCTTTGTAGATTGAGGGCCCCAGAACTGGACACAGCACTCGGGGCTTGGCCTCACCAGTGCCCAGTATAGGGAAAGAATCATTTTGCTGGTCCTGCTGACCACACTATTCCTGATACAGACCATGATGCCATTGGTCTTCTTGGCCACCTGGGCACATACTGGCCCATATTTAGCCATTATTGACCAGCACCCCAAGGTCTTTTTCTGCTGGGCAGCTTTCCAGCCACTCTGCCCTCAACCTGTATCCCAATCTGCATGGGATTGATGTGCCCAAAGTGTAGGACCAGACACTTGGCCTTATTGAAACTCATCCCGTTGGCCTTGGCCCTTCAATTCAGCCTGTCCAGATCCCTCTGCAGAGCCTTCCTGCCCTCCAGCAGATCAGCACTCCCCCTCAACTTGGTGTTGTCTGTGAATTTACAGAGGATGCACTTAATCCCTCCATCCAGATCATCAGGAAAGATAATAAACAGGACTGGGCCCGACACTGATCCCTGAGGGACACCACCGTGTGTGTCCAGATGCCAGCTGGATGCAGCACCATTCACCACTCTCTGGCTCTGGCCATCCACTTCTTAACCCAGCAAAGGGTGCACCTGTACAAGCCATGGGCTGCAGCTTCTCCAGGCGAATGCTCTGAGAGACACTATCAAAGGTGTTACTGAAATCCAGGTAGACAACATCCACAGCCTTTCCTTCCTCCACTAGGAGGGTCACCTGGTCATAAGATGAGATCATATTGGTCAAGCAGGACCTGCCATTCCTAAATACCTGCTGGCTGGGCCTGGTTGTCCTGTATGTGCCTCATGATCATACTCAAGATGATCTGCTCCATAAATTGTCAGGCTGACAGGCCTGTTGTAGTCGCTTGGATCCTCCTTCAGGCCTCTCCTGTAGATGGGTGCCACCCTGGCCAACCTCCAGCCAGCTGGACCACCCCGGTTTGCCAGGACTGATAATAAATGATGGAGAGTGGCTTAGTGAGCTGTTCCACCAGCTCTCTCAGAGCTTGGATGAATCTCATCCAGTCACATAGACTTGTGTCTAAATGCACTTCAAGAAATGCTTAGGGCCCTAAACTCACTCACAGGAGGGGTAAGAAGAAGACCTGGCAGTTGAGTATTGCTGCACACACCCTGTACCTTTTGGTGCAGTCACCTTGGGGTGGGAACCATCTCCTATGCCTCTGTGGCTCTGTGCCTACCACTGAGGCTGTGAGGTGTTAGATTCCATAGGATGAAAAGGCAGAATGCTAGGGAATGAATTCTTGCTTTTTCAGAACAATGGTCAGGGCAGGGAAAATTTTGGTGGAGAGGCTTCACAGCAACTTTTTTCCTTCTTGTTTTTCTCCTTTCTGTGCAGCAAAGCTGGTGGAGTTGTTTGTCTAAATACCCTCTTCTGCAATACAGGCATGTTCGTGTACTGCATTACCATTCTTCTTCCTGATGTACTGGTTTCACTATTAGAGACTACGGTGATAACAAATAGCTTAATTTGCATTAGTGAGCAGAAGCACACAATGTACAATGTCTTCAGTGATTGCTATGTACCTTATGGAACAAAAATTCAACGAGAAACTGTAAAGAATTTCCTCTGGTGTACTGGCAGACCAGCTGCTGGCAGAAAATTGATGCAAGACATAATCTTTTAAACAGGATTTTTATCTTAACTTCCAGCACTTTAAATATGCCCGTTCTCACAGCATTAAGATACCACAGTGTATCAGGACATAACCCTGAGAGTGTCACTAAGGGTAAAACCAATTAGTCTCCCATAAATTTCTGCAGATATTTTCACAGTGGTATTTATTTCCAGATCTTCTTTTCTAAGTAATTTTGTCACATAGAGAATTAAACTCTCTTTTATATTTATGCACTGGATGATCTTATGGAAATGCCACTTTCTGCACATCATTTAACAAAGAGAAAGAATTTACCTTGTACAAATTCGTTGCACAGGCAATGAAATGACTATTTAGTTACTGTACTTGGTTATACTGGTAAAGCTGGTCAATGCCAGCAGTGTAGGGGAGAGTGTGTCTTGTCTTGTGTCAATGGGAATTGGTTTATGCACTAACCAGTCCCTCAGAATGCTGCATGGATTAGGAACATGGAGAAAAAGTGATACACCGTCCTGAAAGCTGGTTCCTGAAGTTCATCTTCAAGACCCAACTCAAAGAGGACAAATTTCCTCCATTGTGAGAATTGCTTATTACACTTATTTTTCTCCCACCCCTTCTAAATTTTAAGAAAAGACTTTGGAAAAGGCTAAAACATCTTGGAGCAAAACCTTCCAAGTCTGAAAAGTTAACAAGCTTGTGAATTTACTCAGAATGGTTTTGTGGTTTGGGAGTTTCACTTAGACCCTCTGATTCCATTAGCTCTGAACTTTTGTTATCTTACTTGGTTGGACCCTAAGTTCTCTCCTTGAGAGCACCTCACAGAAACACATCTCCTGTGAGGAAAGGCTGGAAAAATTGGGATTCTTCAGCCTGGAAAAGAGGAGGCTTCAGGGTGGAACCTGAGATTAGCTCAGTTAGAGCATGGTGCTAACAATGCCAAAGTCATGATTTGGTCCCTGTAAGGGCCATTCACTTGGATGGACTTGATGATCCTTGTGGGTCCCTTCCAATGCATTCTGTCAATGTTCTGAACCCAATTGCCCCATTCCAATATCTGAAGGGAACTTAAGGAAAGATGGGGCAAGACTATTTACAAGAGCTTGAGAGCATGTAGTGATAGGACAAGGGATTCAAATTGAAAGAGAGTAGGCTTAGATTAAATGTTAGGAAAAAATTCTTTACTGTGAGGGTGGTGAGGCATTGGAACAGGTTCCCCAAGGAAGCTGTTCAAGGCCAGGTTGGATGGTGCTCTGAGCAACCTGATCTAGTGAAAGGTGTCCCTGCCCAGGGCAGGGAGTTGAAACTAGATGATCTTCAAGGTCCCTTCCAGCCCAAACCGTTCTATTATTTTCTCTGTAGAATGGGAAATAACATCTCTCTGAGTGCCCTGAGCTCCACAGAGACACAAGTAGCCTGCAAAAGTTTTGTCTTAGGGGGTGGGGTTCAAGAAATGCACCTAGTGCTAGTGCTTGGTTGCTGAGCAAGAAACTGGTGTGGGTGATGCCATGGGAAACTGGAGGGAAAGCAGATGACTCAAATCACTTGGTGGCTCCTGGTTAGTGCCAGCATGGCACTGTCATGGCAGACAGGGATGTACCCTTGGTGGGGGAAAGCAACCAGCACCAACCCAGAATGGGCTGTTAAAACATGTTGCAACCACCCTTCTCCCTGTGATGAGGAAGCTAAGGTGGAAAAGCATCACTCCACAGGCATCCATCAGGCAGCCTGGTGCTTTTAGTATCCCACTGCACTCCTGTGACACACGTGTCAGGTCTGTCCTGCACTGGAATACTTTCAGCAAAGTGATGCTGTCTGCTATTTATTTGCTGTCTCAGGGCAGAGAAAAAAAAAAATCCCATCATGTCTGATAACTGATTTGAGCCAGTGTTGGCCATCAATGTGTGAACAGTGCTGCCACTGGGAGGGACACCAATGCAGGCTGATAATGGATCATTCAAGGGCAGGCTGCCTGCTCCAATAAAGGAAGAACAGTGCACTCTAACACCAGCAGACAAAATTTCAGAGGAGATGTGATTTTGTTTAGGGCTTTCCTATCTTTAAATAATAGTAAAGTCTCAATCTGGTTAATTTGTTTCTGTAAGACTGATAAATTTAACAACTGATAACACTGTTTTTTGCCTGGCTCATTGCCTGTAAGTCTCTAATGTTTAAAGTCACTCCCCAATGTACATTTTCCCATTGTAAAAGCAATGTGTGATGCTGCCTTGGCTTGTCCTTGGTAGGAACTTCAGATATGCAAGGAGAAAGCATAATAGATTCTCCATGGAAACCTGCACTTTAACAGTTTGCTTTTGTACACGTTGGGGACTGATGAGCACCATCAAGAATCCTGTTTGAACAAGGTCATTAAAGATGCCAGAGGATGCCGTCAACAGTATCCATGAGGCCATGAGGGTATACCTTGCCAGAGTGCTGCTCCCTCTTAATACCAGTGTGTTTTTAGAGTTTCTGCCAAAACCCTGTTTTCCTCCTCAGCCAGTCAGCAGTAACTGGCACACTGTCTCCCAAGTGGTCAGTCCTTTGTTTTGTGCCAGCAAAATCAGCTGTTCCCTTTGTAAAGGCTACCCTACTGCTCCTGCCTGTGTTTGTGTCGTGGTGTAAGCCCAGCCAGCAACCAAACCCCACACAGCTGCTCAGTCACTCCCCCACCAGCAGAATCGGGGAGAGAATTGGAAGGGTAAAAGCTGAAAAACTCACGGGTTGAGGTAAAGACAGTTTCATAGGAAAAGCAAGAAGCCTTGCACACAAGCAAAGCAAAACAAAGAATTAATTCGTTGTTTCCCATGTGCAGGCAAGTGTTCAGCCATCTCCAGGAGAGCAGAGCCCCATTATGCATAACAGTTACTTGAGAAGACAAACGCCATCACTCCAAACATCAACCTCCTCCTCCTTCTTCCTCCCACTTTATATACTGAGCATGATGTCTCTGCCTGTCTCTCTCCCTCTTTTTTAAGTCCATTTGTCTCACATTTGACTGATCATTTGTTTTCTTCAGGAGTTCTGGGTACTTGACATTTCTTTTATTTGGGCATAAGCATCAGTGTTATAGAGGTGGTGACATGAGGATCCCAGGTGTCCACTTTATCAGGGGTATGCACGACAGATTTACAGCAGCTGTAAAGGTGCTGCATCTAAAAACATTGCGTGATGTGGCACCAGGTGAAACCCTTGTTTTCTTCCCAATAAAAAAATATGGCAACATTTATATCCAGAGCACTTGCTGGTTTCTCTGCCTGCTCATTCTTCCTCTTTTGATACGTGGCTGGTCAGCATGGGTCTTGCAACTGCTCGTTGTGCCAAGAATCATGCAGGAAAATGAGCAGGTGCAGTGGCCACTCAAACAGTTAACATGCAATTGCTGCACAGTGGTATTGCTAATTAAGCCAAAAGAATGCAGTGGCATTCCTTGGTATTTAATTGTTTTGAGATGGCATCTGTGAGTCCCAAAAGCCACTGCCAGGCTCTTAGCAGAGCAATGTGAAACCAGCATGTAGCTTATTGGAAAGGTTAATGTGACTGCTGCCATCATTTCTCTTGTGTTACTGAGGTAAACATCAATAACCTGCCAAAGTGAAAGCTGGAAATAGATTGAAACTTTCCTGTGGCCAGCTCCATTAAGGCATACTGAATTCCAGGCAGGACAGAAAATCATTTACATGCCTCTTGAAATAGATGGTTACTGCCAGGCACCTGGTTTGAAGGTTGTGCAATTGGAACAGTAGTCAATCAGTTATACAAGACAATAAACACATATGCAAAGGAGGGTCTGGCAGGACCAGGAGGCTCTTCAAAGATACCTCTCAGCCGGGATAACATTCATTTAACTCCTGCCCCACCGCACATTTCCTCTGAGATCTAAATATTATTGTTACCTGGCACCAAATGCATCATAGTTGATTCCTGTATGGCAGCAGCCAGAGATACAGGAGTAGTAAACAAAGCAACTGGTCTGCTCTTCACATTATTTATTTGTTCTCCTTCCCATTGCTGGCTGTAAAAAAACATTCTCCACCTATCTCACACATACCACGTGTTAAGCAAAGGCTGCTGTCTCCAAAAATCACCTGCTGCTACAGCACCCAGGTGCACAGTGGACCTTGGCTCTGAAGAGCTGCTGCTGGGAGACAGGGACACTTGCTCTGGCAGTGCCAGTGCAGTGACAGCACACTTGACCAATGCTGGCATGAGCAGATTCAAAGAACAGGAAATCGCAGAGGGTCTGTCACACCAGGCTTCACTACAGCTATTCAACACTGGATTTCCCTGACCTGATGTGAAATGGAGGGTGCAGTGAGAAATCATACAGGAACAGCTGCTGCAGTTAAGCTGGACACTCAGATCTGCAGACCTCCTCTTGCAAAGACTTCTCGCACTGTCACGTGGCAGCAGGAAATGAAATAAAGCTGCCAGCTGTTGCTGGCAGGCTCAGATTCCTGCCTCTATCTGGAGCATGAGTATAGTCAACAAAGAACTGAACAGTCAACTTTGATACTTGTCACCCCGAAAGATACCACCTACCCCAAAGGAAGGCAGAAATTCTGTACAGGACAAAGGCATTACCAGCATTAAACCTATAGGGTCTCAACTGGAATTGCTTCTTTGACTATATGGGCTCTTTGTTTTCTTTCTTTAGGAACACTGTACTTAGAGAAGCAAGAGCAGTGTGTGTCATAGAATCATTCCGTACAGATATTTTATGTATATAGTTTAATGGTGCATGCCAGACCAACAGATTATTTATCTACCTGGAGTATCTCAATTTTTGCAATGACTCCGGTACACTCATGTGGGATTTTTAGAGAGAAATGGACATATTGTGGACGAGCTGTGTCTTGGACGATGCCCTTGAACTGTCTGTGGGAACTGTTTAGATAAAGAAGGTAGAGAGTAGAAAAACAGGTTAGTAGGAAAACAAGTTAGCAGAAAAACAAGTTGGCAGAAAAAACAAGTCAAAAATAAATTTAGTTTGTATGAATTGACCAATTACTGTGAAACACGTCTGTTTGTAGCAAGAAATAGACCTATCCAGTGCTACCAGCTGGATCAGAAAAAGTATATAACAACTGCTGTTAGAATAATAAACGAGATCTGCTTTAAAACCATATTGGTTCACGTGCATTTACTCTGAGCCCTCTCGGCCACATGCTCAGGACAGCTTCCTGTTGCATATGCTTAGGTTGTTAAATAAGCTCTGTCAGTCAGTGCTGGGAATGCAGATGACACAGAGCAGGAAAAGACAGCTTAAACAGTTCTCACCCATCCTCTACTTACTCACTTGGTTTTGCCTCTTTCCTGTGCTGGCGTCAAGGATGCATTATGAGCTGGGGAACTTGCTGCCACAAGGCTCATTATCTTTTGCACTGTTGTCTGGGACTGTCCTGCTCTCTGGTAGCCAAACACCCTACATTCACTTACTTCCCATCTGAATGACTCGTTTGAACAACACCCAACTCAATTCATGGACGAAAGGCTTATTGATGAGACAGCAAATGTAGTGAAGAACCAAGCAAAAAGTCAAGTCTCATGTCAGGTGCCCACCATAGCAACACAAAACTAAGAGGCTGGAGTGCTAAGAGCTGGTACTGGGGGACTGCTTCTCTCACAGCAACAATGAGGACCAGCCTGCATTGTCTTCCTGAGGAAGCTGTATTTTCCCAGAAGTCACTCAGAGTCCATAGAAATCAGTCCTAATAAGAATGACATGATGCCAGGGACTGGAATATCTCTAGAGAATGTCAAGAAGCCAAAGAGTACATTATAAATAACAAAGTTTAGAAGTTATGGCTTAAAAAATAGATGCTTTCAGGCACAAAATAAATATTAATTTTGCTTGAGAGAACTTTTAAAAAATTAAAACATACTGTCATCTCCTCTTTAAACTACATTTCGAGAGAAGAGGTGATGAGATTTTCTTTTCTCCCTCCCTGACATGTCAGAGATTGAGGAAATTTAGAATTAATGCAACACTCAAAAAAATTAAAAGAAAAAAGAAGTTTACTGTCTGCCAGTCCTATGAACTGGTGGAGGTGACCTGGGCCAGGGCAGCTGAGCTGCTTTATGTCAGTGTCTGAAATAAAGAACAAACAGGCAGAATAACTGTCAGACAGGTCTGAACTCTCTGCCTCAGACATCCCAGCACACTGAGGGAAATATCAGACCCTTTTCTCTTGGGTGTGGTAAGTAAGCATGAGCACACTGTCAAAGAGGATGTGAAAAGCTACGCTGCCAGTACCAACTTCAGCACCTCCAACTCTCTGTAGGGCAAGCAAAAAGTCTTTCTCTCTCCTGTTTCCAGGAGCACACAGGGCAGGTGCTAACAAGAACAGCATCTCTCTGTGTGCTTCTGGGACCTGAGCGCTTGCACCACTCAAGTTCTGCTCATTCTCAGGGACTTCAAAGGGCCTGTATTTTATATTATATAATGACACAGGCAGTGGGATTGAGTGCACCCTCAGCAGTTTTTCCAAGGCCACCAAGCTGAGAGGTGAGATTGAGACTCCTGAGGGACGGGATGGCATCCAGAGGGACCTGCACAGACTCGAAAGGTGGGACCATGGGAACCTCATGAGATTTAACAAGGCCAAGTGCAAGGGCCCACTCCTGGGCAAACCCTGGTACCAATCCAGGCTGCACGGTGATCAAGGGGATGGAACACTTCTTCTGTGAGGAAAGACTGAGAGAGCTGGGAGAGGAGAAGGCTCCAGGGAGACCTTATTGCAGCCTTTCAATACTGTGAAGAGTCTTAGACGAAAGACGGGGGCAAATTTTTTAGTAGAGTCTCTTGCCATAGGATGGGGGATAATGGTTTAAAACTAAAAGAGGGTAGATTTAGGCTAGATATAAGGAAACATCTTTTTATAATGAGGATGATAAAACAACTCTAGTTGCCTAGAGAAGTGGTAAGTGCCCCATGCCTCAAAACATTCAAGGTCAGGTCGGATGGGGTTTTAGCAACCTGATCTAGTTGAAGATGTCCCTGATTATTGTTGACTAGATGACCTTTAAATGTCCCTTCCAACCCAAACTATTCTATGATTCTATAATTCTATGATCTTTATAGTCATAATCACTCTGTGTATTATATTTGGTACTTCATCAAACATATTAAGACTTGTGGTTTACGGAAGAAGCTGTGATTATTCCCCTCAAGCTTCAGCTCACTCATGAAACATGATGTAAAATCTGCTGTTTGAGGTCTGATTGGAACCTCAGTCTGCTCCATCTGGAATTCAAAGTTTGATAATACCCTCAATGCAGTGGTGGGCACCAATATATCAGTAATTTCTACACGAAAACAAGTGTCGTCTGTTGACAGCTGAGTCACACATACCCTGCTGCAGGTTCAGGGCAACTTGCAGCTCCTGAGTCATGCTGCTTCTGCTGGGTATCATAATTAGTTATGTTAAGGTACTAGAAGTTATAATACATATCTGAAAGGCTTTGCCGTGGGTGTTATATATCCTTTTATCTATTCTTGGGTGTTGAAGTATGTTGGAAAATCTGGACCAGCAGGCTGTATTGTCTACAAACATTGGTAGAACAAAATGAAACAAACAAAAAAACACGCCAAACCAGAAACTAACACTGAGCACATTGCCCATGCTCCATCTCTTCCTTCATTTTTAAAATGACCTCACGAAGCAGCGTTCATGCCTGATGGTAGTGGGAGTAGTCATTTGCAATGATTTCTGAGAAGGACAGTGAGAAATATTGCTTTATTGCCAATCCTTTCTGTGAACTCTTTGGATCCCTGAATCTCCACAACCACTTTCTGGACTGCTTTCACCATGGGCTCATCCTTGCCTTGTGTAGACACTCCAAATTGGAGCTGACATAAGTTGTAGGTACAGTATGCAGTGAAGTGGGCTGGTATCACCACACTGTAAAATATTGTATTGTCTTGGGTTTGCATGGCAAGGTTTCAGTAGTGGAGGGGCTACAGGGATGGCTTCTATGAGAAGCCACCAGAAGCTGTCCCCATGTCAGACAGAGCCAGTGCCAGCTGCTGCCCAGAGCTGAGCCCATCAGTGATGGTGGTAGCACTTCCTTGTCATACTTAAGAAAGGATAAAAAATGCTGAGCAATAGCAGCTGGCAGAGGGGAGTGCGAAAATGAGAGAGAATCAGCCCTGCAGACACCAAGGCCAGCGAGGAAGAGGGGAAGAGGTGCTCCAGAGGCCAGAGCTGTGATTCCCCTGCAGCCCATGGTGCAGACCATGGTGAGGTAGCTGTGCCCTTGCAGCCCATGGAGGTCCCCATAAAGAAGCAGGTGGATGTGCCCTGAAGGAAACCATGACCCTGCAGAGAGCCCTTCTGGAGCAGGCTCCTAGCAGGACCTGTGGCCTACCCAGGAGCAGGTTTGCTGGTAGGACCTGTGACCTCACAGGAGACCCACACTGCAGCAGTCTGATCCTGAAAGACTGCACCCTGTGGGAACGACCCCCACTGGCACAGTTTGTGAAGAACTGGAGTCCATGTGAAAGATCTACATTAGAGAAGGTTGTGAATGACTTTTTCTCATATTATACAGTGTTATATATTACAGGGTTATACAGTGGGTCAGGGTATCTCATGCTGGAGCAGAGAAAAAGTGGGAGGAGGAAGAAGCAGCAGAGACTGTGTTATGAACTGACCACAACCCCCCTTTCTGTCTCCCTGCACTGTTCAGGGGGAAGAAGGTAAGACATTGGGAATGAAATTGAGGCCATGGAGGAAGGGAGACGTGTGGGTTAGTTCTACTCTGTTATTAATTGGCAATAAATAGGAGTAAATTCCCTAAGCTGAGTCTGTTTTGCCTCTTATGATCATTGGTAAGTGATGTCTTTCACCTTATCTTGACTCATAAGCTTTTCATTGTATTTCTCTCTCCCTGTTCTGCTGCATGATAAGCAGAACTGAGTACAGCCTGGGACAGCCTGGGACATGTGATTAGGAAATACTTCTTAGTCATTGCCCAGGTGTGTACAATGTTTGCTTACATCTGCACAGTCACATACAACCATGGATGATAGTTTTAAGCTAAAGAAGGGTCGATTTGGATTAGAAGTAAGAATAAGGTTTTTTACAATAAAAGTGGTCAAACACTGGAACAGGTTGCCCAGGGAGGTGGTAGATGCCCTGTTCCTTGAAACATTCAAGCTCAGGTTGGATGGGGCTCTCAGCAACCTCGTCCAATTGAAGATATCATCGCTAATTGCTGGTGGGTTGGACAAGATGACCTATAAAAGGTGCCTTCCAACTCAAATTATTCTATGAGATCTGCCAAAAAGCCTGGCTGCTGGCTCTGGGAGGGGAATCTGATGAGAACAGGCTCCAATGAGGCACCTGTCTCTGCAATGAAATGGACTGGGGAAGATTCACAGCAGGGACAGAAAGTTGCATAATTTCTAACACAGTCTGCTGATATGTTCCTCCTTCTTTTTATTGCTCCCTACTTACCTGTGGTTTTCACTTTTTATTTCTAATACTGGTTTACCCAAACCATGAGGTAGTACTCCTGGGGGCACCCTGGCTGATGCTGTGATGTGTTTTCACAGCCTGAGACCTCTAGGCAATTACAGACTGACTAGAAATCAGCGGAACAACTTCACAGCCACATCCCGTCAAGATTTGATCTAAGCAATTGTACAAAAATTGAGAACTAGTATCTTCACATCCATAATGCATGCTTTTATTTTCTGCTTGCTTGGCATCCTTCTAAAGAAGCTGTTGAAATATTCCATCAACAAATGAAGATCTCAGCAGCAGCCTGAGTTAACATGCTGAAGGAGAAGAAAGGAAAGCAATGCGAGACACTGTATTTTCCTCAAGTCAAGTCCTGTTCTGTTCCTCAGCATTTATGTGACAGATCCTGGCCTGTGAACAGTCCAAGCAACAGATGAGGGTCCAAAGGTCAGGGTGATGTCTGGCCTGCTTGTGGAAAATGTTGCTCAGGCAGCTGCACGAGAAACAGCAGCAACTCCCAAAAGAGCATGTCCACAAGAAGAGATCATTGCTGAGCCCAATGTTCTCTTTCGAATAAGAGAGCCAAAGAATAAGGCAGAAACCTTTTATTTGTACTGGGCCTGGGGGGGGAAGAAAGAAGAATTTTTGTAAGCTTAAAGAAAAATAACTACAGTCCCCTAAGAAAGATGTTTAATTTCTATGTTGGGAAATTTCACTGGAACTCCAACTTCAGTTACTGGTTTTTTTCCAGTGTCTGTAGCCAGTAATAAAATAACTACTTACTATAGCTTTTCCCTCTCCCTACCCCAAGTAAAGCAACGCAATTTAAACTGTGTGCAGTGAATCATTTAAAACATACCGCATAGAAATCTGCTTGAGCATTTGTAAGCAATTGCAAGAGATCATTTTTAGCAGCGCGTTCAGGGTGTTCTGCACCAGAACACAACCTCTGGTTTGCCAACAATGTTCCTAGTAACGAAATCAAGGACAATATATCCAGTCCATCATCTGAAGTCTATGCAGGTACTTGAAACCACTCAGGGTGTGCAAACACCTCCATTTTGCAAGGGAAGAATCCTGTGGCATAAGTGCCATGGAATAGTTCAAGACCATCAGCTGAAGCTAACATTTTGGGACCTTCAGGGCTTTAAGGACAGCACAAACCGTGGCATGAAAGTATGGTCTTTAGGCCAAATGGCCTATGGTGTTACTATTTGTCATTTAGTAAAGAAGAGAGGTCTTTCTTCACGGAGGCACATCATGTCCACAAAGCAATAGCAAATTTCAAGCAATAGCAAATCCATGCAGAGAATTTTATTCAGTCCTTTTTTTCAGGGCACTTGAAAAAATCCCAGAAGAAATCACCACCATGGAAAAGAAGTGCTAGTCATTGTATGGCCACATTTCACAAGCAAACTCTGAGTGTTTTTCTCTTTTTGGATGGCCATGGAAAAAACGCTCTTATCATATAGATCATTGCAATGGTGAGCAGCTGAACACTAGACTTCAGAAACTAGAAAATCCTTGCCAAATGAGGGTATTTTGCTTTTGGGAAGCCAAGAGCAAAATCTTGTGTGGTTTTTTCTTTTTATTTTTATTTGTCAGATATGCTGTCTTCATCGTGTGAACAACAGGCACATGGGGAAATATCTGTTCCCTAACAGGGCAGGAGAGGATAAAACCTTAGACTGAAACTTTCCCTGCCAAGCATTTTAACAGGAGATGGAGATCAGGGTTGATTATGGATGTTTCAGAAATGTTATAAGGAACCAGGTGCCCAATCCCTATTGAACATCAAAAATGCATATTGAAAATTATTTCAAGAATCCTAAATATCTACCTATGAATACAGCAGCCACAGATATCCATTGCACCAGCGAAAATAGCACACAAAAATACGTTAATGCTGAAGGCTTAAAACCTTAAATATTCCAAGTGTTACTGAAATATATTGCTAGCTTCAAAACCAGTGTACCTTCTTCTTTGTCACTTGGAGTGAAAAAAAAAAAGAAAAGAACTATATTGAGAAGGTAAACCATTGCTCTTTTTAAATCCTGAAAAGAATACATTTTTTAAGACTGGTTTAATCATCAGACCAGCCAGGAACCACAAGGAGTAGAAAAATGAGTTATTCAAGGTGCTATCAAAAATCTGCTCCAGATACTGTGAGAATAGCAAGTGTTGACCTATAACAGATTCACAAGAAGTTCTTGAACTATACGCCTCCCCTGGAGAATTGAACAGCATTTGTAATGTTGATGAAACCCAGAAAAACATGAGGAGACTCATGAACTGGCAGGAATGGGCAGTGCAAGCATCATAAGAAAAACAGATCACTGCACTCCCCTCCCAAAATCATTTGAACTAGCTGATGAAATGGAGACTGTTGCCAGAGAAAACAACTGTAGCCAGAGCCACCCAAAGGTCTATGGTTTTGTGAGGATTTTAGATACTGCATCTCGTTATGATGTTTTGAAATTAACATAGAACCATAGAATCATTTAGGTTACAACCCTTAAGATCATCCAGTCCAATTGTAACGTCAGACCTTTTACTTGAGTTTAAGCACTCCTTACTAGTTATCTCTGAGGCAGAGGCAGGGCATACATCTGCTTAGATCTGTCCTCATATAGCTCTGGAACCACTTGGAGTGATTCCTATTCAAATGGGAACAGGTTCCTGCCCAAAAGCAGAAAACACTCAGTCCAAGATCCTTGGCAGCTTCCAGAGGTTCCCCATTTTGCTTCAGGGGTTTGTTTCAGCTGTGGATGTCTCAGCAGCTATGCGAGACTGACTTGGATCAGCTGTTGAGGACTATAAATCCTTCATGGGAAGCAGGGAGTAACACCCTCACTCAGCCAGCGTGAGGGCCCCTCCTCGTTGTGCCAGGCCGCCCACCCGAGGGGTGTGCAGCGCCAGCTGACTCACACGTGCCGTCTCACACAAGTGCTGCACGGGGTTTGCTGTGCTCCCAAAGTGCCTGCAGCTGCCATGCAAAGCTCTCAACGCTCATCAGAATAAAATTCAGGTTGAAAATTCTTCCTGGAAGATGCTCTTCTACCCTAATTATTAATCTCATCTGCATTTCCCAGTCTTCTCTTTGTCTCTCCATTATTTTTGCTATGTCTTATAACACTTGCCAGGTCATTCCACTCACCAGCTGCACATGTGCAAAATGCTAACATGCCTCAGGCTCTGGGATGCTCTCAGGATATTTTACTTCTGGTCTCATGAACACCTTCATTATTTGTCTGCTGATCCCAAGGGAGGCTTTTCACCATATATTGCTGATTTGTGCTGCAGAGGAATATTCACCCTGCCAGGGAACAGAAGTTCTGCTTAGCCTGCTTAGCCTGTCAGTGCCTCCACCTTCTCCAACCATCTCCTTTGTCCAAAGACCAGGCAGGGACTGCACAGTCTCCACTGTCATTCTCACACAGCAGGTCAAGGCCAGAAGCTCTCACCTTGGGATGAAAACAAGAATGCACAATTGTATGTGTTGGTTAAGAGGTTAAAGAGCAAGAAACTGATTCGTGTTTCTGCTTCTGCTATGACTCTACCAGCAGGTCTGTAGGAGTCTCTTACAATTCTGCATGCTTCTGTTTCTCCCTCTGATTCTCTTCCCACTGTTTCCTTCTTGCAAGAATTATGAGTTGTGCATCATCCAGGCATTTGAATCCCAGGCTCAGCCAGATGACCAAAGAGATCCAAGACATAAAGACCAAGATGGAATTTTTTCCTGTGTTCAAATTATTATTAAATTTCACAGAACAAGAGAATACTTTCCCCTAAGAAAACAGTGTCTTGTTTCTGTGGGATCTACAAGTTATAAAAAATCTGCCAAAGAAAAAGCATCTCTTCTCCATTTCCTCTGCCCCTGCCTCCTTCCCAGCAAACTTGGTTGAAATGAGTCTGAAGGTTTTCAATGTTTGAAGGCATCTTCCTTAAATTAAGAAAGAGGGGTAAAATAAACCTTGGGACAATGCAAGAAAAAAAAATGTTTATTAATTGTTGTCCAGTTTGACTGCTCCCAACTGAAAACATTTAAATTATATAAACTGTGAGCAGAGGAAGGCTGCTAGTTATAATCCCTTGAATGTCCTGTTCATTTCTGGGTGTCAGATTTTAACTCTAGAAGCGAGATGTTTCTGGTACTTTTCTGCCAGTTTGGTGCTGCAAGTGCTTAAACAGGTAATGGTCAGCATATTCCCAGATTCCTGCTCAGCAGCAAATGAAGCAGTGACATGGGGACCTCTTGTGGGATCCCATTACAGCTCATCTCCAACACACAGAGCACCATTTCCAAACCCAGTGAGAGAAGCCCAGCAGCGAAATTATAGTAAATGCTCAGAAGAGGAGGCAAGTTCCTCATCTTGCTCTGTTTTCTGTCTAACACTGAGCTTTGCAGATTACATTGTACTAAGGCAAAGAGGTTCCAGTCAAACTATTTGTAAGGAAAAGTCGATTTGATCCAGGGGTTTTCTGTTTCCCTTACAAACAACATATATGCTCTCTGTTGGTGGAAGTGAACAAAACTTCTTGAATGAGAATGGGATGAGGCCAAAATATTCCAAAATAAGATTTAAACCAATTAACTTTCATTCTGTGGTTACAAAACAACATACTGGGAACCTGCTGAAAACTCTATTCATATTATTATATTCAGTTCTATCTTGAGTTTGGGGGGTGTGTCCATTTTAAATTTAGAGAGTATCCCAGATATCTTTAGGAATGTTGGACATTGTGGTGTAATAAAGTACTCCATTTTTCCAGTGGATGCCCTATGTCTTATTAATTGTTAGGAAAAACAAAATTATACCACCATTTATAAAAAACAGAAGTGAAATTATGAATTTGATAAATGGTGGCTGCTCTGCAGATAATTAATTATTCTCTTTTTTTCATCTAGGGCAAAGATGCAAACTCTGCATATGCAGCATCTCCCTGGATTTGCCACAGATTTTCCCATGTACTGAGCAGAGGGGTCACCCAAGATCTGGCTGCTCAACAAAATCTTAGCTGCAGAAATGGCCTGGACCATCTTTGTTCATCTTCCTTCCTGCTTTCTGCATAGCTCACCCTATGGTCCTGGCTATGCATCCTGATGGACTGTTTGCAAACTGCTGCATTAGCCAGAGACCATCCCAGGGTTGTCTCCTTGCTGCTCCCCGTGCAGCACTGCATTCGTGCTCACCACCATCCTTCAGAATAGATTTTTTCCCTCCTAAGGACAGAAAACACGTGGCTGTGTAGCATAAGACTTTTTTACTACTCCTTTTCTCAGCAGAGGTCTTGGTGATCCCCTGCAGCAAGTACTGTGACCTGAAAATTGAAGATGCACTTCCCTCTGCTGTACGATGCATGCGCCTGTGATGGCTTGGCCATTGTAATTGTAATGCTGGGAATTCAGGGAGCTGCAAACAGCAGTAGATCAGGGCAAGGAATGATAAATACATCCCTTGAATCTCAAGGGAACAACAGGTCCCAGTATGTGGGAGCCTTGACTTAACAAAACTCCCCTGAGTCTGAGGCCATTGCATATCTCTGGCTCTGCCGTCCAACAGCCCCAGGGAATAAAGGTGCATGGAAGAGCCCCTGTGGAATATGGGTCAACCCACGGTACTGCAAAACCACCAAACAGTCCTCGAGGAAAAGAGAAGCGGCATCAGCATGAAGTGAGAAACTACATGGTACCTACGAACACAGGAGGAGAGACACAGAAATCCTAAAGACTAAGGCAAAATATGGAGAATTCTCCAGATTGCTGTTGAGAAGGAGTGGGATGGAGAAAGGAGGGAGAAGACTGGCAAATCTGGTGCAGGCAGTTTCTCCGGAGGAGAACTTGACATGCTCGGGTGGAAAGTCTGTCAGGGCCATGCAGTGGTTTCAAAAACAATAATCCCCCTCCCTGTTTGGAAGTGGATTGTCCCCCTGCCATGCCATCAGGTTGGAGGACACTAGATNGAGAAGACTGGCAAATCTGGTGCAGGCAGTTTCTCCGGAGGAGAACTTGACATGCTCGGGTGGAAATGTCAGGGCCATGCAGTGGTTTCAAAAACAATATGCCCCCTTCCTCTTTGGAAGCGGATCATCCCCCTGCCACACCATCAGGTTGGAGGACACTAGATTGAGAAGAATGAGAACTACTCACATAAGAGGAGCAATGTTAGTTAAAATGTCTTGTCATACATTTAGTTAATTACTAAGCCAATTGCTCTAATACTATGCAAAATACACATCTGTGTTTAATGAGCTGCTGAAAGGCTCTCTGGGCAAACTTTAATAATATCGCTGTTCTCAGTGAAAATCGCTGCAGGGCAAAATGCATTTGTTCATACCTAAAACGTTTCAAGTGACAGCTTGCCAACTATTATCTTTAGGGCACATGGTAGTCAATACCATTAATATGAAATTTTAAAATATTTATGCGAATCACTAGTGTGCAGCCTCCCAGGCAGACTTGCAAGCCCTGTTGTTCTGGTGGCAGAGAAGGAAATTCCAGGACAGTTTAAATAAAGTCAATCCCTTCTTTTTTTTGCTGTCACAGCACATGTTTCCTAGGGCTCAGAGCTGGAACCACCTCACGCCTTCCCTGGGACTCTCTCCAACGGGCCTACATCCCTTCCATGATGAATGCCACAGCTCAGACACAGCTCTCCAGCCCACAGCTGACCCATTGGAAATAGAAAAAACCAGTTGACTACAGACATGTAAGAAGAACAGCTGCCTGTGATGCATCCCACTGTGAGGTGTGACTTCTCTGGAAGAGCACAGTTGTCTCCTCTCTGTGGCTCAGGTCACTTTGGTAGCTTTCCAAACCAAGGACAGATTTGCATGTAACTCCTGCCCACGTACAACCTGCATTGAACTGCATTTCATTTGTGGGTCTAGATGTCAGGTGGAGAAGGGCAACACACTGACAGAATTTTTCTGAATGCTTCCCCCAGGAGTCTCCCAGTGCCCCAGTGTGAATTTCTGTGTTGTGAAGAATTGAGACAACCTGAAACACTTAGAGATCTGAGAACTCTGTGAGAAGCATTTGTTTATCTTTGCTTGGAAGAAGCACAGTCACTTTGGAAGATAAATTTCAGAGATGGTTTTGGCATCTATAAACAAAGTCAAATATTTTGACTGTAGCGATGTAGTGACTGCCATGCATTAAAAATACAGTCAGAAGCACTTTCTGCTAAGCACTTGATCAGGCTGGTGGGTACTTGTTCTGTCTTCTATTTGTTGCCTCATTCGGAATACTGATGATCTGAATATAATTTTTGAATACATTATTCTATTTTGATCTCAAGAAATGCTTCAGTCTTTTCTGATTTTCAGAGAACTTGTGAAGGACCAAGTGCAAACATTCTTGCCTGTATCATTATTGAGGAAAGAAACCAATAGCTGCAGCAAGAGCAATATCTTAGCTATGCAATTACACTTACAGCTAGTCATCTGCCACAAATACCTACAGGAAAGAGAGCTTTTATTGCAGAATTATGCTGAAAAAGAAGTAAAGCACCTGTGTGCCAGGGAGATCTAGACTTGCTCAGCAATAGTGGCCAGACCCATTGGCTCCATCTCTTGATATACATTCTTGTTATGAGGTAGTTCTGGTTTATGCCTCTCTGCTCACGTGTCTATAGCTCACCTGTGAGTAAAAATTATGGACACTGTGCTTGAAGCATAACAATTTACTTCTCTGGATGCTTCTGTCTCTGCCTTACAAGAGCCCTGCCCTCAGAATTACAACCTGCTCAGAGAATAAACATCTTTGGAAATATACATGGGGCCACAAAATCCCACTTTATAATCTGCACTTTTTGGTTCACTGCTTTAAAGGAGGCTCACAAGATATATAACAGGCTAAGTTACTGAAGGGGAAACGGCTTGTGGATTGAGCTAAGAACTTTTTAGAGATTTTTTCCAAAGCAGGCAATTCTGCTTTAAGCCTCTTTGATCCTCAGTAACAAGACCTCCCAGGAGACTTACAGCTCTTCCTGGCTACTGCCAGGCCAAAGAGAGCAGTATTTCTCTCTCTTTTTTTTTTCTCTTACTGAAGGATTTTGCCCTCTGGGCATATTTTCCTTCCATAAGAGCCTGATTTTACTTGTATTTTTTAAAACAGAGATGGATTGGGGAGAAAATGAAAATAGCAAAAAGACAGGCCAGCCAAATTTTTGTCAGGGCAGAACTAACCTGAAAGGAGATTAAGGATGAAAATGTGTCCCTAATCAGCCATATAGAGAGAAGAGGAGCCAGGTACAGGCAGAGTGGCTGTTTACCCCATAATGCAGTGTGACCCAGCAGCTACATGCAGAGTGCCTCACAACACACACCCCGGCTGGGGGCACAACATAAGGTGCCAGCCAAGCTGTGAGAAGTGTCCCAGCATTTTTAGCTCAAGTACGTTTATTGCACTAAATATTGTAGGCTCAAAAACAGAGGTGGTAATTTCTGCAAAACTGATTTAGCTCTTATGCTCCAGACTAACTCCTGACAGTGTGCTCTGCACTAGCAGGTACAGCTTTGAGCATGTGGCACACTGTGGCTGCAAAGAAGAGGCCTTCTCTGAGCATAAATATAAATTGCCTGAGCCAAGCAATGGTGAGATCCTCAGGCAAGTGTTTAACCTGTGTCAAATCAGACACTGAACATTTTCACTGTTTGCAATATATATGTTTTTCATGTATGGAAGAGGGCACTTAAGGCATTGCAAAATGCACTGGGATACCAGCTAGGTTCACTCAGCTACTTCTTTGTTTGGCAAAGGGCAACCCTGAAATGGAACTAGAGGAAAAAGAATCAGCAATGTCAAGGCAAAGAAACTCCCAAGCATGGGGATAAGGTATCTGGTTATCTTGGAAAGTAACATCTTAAGGCATTGCATTGTGTATATTATAGAAGAATAAGATCTTGATAGTACGTGAGGGAATTATTATGGGACCATCAAAATTTCGAGCACAACAAGCTACCTTTCTATTAACAAACTATTTCATCTGTGGAGGGATATAATTCAAGCAACACCTTGTCTTCCAAAAGAAAAGCAGATAGGTCACAGAGACTCTCTTCTGAACACCGTATAGTTGCACAGGCAGCTCTGGCATCTCTTGAAGTGATGCTGTGGCAGATGGGAGCTGTTCATCTCACTTTTTTGCTTCCTTCCAGTACTGTTACTACAACAGGAAACAGGACGGAGAAAAGACAAGAGAGGCGTAGACTGCCCCCCTGTCCCCCCACCTATATTCCTCAAGCCTGTACAAGCCCAGGACTTGGGTTTCCATGACACTTCTGAACTAAAAAAGAACAAATAGGTCCACAAAGAAAAAGCTGTGCTCATCCTTCATGCCCTGTGCAAAGGTCTTTTTTCCTTTGCTCTGCCTATTACTCATATAATTTTTTCCTCCGAGTATGCAACAGACATCAAGTGTTAGAGCAGAGAGGAGCTGGTTAGTAACACTATTTAGGATCATCATTTTATACAGGTTTCTGCAGGCCAGCTGGATTCATGCACTGATATTACAGTCTCTGACTCTCTTGTTTTGTTTTTTTTTAAGAGAAGAGCTGCCTTTTCCAGTGACAGTAAGTAGAAGATTCCAGATATGTAGAGATTTGCAAAGAAAACCTGACAGTTGCTTGTAAGAGAGCACATATGTAGAAGTGCCAGAAGAAGCAGCAGAGCAGGAAGTAAATGAATGGTGGATATACAGCAAGTCAAGAGACTGGGAGCAGCTGTGCCTTCCAGAATGGAATACAGATATTGCTTGGGAACTGACAGGAGCTGGCACTGTGAAGAGTGTTGGATGCACACTGATGCTGGAGCAGCAGTGGTTCGTCGTTTCCTCTGTTGCTGGGTTGGTTTGTAAAAGGAACAGTCACACAGTACCATGGGTGATACTGTGATTATGGGTGATCATCAGGAAACTAGGAATCTGTTGTTTCTTCTCTGTGTCACCACAAGGAGTCCTGGACAGCCATGTCTAGGTGATTGAGAGTGTTGAAGAATGGGAGAGAAACAGAAATATGTCTTTTTTAAAATCAGCTTTGTCTTCCCAATCTAAACAGTCTCACTGAGTTTTGCCACAGTACTGTGTACTCTCCACTTTCTTTACCTGTTAGACTCTGGGAAGAAATACTTCTTCTGACAACAGGAGTTGAACAAAGTGCCAACTCTTACATTTGGGATAACTAGTTTGGCATCTTCCTAGGAGGGTGGTGTACCCAAGCCCCAGATCTTCACAGCAGGTGACTGCCAGCCATGGAGGCTGTCAAGGCATAAGAAAAAAACATGGCCCACATAACCTAGTGTTGGCATCAGTGCAACTGTGAGTCAGGGATTGGAGCATCATGAGAGAACTGAACTAATTTGCACTGAGGCCAGAAGATTCATAATTTGAGATTTCTCCTAATACCAAAACTGACATTGAGTAGAACTTATATGACTGTAGAGATGAGGCAGACCACCAGTGTCCTGGTGTGCCCAGGACATACCTACATGGTGTGCTGTTGATCAGTGCAGGAACTGAATGAACAGTGATGAAAACCTAGACAGTGTTCTGCGGCCACAACTGTAGAGAAGGGCTTAATTCACAAACCTGTTTGCTTTCAACTAGACCCAGGCTCCAGGAAGCCTAGAATACTCTGTCCTGACCTGACACTTGAGCTAGTGCTGGGCCAAGTGGCAGGCAAACATCCTCAGGTAAAGGGAGAACTTGTTTAGGAAGATACACACAAGATGTTCTGCTGTTGTTACCTCAACAATCACACACTTGAGCATCCAGGCATAAACCCTTGCACAGCTGGATTTTGTAGACTTTATATTCTCTCCATTTAAATAAAGTGGGTCGATTTTGCATCATTCTTCACGCTTTTGAGGTGAAGTCCAGGGAGAACAGGGCACTCTGTTTTGGGTAGGCTGGAGTTGTCCACCTGCTATCTCCACAGAGATGGAGAATTATATAAAGGTGGCTCAGGAAGGTTGTGGCAAACCAAATGTCAGTAGTGTGGATGAGAAAGGATGCGAAAACTTTATCCATTTGCTGTTGTGCCTCTATCTGCACAAGTGGTCTGGGTCTGATAGCCTGGCTATTTCCCATGTAGAGGAATGTCAGTATAACCTTTTTCATTCAAGTCAGAGCAATGGCACACCAGGAGGCAGAGGTGAGTAGCAGAAAAATGCCCTGGAAGGCAGCTTGGAAAAAGCAGGTTTATTTTCAGCTCCAGGACAAAACTTTTGGTTGAGCCAGCTCCTTCATCTGTAAAGCATGTGTCTGTGCTCAGGAAGTCAGGTGCTAGAATTGTATAGTACATGATCTGTGAAAACAGACCACTTAAACATGGACAATTGTTCTTGGAAATAAGTTGTCTCTATATATTTTTATATATATACATACCTGATATTTATATGCCTATATATTTTTATATACGTGTGTTTATATACATATATATATTTTTCTTCTATTAATATATTAATATTTTTATATTNTACACATATTCACATGCAGAAATAGATTGATTCTGTGCATGACCAGAATCTCAGCTTGTGCTATTCTCCTTCTGCCTTTCCTTCTCCTTTGATGAAATGGAGTGAAAAGGCTTGAAACTGTGAAATGAATGCCAGGAGACAGAACAGAAGGAGCCTCTATCCATATCAGGATTTAAATATCCAGGCTTTCAGAGGCAAGGCTCAGAAATTTTGAATGCAGAGGGTTGGTAGATTGCTCTGCCTCTAAAAGTGATTTTCAGGCTGCCTTTCCGGTGGATTTCTCCAGCTGACCCCTTGATATATTAAGGCTTGCCAAATGAGGGGAAGAAAAATGGTGAGATATATTCCAGCCTCCACAACTTCTGAAACGCACTTTCTGCAGCCCAGTATAAGAGAAGCTCACTCACATTAGTGGCCTGAGGAATGTCAGAGACCCTGACATCCACTGATTTGCTCTTCCCATGATCAAAAAACCAATTTGCGTATGGGGACTATCTGCAAAATGCCCAGGTGAGGCATCTTCCTTCCCTTCAACCTCTGAGAAGTTCTCTGCACAACTGGACTCAGATTTGCCAAAAAAGTTTCCCTGCAGGCTTCTACTAGTGCTGATGGGCAGTGTGGTTAGGTGTTTAAGAGGCCTTTGATGTAGCGTACCCATCTTTCAATCAGTACCAACAAACCTTTGAAAGACCTGGAAGCAATGAAAAACAAATAAAAAAAACTCCTTTCCATCACTGAAATCAAGGTTTGTAAAAATGAAAGAACAAACATGTTGAGCTGTAAATGGCACCATTGTACATAAAAGTTTGTCTGCCAAAACAGGGAAAACCACACAGTGCACCAAGCAATATCCCAGTCCTGGCATTCACAGAACAGTGTGTTTTGATTAGAGGGATTTTAATGGCAGAGAAGCCAGTACAGGGATTAAAGAACCAAACACACCATCACAAGCTCTTATTCCGGAACTGAAGTGAGGATTACTGCTCTGGGCTGTGAGCCAGGACCCCATCATATAATAACACTAAACTAAGTCCCAGTTAGAGCTAACTGGAAAGATTTAGACCAGACAATAACCCCTAAGAATGTGTCTTTCTGTCAAAGTTGGAAAACCTTTTGAGAACTGTGTGCTTCTGCCAAACAACATACAATGAAAATGCTTTTCCCTTCATTTTGTAGTATTTTATTGCATCTGCTATTATTTCCTAATTTTATTTTTAATATTCTGACACCAAGGGAGAAAATATGGATTCAATATTATCATTGGAAAATGCCATGGTTGAAAATCTTTGTTTCTTGGATTCTTTATTGTATAGGGCAATAGATTTTTCACAATGAATACTGGAACAAGGACCAGAGTGACTGTGGGATGGACAGCCTTGCAGATATTCAAAGCTCAGCTGAACATGGACCCGAGCAAACCCATGTAATTGGACCTGCTCAGAGCAGGGAGTTGGAGTTGAGTTTTTCTGAGCCAATCTACAATATTCTGTATTTTGTGATGTAAAGGATGGAAAGAGGCTTGCTATGACACAGGGGAATGAAAGCGTAAAAAGATTTTTTCTCCATTTTACTCTCTTCTCCACAGAAAATCATAAAGTGCAAAGCATTAAATTTTAAAAAACTAAAAATACTCCATAGCTCTGCCTCATCTGGCAGAAGGGTGGTGGGGTCGTTTGATCTTCCTTTTAATACAAACTTTTTTCTTTTCAATTGAACATCAAACAACTCCAGTTTGAAGGAAGACCTGAAGGATTTGCCCTCCTTTGGTCCAGCCTACTCCTGCAGCGATGGGACGATGCAATCCAGGCTGGAACTTCATAGTGCTTGGTGGAAGGCACAGAGCAGGGACTGACAACAGCATAAGCTTCACTTCCCCTGCTTTTCTGAGTTGCTTTCCTCTCAGAGGCAAACAGGATTCTTTGCCTTTGCATACTGATCACCACAAGTTCCCTGTCTTTCATGTTAGAGGCAATTAGTGAATATTTATAGTGCACCACACGTGGCACCAGCTAGAAGGCACTACTTTGTATTTAAGTGCTGTCTCCCATTCCAAAGAGATATTCATGACTGTGTGCGCCCCTAATTCTTTAACTTCAGATTTAGTAATTCTCAAATAGTTTCTTCTTCCTTCTTATTCATGTTTTACAGGAAAAGCAGTGGCTTCTCATCAAAGTACCTAACACAATATTCATAAACACATGTATAATACACATACAGTATTAGTGCAGATGTGCATCTGTGGAATTTACGCTGTACAATACATGCACATATGCATAGAGATAAGTAGCCAGCTTTATCCAATATGAAGTCACAAACCATCTGGCTTCCAAACAGCCAATGCTGTGATGAACAGCAGCTACTCAGTGAGCTGGCAACAGCTGTGTATTTCTGCCTACACCAAGCAAAAGGCACCTGGGTCCATTCCTCCTGCCCATGGGTGAGACTTGGTCCATGGCTGGTCCAAAGCCCACCCAGTTTCAACAATAGGAGTAGTGGTGTATCAAGTAAAGTCAGCTTTTTGTGCCAGATGTGAGCATAGGACAGGAGCGAAGCACAATGTGAGCAACACCCATTGTCACACCACTGGATCAAATTTTCTTTTTTCTGAGTCCTTCAATATATTGACCTTGACATCCCGATCTCTTCTAGGCCACAGTGCTGGTCCCTTGGGAGCACAGGTGGTCCCAGGGCTTAGTGCAGTAGATGGAAGAAGTTGCCTTCACTTGCACTGCTGCTCTCTCATGGGCACCCATCCTGCGGTAGGCCCTGCATGAGGCATTCATGAAATACCATGCTGCAGTGCCATGTTTTGGTCCTTTGCAGATTCCATCCCTGAAGGCACTGATTTCTACAGGCTCTAGTCTAGAAGTAGTCCTCTCTCTCTCTTAACAACACCAGGTACTCTATATTGCAAAAGCTCCTTACTGCGTTCTGCTACGTGCAAAGACAATTAAACAGCACACAAACCTTTGTAGTTTGAGTGTCTCAAATAACATTACACAGCCATTTTCAAATTCTCAGCATTTGTCACCCAGGCTGCTTGGAAGGAATTCACATTAACAATACATTATACTTTAATATTATGCAATTAAAAAATCAAATCTCCTCCGTAAGAGAGATATTAGCCCTGTAGAGAAAACCAGTTTATGTCATTGCAATCAACCACTATTAGAGGGTAAGGGTAGGGTAGAAAAATGTTCACACAAGCAACATTAAATCTGTTACATGCTAAATCCTGGGTACTTGATTTTTAAAGTGACAAACATTTACCTTTAATGTTAATTCCTATGTATTTTATTGAGCCACAGTTTATCTCAGGCCCAAATCGCTACAGATCCCATCTCCTGTGGTTATTTCCACTATAAAAGGTTGGAAATGCCTGGAAAGCATGCCTGGTTGAACTATGATTTAAATCTTCCATTTTGATTTTTCCAGTGAACAAACCTGTTGAGCAGGTTGAATCAGATGTGGCTATAGGGTCCATGCAGAGAATTACAAGTGCTGAGGAGCAAAATTCTGGACAGGAAATCCTGAAAGGGCACCTGGAAGGTTCACTCACAAAATCACCAGTTACTCTGCATATTTCTATACTAACCTTCTTAGTATATTTAAACAAATCTTCAGAATCAATTAGCAGTGATAGAGTCCTATAGATGTTAAAGCAAATGTGCTGCTGATTTTATTGTGGTCTTGACACCAGGCGCCTCTGTAAGATGGGTGGAATCTGTTCCCTTTCTTTACTCGTTTGCCTGACTCTGGTAGACTTGCATTCAAATAAAATTTAGCAGAGCAATTGTGAGAGGAGGAGGTCCAGGAAATAGCTGCTGTCACTGAGTGTCTCATTGCAAGTCACTACGTTTCCATGCCCTTGCCGTATTTTCCCTGTTTAAGATTATCAGAGTGACTTTCCCTGGGGAAAAGGGCATCTCAGCGAGATTAAGGAGAAAAGCTCAATTCTTGACCTTTGCTACTCTCGACTTCTCCAGCAATCACAGAACCCTTCTTTTCTTCGTTCTCATTCAGTTTGACCCTGCTCCAAAACTACTGTTGCCCACTAATGTGGGCTTTCTTTTCAGTATCTGAGCAAACACAGCACACATGCACAAGCCTATGTGCACAACCGCAAGAGCTTCTTCTTAAAGAGAAATTTGGTCCTCAAAAAAATGAAAACCCCAGTATCACATTCAGCCTGTCCAATGTAGAAGAAACTGCTATCTTCCTTGCTTTTCACATGGTGCAAGTAATTTAGGCTTGACAATTTTTCATCAAGGCCTTTTTGCTCCCATCATCAAAAGTGCTCGTGGTTGCAAAACACAGATTGCATTTGCAAAGGCTACATGAACTGGGACCTTCTTAACAGCTGATTCTATTCCCAAATCCCACTAGAGCTTGGGGATGTAGCAGTAGGTAGGGGATGCACGATGACCCTCTCTTCATTTTAGCTTGTTCCTCCACTTTTTGAGTTCCTTCTGACATTGAGAAAACACAATACCTTTTGAAACCTTCCTTTTCCTAAGGCTGTTGGGTGCAGATACATCACAGCCATGGTTTCAGCTCTTTCTTGATCAAACCCTGCACTGACAGCACAAAGTGATGTCTGGGTATTAAGAGTAGTTATAAGTAGTTATAAGCAGTGTTTTACAATGTTTTGTATTTACACTGCAATGCCTATGGATGTGAAGTAAATCTGATCCCTCCTGTTTACAGGCTGGGCAACTAAATCACCATTTTAGGTTATTCTAATGGCCATCATCACAGTTGCTATTCTAGAAAAAAGAAAAAAATACTTAGAGGAATTATGTTTATCTCAGCAGGAACCCTCTTGGTTTTTTTCTTTTAACACTTTTTTCTTTTCTATCTCAGGGACTGAAAAATATTATCAACTTTGGTTTGTGTAAGATTTCAGGGCATAATTGCAGTGATTTGGTTAACTATTTTGCTTGTTGCTAATGCAAACATTATTTCAGATTTAGTTAATCAAATGGAATTATTCTAAAATCAACCTTTACTTTAAGAGCACTAAAAACTTCTTTCTCAATAAATGATGGCAATAAATACCGGAACTGCCCAAAATATATTTTCCTTAGGAATACACAGTATTGGCCTCTGAGCACTTACGGTGAACTTCACCTTCCAAATTGCTTCATGAAATGCTTTTTACTCATTTGCAGGGCTCATCAGTCTTTATTCTCCCATTATTTCTACACAAAGCAGTGTAACCTATTGATTTTTCATTTCTCTGGCTGTAAAGAAAATTAAACCATTTCCATTACTAGTTTTGCTTTTAACTGAGGTCCCTACAAGTTAAAAATACATTTCACATTGGCCAGTGAAGTTTAGCTGGAAAAGGACTGAAAAATAGAAGTTGACAAGAATAGAAATTTGCATAAAATGTCCAACATAGTGCATTAAAAAAGGCAAGAGCAACACTTTCTGAGCTGCTGTGAGTAATCTGGTGAAACAGCACAGACTCTGTAGGACAGTTTGGTGTCAGTTGAATCTGCTTTGCTGCTTTCTCACTTTTATGAACACATTGCATTTTTTCAGCCAACAGATTGTGGCCTGCTTCTATGACCACAGACCCCATGTTGTGCTGAACAGAATGCATGTGTCCTGTCGTGAAGAGATTTATTAACTGCACTGAGCAAAGGCCTTGTAATTGGGGATCTGCTTCAAAAAGCAGGCAGGTGTCGGTCTAGCTTTGCCTTCAGCAAAACTCTGGTAGCTGCAACACATTTTGAAATCCTTTTCAGTGCTAACACTTATGAGCTTGATATTAGACTGCTTTGAGGATTGCTTAGTCATACTCAAAACTCACACTTGAATTCTGCTTGCATTGGCCTGGGGTGTTGCTTTGTTCCTCAGACACATAGTGGACAATGTCTTAGGTTTTTAATGGACTTTGGCACCTGCAGACATACACAGGCTGAATAGACACAGGTCGCTGTTAAAATCATCAGCAACCAGGCCCTTACAGTAATCTAGGGCTGGCAGGGTCTAGTCTTTACATCCCAAAAGGGGTTTATATTATGAAGTTAATTGTATCTGATGGATCAACTCCTCTCTTCTGTAGAGCTCATAATGAGAGTCTAGCAAACAATATCTTCTGAATAATTCGTTTCATGGTTGAAAAAGCCATGAATAGAGTGCAATTCCTCCAATATATTCAGTGCTGGCTGAATTAATGGAAATAGGTTTTTCTCTGTCTTGCGCTTTCTGTTTGGGAGGTCAGTTATAAAAAACAACACTGCCAGTTCCTGGCTGCTTCAGGAACCTTTACCTTTCTTTGATAGGGAAGGTCAGCCCCTCTGAGCTGGCCTCACTGACCCCAGCACAATTTTAGCTGTTCTCCCAGGCAAAGGGGACCACGTGAGAACTGCTGTCTGCTACCTGCCCTTGGGGCAATATTAAGCACAAGCAAGAAGCAGTGACAATATCTGGGCAGAAAGGATCCTGACAGAGCCAACATGTTCAAACTGGGCTGGCTGTACTAAGCTGACGCAAAGCCCCCAAGTTCAGGTGCATCCACACTCTCTTAAAATAATCCTAAAATCACAACCTCAAATCCCATACCATCCAGTCAAGGATCTAAGCCTTACTTTGCTTTGAGGTAGAAAGAGATATGGAATTTAGTCTGAAGTTGTCTGCAAGTAGAACTTGCCAGAATTGCAAAACCAACCTAGCCAATGGCTGACGAAGGGTGGCATTAATTTTTTTTCAGTCTAGGAAAGTTGATACCGAAAATATCTTAACAGCAAACCCTGCAAGACAGAACAGGTGGGTAGTTTTCCTCTCTCAGTTCAGCTACCTAAGGTCAGCCTTGGATTATAGTAAAGAAGTTTTTCAGAATTTGTCTATACCTGGCACTGGTGACAAATGTGGCTTGGGCTGGAAACCTCCATGGTCCCTTCCTTCCAGAAGGGCTGGAAGGCGATAACTAAGACAGGCTCCTTTCCAGAGATGATCCAGCCATGCCTTGTTTCTAGCATGACTCCCAGAGCTCTCCCTCCTAAGTGGTAACAGCCAGCTTTCAACATGTTATTTTTTAAAAATATGATTGTTTCTTCCTTCTTTTGCCACTTCCCATCTGCTTTCATCTTCTCCTGCAGTTTTCCTTGCTCCTGTAATAAGTTATTATTTCTTAAAACCGATTTCAAAACAGTGTTCCCTTGCATGATTTTTGATTAAAATTTTGGAAGCCTTTAATTTTATTTTCTTTTGGGACAGGGGTGGTGCCATTGTGTGAAGTGGGGTTATGCTTGGTTTCTTATTTTTCTTTTGGGTTTTTGGTTTTGGTTGTTTTAACTGGCCACAGTCCACATAAAACATCAATGGAGAACAGATGTGATTCTGTGAAATATTTGGTGAAAGAACATTGACAGAAATATTTTCTGACCCCGTCAAACCAGACAAACAGGACCAGGAGAAATTATCTGTTTAATAGAATTGATCTTAGTGGTAGAGAAAATACTATTATTGAAAGCAGTTACTTAACAAATGAAGCTTCTTGTAAAACAGCCTGCCACAATATCTTGTTTCAAAAATTACATGGTGTTGCTATCTGAACAGCTCAGTGTCATGCCACCTGTCACCTTCTCGTACCTTCTGAACCATTGTATAAAGGCATTATAATTAACCTTAGTGATCCACAATTATTCAAACAGCAATTAATTTATTTATTTTTTTTATTTTTTTTTTCTGGAAATTTTTTGTTTCTGTCTTACGCCATGTCTGTATGGGTAAGGGCAAAGATTGGGAAACTGAGCTGAGGGCAAATGGGGCATTGAGGCTCATCATAGGCCACAGAAAAGAGAATTTCAGTTGTTTTGAAACAGGTGGTTTCAAAAGCAAAGATAGAAAAAGAATCATGATGATTTTTCATCTGCTTCCCCAGGAGTGATAACTCAGTTTGTCATTGTGACTTCGGGTGGAGACCAAAAAAAATTAATTTTTTTCCTCTGAATGAGCTTTACAAAATGTGCCCTTTGATGGTGTGAGAGTGCCTGAAGACATGTGATGCTGCTTGCTGTGCAGTATTCATGGCTGGCGATTTTATTTCTTGTTTCTGCCTTGAGTTCATTCCACCTTTCAATGAATTTCTTAGCAACTCATCTTCCAGCTCACCCAGCTCCCTGTGATGCACAGTTGATAATCTCATTTCTAAAAACCACAAAAGTTCCCAATGATACTTTAAAATGACTAAGATGTGTGAGTCATTTTTTTAATTTAGGACATGGTACTATCAGAACCAACAACTTATTTAGCTCAGAGAGAAACCAGGGCTGCCTATACACTTTTCCTTCTCTTCTCTGTTTCAAACTGCATAAAGAAAGTCATTCCACTTGACTCCCACAATGCTCTGCTCTGCTTATTTCAGACCTGACAATGCTGCAACAATTTAATGATCATGAAAGGTCATATTAACCCAACTTATTCACAAAAGAAAAATTATCATCCCTGCAGATCTATGAGGTGCTAACTAGGAGCCATGGTTGGGTGTTTGCAGCAGCTATGCTTCTCCTTTTTGGAAATCCTTATCACAGTAGAGAAAATATAGAATAGAATGGAATAGAATGGAATGGAATGGAAAAGAATAGACTAGACTAGACTAGACTAGACTAGACTAGAATAGAATAGAATAGTATAGTAGAAATTTCAACTGGAAGGGACCTACAATTGTCATTTAGTCCAGTTGCCTCAGTACTTCAGGGCTGATGAAAAGATAATGTTACTGGGGCATTAAAATGTGTTAAAGGGGCATGGGGCAAACTCTGCCTTGAAGATGCCTGGGCTTGCTCAGGTCAAGTAGCACATGCCTAGGCATGACACTGTGCTGCAGAAGGGCCCTGCCATCAGCAAGGCTGGACTGCAAGACGGCAAGCAGGAGAGGAGAATAGGGCTAAAATGCAGTGCTGACTTTGAAAGAGTATCTCAAGTAAGATCTGAAATTTGAGCCCAGGATGAGCCTATTTCCCAAGACTGCCCCACTTCCTGAGGCTCACTATATTAAATGTAACTATTCCCTTTTGTTCTTGACAAATTAATATCTGGAAAAATGAAGTGAAAGAAAAAGATTTCTCTACGTAACATCAAGCGTGGTGACATTGCAGAGCAAAGTTTGAGCCTTTCCTGCAGCAAGATCATGGGGAGACTCCTGCCAGAACTCTCTCTGCAATATCTAGTTGAAGATATTCCTGCTCATTGCAGGGGTTGCACTGAATGGCCTTTAAAAGGTCCCTTCTAAGTTAAACCGTTTTGTGACTGTATGTTTCCCGTGGTCAGAAGTTCCATTGTGCTAGGAAAGCCAAGGAGGCTGAATAGGAAGCAGGAAGCAAAGCTTCCACCTGTGAACACAGATATTCAGTTTGTAGTTATATTAAACCCAGATTAATCAAAGGGTTATATACAACTTCATTTACATGAAAGGAGAAAGGCAGAGGAATTCAGGGAGAGGCAGCTGCTTCTTGCTTAAAATATCAATCGAATAGAAATATTCTGTTTTCTCTGGTTCCGGTCTCAGTCTGTGTGGTTTTGATCTACAAGTATTTTCAGAAGGAAAAAGGGAAAAAGAAGTCTTGGCTTGATTCCCAAGTCCCTGTGTTAAAGAGGGACACAGTAACAGGAAGGGTGAGAGGGTATTGCTGGGATGCAGTAGTGAATAGGGACATTGCCACATTTGGCTGTGCCAGGGAGCAGCAGTAGAGCACCATCTGTGCCAAGGAGCCTGGTCCTGAGAAGCCTGTGTGCCAGACTCCAACCTGTGCTTCTTCAAAGGCTGCTGAAAAGCTGGAGAGAATCCAGAAGAGGAAAACAAAACTTGGCTAGAAGCTGGAGATGATACTTGTCGAAGAAAGAGAGCTTGTACTCCTGGAGTTATTGAGAAGAGGAGAGAGAAGCGACCTGTGCATGCGGCCTTCAGGAGATGGAAATGTTGAAAGGTTTTTTCACTGAATGGGGGAATAAAAGGGTAATGTTTTTGTTGGCATTTTGGGATTGGAGCTCGCTGAATTTGCTTAGCTAAAGAGCAGATTCTTGACACCAGTGCAGAGGAAGCATCTGGTTGTGAATGACTTAGAAGTGGCTTCTTGATATTTTAATGCCACTTCTAAATCTCTGTCAACTGCACTTCATCTCCTGCAAAGTGGGGCTGGTTGAGGCTGAGCCTTCAAAGCCTAAGTATCAGGCTGTCCCATTGTTCCAAAAGGCGAGCCAGTGGGGAAGATAGCCAGCCTGGCTGAACAGAGAGATTTTGAAGGAAATTAGGGGGAAAAAGACAGCTTATGAGCTATGGAAAAAAGGGCTGGCTACTCATGAAGAGTTTAGGAATATAGTTATGTCATGTAGAAAAAAATTAGAGAGACAATTTGGACTCAATCTCGCCATTTCTGTTAGGGATAACAAGAAGTGCTTCTACAAATACATCAATAGCAAAAGGAGGGGCAAGGAAAACCTCCACTCTTTTTTGTACATGGAGGGGGAACATAGGCACCACAGATGAGGAAAAGGCTGAGGTACTTAACACCTTCTTTGCCTCAGTTTTCAACAGTAAGACAGGTCATCCTCAGGACAATTGACTTCCAGAACTGGTAGACAGAGACAGGAAGACTTTCCAGGAGGAAAGAGTTAGTGGCCTTCTGAGCCACTTGGATCCTCACAAATCTATGAGACCAGATAGGATCCATCCTAGAGTGATGAGGGAGCTGGCAGAAGAGCTCGACAAATCCCTCTCCATCATTTACCAACAATCCTGGCTCACTGGGGAGGTCCCTGGTGATTGGAAGTTGGCCAATCCACAAAAAGGGCTGCAAGGAGGACTCGGAAAACTACAGGCCTGTCAGCCTGACCTCAGTGCCTGCCAAGGTTATGGAGCAGATCATCCTAAGTATAATCACACAACACCTACAGGATGGACAAGGGACCAGACCCAGCCAGCACGGGTTGAGGATGGGCAGGTCCTGTCTGACCAACCCGATCTCCTTTTATGACCAGCTGACCTGCCTGGAGGGTGAGGGGAAGTCTATCTGGACTTCAGTGAAGCCATTTCCCACAGGATACTTCTGAAAAAGCTGGCAGCCCACGGCTTGGACAGGGGCACTCTGTGCTGGGTTAGGAACGCTGGATGGCCGGGCCCAGAGAGTGCTGGTGAACGGGGCTGCATCCAGTTGGCAGCCGGTCACTAGTGGTGTCCCCCAGGGATCAGTGTTGGGCCCAGTTCTGTTTAGTATCTTTACTGATGATCTGGATGAGGAGATTGTGTACCATTAACAAACCTGCAGATGACAGCAAGTTGATCTGCTGGAAGGCAGGAGGGCTCTTCAGAGTGACCTGGACAAGCTGGAGTGATGGTTTGATTCCAATGGGATGAAGTTCAACAAGGCCAAGTGCCGGGTCCTGCACTTTGGCTGCAACAACCCCCTGCAGTGCTACAGGCTGGGGACAGAGTGGCTGGAGAGCAGCCAGGTGGAAAGGGACCTGGGAGTTTGAAATGACAGGAAGCTCAACATGAGCCAGCAGTGTGCCCAGGTGGCCAAGAAGGCCACCTGGCCTGTATCAGGAACAGTGTGACCAGCAAAAAAAGGGAAGTGATTCCTCCCCTGAACTCAGTGCTGCTGAGGCCACACCTGGAGCACTCTGCCCAGCTCTGGGCCCTCAGTTCAGGAAGGACATTGAGGGGCTGGAGCAGGTGCAGAGAAGAGCGATCAGGCTGGTGAAGGGACTCGAGCACAAGTCCTATGAGGAGAGGCTGAGGGAGCTGGGATTGTTTAGTCTGGAGAAGAGAAGGCTCAGGGAAGACCTCATCACTCTCTACAACTACCTGAAAGGAGGTTGTATCCAGGTGGGAGTCAGTCTCTTCTCACAGGAAACAAGACAAGAGGGCACGGTCATAAGCTCTGCCAGGGGAGGTTTAGGTTGAATATTAAGAAAAAATTTTTTACAGAGAGAGTAATTAGATACTGGAATGGGCTGCCCAGAGATGTGGTAGATTCATCATCCCTGGAGGATTTTAAGGTGAGACAGGATGTGGCACATAGTGCAATGATCTGATAACAACAGTGGTGTTGGATCAAGGTTTGGACTTGATGGTCTCGGAGGTCTTTTTGAACTTGGTTGATTCTATGGTTCTTTGAAATTACAGTCTGAGGCTTTTAAAGCCATTATGTAATATTTGACAAAAAGAACATTATAAACTTGGATAAATACACCACTGTATTCCTCTGCTATGTAAGGTGTCCTTGAAAAGCTTATGTTCTTTAGCCTTTCTCTCTGATGAAGACTGCCACACTTTTTCCCTTTTTCTTCAGAACAATGTTTTGCTGCCTGTAAACATCAGAGAGCTCTCCAAAAAAGAGCAAGTCCATTCCCAGGAAGCTTAGAGGTACTTGCACTTGTAAATACCTGAGGGTCCACAATACAATTAAACAAGATCTCAGCTTAGTTTGCAGCTAGAAATATACATAGAACGAAAATCTATTGCCGTCTTTGCAATGGCTTTTAGTATTTTAAGTTAAATGTCCGTCAATTAACTGGAAGAAAAAAGGTCGAAGAACATTTCCCTGAAGCGAATATAAATATAATTTGCTGTAATTATGAAGACCTTTCTGTTGCCATAGTGACTTAAAATGGCTTTAGTCTATCTGTAAATTTGTTTAACAGGTTTTGACTTCAGCTCACTGTCATTGTTTGACCCCAGTCAGCAATGAACCACTGCAGAGCTGCGCATTCCCTCCCCCATCAGCAGGCTTAGGGAGAGAATCAGAAGCGTAAGAGCTGGAATACTCATGAGTTGAGTTAAAGACAGTTTAAAGACAGCAGGGAAGGCTGCACACCCAAGCAAAGCAAAACAAGAAATTCCACAACTTCCCATGTGGAGGCAGGTGTTCAACCAACTCCAGAAGGGAAGAGCCCTATCATGCACAATTGTTACTTGGGAAGACAAATGCCATCACTCCAAATGTCCCCCCACTTTATATACTGAGCATGATGTCATGTGGTATGGAATAAATCTTTGGTCTGTTTGGGTTACCTGCCCTGGCTGTGTCTCCTCCCAACATCCCCTGCACACCCAACTTCCTTGCCAGCGTGGCACTATGGAAAGCATAAAAGGCCTTGGCTCTGTGTAAGCCCTGCTCAGCAACAAGAAAAGTATCTCTATATTAGCAGCACTGTGTTCAGCAAAAATCCAAAATACAGCCCCATATTAGCCACTGTGAAGAAAAGCCAAACCCAGCACATTCACATATGAGTTTTCAAGGAGCTGGTAGATTATCACAGTTATTTATTTGGGTTATCCAAAGATGGAGGGGGACCCCATTTGTGTTTGGAGTTCTGTATGAGCATAGAAGCACCCCAGGGCAAAGGACCACTTGAAGCACAGAGATCTTAGCATGTTGTTGCACTGTTTGTCCTCCTATGAAATCAATTGTCTTTCCTTGAATTGTGACTAGGGTAGGCAAGGAAGGTAGGCAAGGAAGGTAGCAAGGCATTAACCTTTTTATTAAGAATGCAGGGAGACTATCCTTAGCCAACGTACACATTGTTGCATAACAATGACCTAGATGACATCTTGTGGGCTTAGCTTTTGTCAATGCACTGTTTTGATTTAATATGGCACAATCTGTTTAGCTGGAGGATTTGGCTTCTAGGTACATGAGCTTATGAAATATCTGAATGTTAACTTCCACATTCCTATCTGCTTTCTAAACGTGTCTGAATGCTCAAATACACGCTTGAAGTTGCCTTTATTCCAGATGGCATCTCACTGGAAACAGTCATGCCCAATGTGTGGAAATAGGCTGTGATTAGCAGAAATGTTTACTAGGCAACCATAGGTCATTTGGCTCCTCCGGCTGCTACGGAGGGTCCACCACCGTTTCTCCTAACCAAAGGGAGAATGTGGCCACAGCCATATTCACTGGTACACATTGCTACTGGTGGCCTGATGCAGAGTCACATCTAGGTCACTCTTTATCATGTGAGACTGTGCACAGTAGTGGTGGGAAGTAGTTGCCCCACGGGCAACACATGTGAAACCTATCTCAGTATACTTTCCACAGCCAGGGTGCATTCTACACCTAATAGGAAGAAGTCATACGGTGGCAGGTGAGCACAAGAAAGTCCACCTTGTGCTGGAGGCACAAGGACTCTGCCTCACACATGTGACAATGAGGCTGACAGACTGAAGATACCTTGTTTGGAGGATATGACATAAAATTCCATATTACTCAAGTTTAGGGCATCTCCCGGGGTACCAGATACGTGGGGAAAAAAATGTAATTGACTTTCCACAGTGTATGCATTCCCTTAGACTATGCATTCCTAGTTGCTCCTGGAGAATTTGAAAAATATCTGCTTTGAAAGCCCCTGAGCCCTGAGCATAGCGTACTTTATGCATGGATGAGTAGCCACCTGTGCTTTGTAATTATTCCTTTGACAAGAGTAATATATCAGGCAATTTAAGAAGGCATTTAGAGACTCCCCTGGATTTCAGCATGCTTTGATATAAAGTGTCAGGTCACTTAGGTTTAGACATTTTTTCCATTCTTAGGAAGAACTGCGGGAAAGGTATAGCAAGAGTGATTAGCCCCAGGTAAAATACCTGATACCTCCATTATCTTATCCAGGGTCAGATTTCATCAAATCATTATGGTCTGACCATGGCACATTCCAAGATTTTTCCCCTATTATTTTTATCACCATCTCTGCTCTTTAAAGAAATTCTCCATCCTCTTTAACAAACCACTCCTCCAGTTAGAAAAGTTGGACATATTTTAAGAGCTATGTGGCCAGGGGGTTTTTTCCAAAGTGCTCAGGTATCTGCTAAGAAGTGTTCCGCGAATATAGCTCTCAACATGGAAAAATGCTAACAGCAAAACACTAAGATGAAAATTTAAGGTTCACAAATAGGAAGATATTTAATTTCTGATGCCCTTACAGAGGTCAGGGAATCAGAAAGGTCGGTCTCTCTGTCTGCTCAGCCTCTCTCTCATAAATGCTATTGAGAAAGAAATATTACCAGATGAAAAAAAAACCTGTGGGCTTTGCTCCTTTTCTTCCTTTGCTGTGGAAAATAGTGGTAATAATGGGCCCAAGCTGCTGCAGATCCCTGCAGCAGGATGTGACCATCTCCTGTATGAGGCTCCTGTTGTGCAGACCACCAACTTGTGCCTGTGCAGGAATGTAGGAGAACTCCTCGAGGAGCCCCCCGAGCTCAACTCATCCACAAGAAAGCCCACGTGCCTGGGCAGTGGGGAGCTGCCTTCTCAAGGAGGGGATGAATCTCCTGAAATAACTAGGTTTTTCCTAGTTGTAACCAGCCAAAGGGGCAGCAGAGGACTTCCCTCCCAGCTCATCTCATCTTGAGTCTGCTTTGTTCACCTCTTGCCCCTTGCTCCCGATAATTTCTGTCTCTCTTTGCAGGCTCACTGTCAGCAGGAGCTATTTTTTTGTGCATGGGGAAAAAGATACTGATTTTTAGTTTTTCTAGTGGACTGTCTCCAGGAAGGGCAAGGGGATGAAACTGTAATTTAACTGAATTTCATCTCTGAGTTGGAAAATCCATCAGCCTTAACTGCTAAATCCATTTTGCTTTATGTTTCAAGCCTGGCTATTACAATGGTGAACACGGGCCTTAGTTCCTTCCCTTTTGGCCTAGGAAGCACTTTACCATTAACAAGTTAAGATCTAGATCTTGATACACACATATACATATAATTCTGATATTAATTAATAATATGGTCTCTTGCAGCATTGAAGACAAAACAAATCCCTAAAATAATCCCATAAACCACCAGTTTCTCTTCTGAGCCTCAGAGGCGCAATTGAACTCTGATTTACTCTCAGCATCCAGTCTGCAATTTTACTCCTGTAAATTTTACTCCTGCTGAGTGCTTGGCTATGCACCTTGGAGTCACATGGAAGCCTACTGAGTTCATCAGTGATGAGCTGCAAACACCGGTTCTGTAATATACAGAGCTGCAGCAAATATGGTGTGCTCCGTTGAAATCATGGTGTCAATACAGGGAAGGCTTGACAACCCATCAGAGCTAGAAGAATCTGGTGCTTTCCTTCTGTAGACAAGGATTGTAACTTACCTCTTGCTTTAAGTCACAGGTTTTGGTCTTCTTTCCTCAAAGACAATAGAGGCCATGGAAATATGTTTTGTAGTCATTTTCCAATTGCATATTTGACAGATGGCAAAACTCATATGAAGTGGTATGATCCAAGAAGCCCCCTGGGTTTGCCAAAAAAAACCCACCAGTTTTTAACCTACAGAATGTACATAGGGCAGTGTGATCCTCTCAGACCCTCACATACTGTGCATACAGGAGTCATTGAGACTGAGCATGCAGGTAAGGGGCCTTTGGTGGTAGAAAAAAGTGGGATGGTAAATAGATAATAAGGTTTGTACCTACTGAGAAACCTTCAGGTCCCTGCTCAGACTTCAACTGTACATGGTACATGTAACACAGCTCTCTTACCCTGTGGCAGACGCAACTGCTGAGTAACAAAAGGCCTGGTCAGGGACCCAAAATTTGTTTACCTAATGTTTTTCCAGTACAGGATCCTGCTTTCTCCTTGCCCCTCATTTCCCAAAGACTCATATTAAAGCTGTCAAACATATGGTGTGCCATCGCCCCTCTTAACTCAGAACAGCGATTGAAGTCTGCAGCAAATCCACAGAGGCACAAGCCACATCACAGCTGCCAGTGCAGCCCATGTTGCTGCATGTGGACAATTGGCTGGCCCAGCTTTGCCCTTGAAGGTTCCAGTGTAACTGCACAATGGGGCAGTTTCATCTTCTACTAATGCTACAAGTGCAGCAAAGCCGTGTCCTGCTGTTTTCAGCTGTAACTTTCTTGGGGACAAGAAGTGTGCTGGCCTTCAGGGGCACCTGCAGGCACATAGCAAGTGCTCTTCAGTGGTCTTCTCCCCAAAAACATCGCTCAAGCTAACAGAAGATATTGGCTGTCCCTGCCCAAGGATCCTTGTTCTACTCAAATGATCAATCCATCACAGCTGTAACCACAGAGTCACGACACCTTTATTTTTTGTGCTTACAGGTGTAGTGGAGCCTGGTATCCTCTAACGTGCTACCTATTGACATCCTGTTTTCTGGTAATAAGTGCATTTGTTGTAGTCACTGACAGTCTGGTATGCACAGGTTGTTTTCCCCCATGGAAAGTCAGAGAAAGCAGCACAGCTCCCTGCTCTTTCATTCTCTCCAGGCATCCTCTTGCAGCCTGTGCTGGTGATCCACAAAAGTGGCTGTCTTCTGAGGCAGTTGCTCTTCTTTTCCTGAGATCATGGGGACTGCAGCTCTGTGCTGCTTTGATCTCTGGGGTATAGTTGCCTGCCAGGACTGGGGCAGGACAACCTTGTGCACCTTTCAAGGTTCTGATTTCAAATCACTTTCAAACTTAATTCTCATTGATTTTTGTTTTACCAGTTTATCGCAGAGAGGCAGTGGTGGTGAGGTGAAATCAGTGTCCATCAAATGGACAGGGCCATAATAAATTACCAAAAAACATCAGCAAACTAAAAATGGATATCATTAACCAGAGAGAGTGCAAGTGGGAGCTGTGAAATTGCAGTCACAATAGCAGGGCACATAGTTATGAATGAGATGTGGCAGCAATCAAAATGACCTTACGGTATTAAAACACTCCGTCTCTCTTGGACTGTGTTAGTTGACTTGTCAGTGGCATACTAAAAAAGAAAAGCTAAACAAACAATCAAGCCTCAGAGACTGAGGATTATAACAGGCAAGGTATAAGCACAGGTGCTTCAGGTGTGACCCTAGTTCACCTTACTGCTGTGACATACAAGCTTGTCTTTATCTGCCCATGGAGGGAATTGACAGCCTTGGTTGCCACCAAAGCCATCATGTTACCAAATTTTGGTATCACATTGAGATTATTTTACATGGTAAACTGTGTTTGACCCCTTTTATGACTTGTTCTGGTACCTTCTTCATTTTAACAGAAACTACCATAAGTGCTGCTTCTTTGTGAAAGTGCATCAAACAAGGTGGCAAAAGTATTGCCAATGAGAAAGATTTCCAAGATGGGAGATACCAGCCCCCTCCCACTCATTTCCCATCTTACTCAAGCCATTGATTAATAGCCCTTTCACATTTCCCACATCCAGCAGAAGTGTGACGTCCAGCAGCCCCTCCGTTCCAAATCCATGGAGCAAAGCAACGGCAAGGGAATTCCAGCCAGGCATTCTTTTCCATCTGCAGCCAGAAACAGCCCTGTTAAGCTCTTCTTGCCAGACAGGGACAAGAAGTGATTTTATCATGGCAAATTCTCAACTTTTTAACACAAGGAATTTCACTGTCTCCACCATTTTAAGAGTTCTGCAGACAAAGGCAAGTCTGCTCTGCTGGGAACAGCCAACCATGGCTGCTAATTAGTCCAGTAAGGAAGAATATTTTTCTTTTATGCCCAGATTGGGATAATGTAATTTATTACAAGCAAAAAGAAAAAGGGTCCATTAAATAACTGAGATAAGAAATTACTGTAGAGTGGGAAGGGCTTACACAAGCAGAGCAAGAGTTATACCAAGTCCAGATCTCGCTGATGAGAAAGTATTTAAACAATTAAAAAACAGCAGTGCAGTTTCTGCCTTTTTTTCCCCCTATATTTAATAAGAGATAATGGACTGAATGCCTTACAATCATACAGACCATTCAAGATCTGTTGCATTAAAGTCATACAGAGAAGGTCCTTTCTGTGGAAAGGAGGCAGAGATGTTTTTAATCTCCTCTGCTATAGGACTACGGGGTCGTGCATCTCCCATCGGTCTTACTCGCAGGAGAACGAATAAGCCAGTCCAATTCCCACCAGCAGCTATGCCAGTTAGCTGCCAACCCCCACAGAGACAGATCTCTGAGCCACGTTTTTAGGCAAGAGAAATCACAGTGCTCCACTGGAAAAAGGGCTCTAGAAAGCAGGGGTGAAAGGAAGCACGAGTTGGAGGAGCAGAAAGCCTTTTGAAAGGCTGGTTTTTAGAGGGACAACGGGAGTAGAGACAAATCACATGGAAGGATGGGCCAATGGTCCAAAAGTCTTCCTGGGCTTTTCAGGGCTTTTACCTTGCAGAGCAGCTGACGATGGTAAGCAACGCATGGACACATAGGAAAATCAGATTTATGTAGTACTTTGGATGTGCTTTGGAATGTATTATGGCTTCAGGAGGAACTGAGACTTCAGCTCAAAGGTTTTTGCTGCAGGAGGCAATCAGGGCAAGGACAGCATCCAAGGTCCAAAGGCTGAGATTATTCCCGTGAGCAGAAGGGGCACTGAATCAAGACCTGCCCTGTTAGGAAATTTAAGTTTAGTTGCATCAACTTGTACCTACCTTCTTAGCAAACATAAAATTTTCTTGTATACGGATAGGGAACAAGAACCCCACTTGGTCCAGCATGAAGGTGAAAAGGAACATTGTTGCCTTTTTGTTGTTTATTCCTTCCCTTGCAAGCCTTTCACTGAAACTCATCTGCACATTGATTTGAGCAATAACTCTTGGATGGGTTCTGCTTTGGCTCACTGGGGAACAGCCACTGCAGATGCAATCTCTGTCGTAGGAAGATGCAAGACAAAAATATCTCAAATTGTAACCCAGACATCAGTCTGCTGTAGACTGGCACTGACTTTAGACATACACTTTCTGATGAAAAAGATCCTTCACAAAGAAACAGTTCAATTTGGAATTACTCTAGGAATTAAAAGAGAAAAATCCTGCATGGTTATTTTTCTTTCTTTTTTGGCTTTAAACTCCTTGAATTTAACTGCATAGAGGCAGGTTTTGGCTTCCTGTAGGCTTTTTAAATATCGCACAGAAACAGCCTTTCTTTCTGTTTAGGTCAGAGTGCATAATGCATGCAGTAACCAAAATAGCTTCTCCTGCTCCTTAGCCAAGCTGAATATTAGTATCTTTTTACTGTTTGGGGCAAGTTGCAAAATTCCCATACCTCTCAGGAATTACCAAGACTAATGTTTCATTAGAAAAATTATATTGAGTTTTGAATTTTTGATGGCAGATTTCAGAGGATTTAATATTACAGCTTGGTTGTCAGACAAAGCTAAACCCTAAAAGAAAAGCTTCCTGCTGTCTTAAGCTCTAGAAATGTGCACTAGTTATTTTTCTCAGCATTTCTCATTGCACGAGAAAGTTACTCTGTCTCTCTGTAAAAGGGATAGGGATTTTTTGTGTTTGGTGGCTATTAATAGTCATAATATGTTATCACACAGAGCACCATGTAGAGCGACAGAACATAAGAAATGGAAAACCAGTGGAAATGGTGGCACTTCAATTGAAAAAACAGGGGTTGGGTACAGTCTAGTTATAACCTAGTTTCAGTAGCACAGAGCAGGCTGGCTCAGAGGGGTCTTTTATAATAATTTCTTTCCTTTCTTTGTTGTGACGTAGGTCTACAACTTACTGTAGTGGTATAAACCCTTTGTTAATTAAAACACTCTAAAGAATTCTTCTTACTGTGTTTCTATTCTCTTTCACAAGAAGGTTTTGAAAGGCAAGGCAAACTTTACATTTAATTATCTTAACCAGTTTCTCTGTGCAATGTGGATTTGCAAAGTGCTTCAAACTGGCTTAGTGCTGGATATTTCTGCTTGAAGTCTATGATCTTCCCTACTTCAAATGTCTCTTGCTTGTAGCATACAGTAATATAAGCAGACACTTTTTCTGTGTAAAATTGTTGTTCCAGGTCTATATTACATAGAAGCTGCATTTGGCAACTTCAAACTTCAAATTTTATCATTCCAAAATGACCTTCTTAGGTCATTTTGGTAGCATTCAGGAACATTGTGTTTCCCTGAGAAGGGAGATATTAAAATAAAAAATAAACCTACTACAAAATTGCATTATCAAAACTCTCTTCTAATGAATACTCTGTGAACAGCATTTTCATGCTGTTCCAATCGGGAATATAAAGTAAGAAAAAGATTAGTCAGTTTTCCACAAAAAAGAAGTGAGTTTGGACTGTCTTGCAGTATATTTTGAAGGACAGAAACCCTTTGAAAAATCTCAGTTGGAAATCTCCAATATTACATGCATATTTACATTTCATCCTGCCTTATTCTTGTGACAAAAGTATTCAGCCATGTTTCAAAGCTTCACCAAGAGCATTTGTGCAAACAATGATTCACTAAAAAAGATCCTTCACGTGGAGCACAGGGACTCTCCTGAGGTGAAGCTAATTCCGCTGATTAACAGTAAAGTTTGGGGTATTTTTCAGCTTTTGGGTTCGTTTCAGGAACATGGGGATCACAATTCAAACATGACTGCAAGAACACTTGTCTGAAGATGACCCCTTTCAGTGTATATGCTGCTAAACTCCTGAGAAACCAACAGATATTTGATCTTCCTCTCTCTTCTCAGAAGCTGAGACTACTTCGGAGGGCAGATCAGGTTGCTCTCATGGGCTTGATTAAGATGTGTTTCCTTTACTCTCCCCATTGATCGGGTTGTTGTCTGTAGGCCACAAATTCTGTCCATTGTACTATGTGTGTGAAGGCCCTCAGGACGGAGTGTGACACGTGTTTGTGTGAGATATGTCAAACTCCTCCCTGCTCTGTCAAAGAAACCACAGTATTGTGAAACGGTGAAAGAGCTGCACGTTGGAGAGTGGGTATTGGTGCCCTCCTTAGGCTTGCACCAGCTTTGCCTTGAACAGAGTGTGTGTACACAGTGCTGGATGGAATTGGAAGAGAAAGAGTCAGACTCCATATACCTTCAATCCTGGCCTCATCCCAGGGGAAATCACGTGTGCTGGTCTGTGGTGCTTCTCACATACCTTCCCCCCGTGGAATCTACTGAAATCCATGCAGCAGGGAGCTCCAGCAAGGTGCTCCACCCCTGCACTGCTTCCATGGAGCAAGATGTTTCACTATTTATTTTTTTATGGAAACTGGAGAGGAAAATATTTATACCTTTGAGATATTCCCATTCCAAGAGAAAGGCTGGACTGGAGACCAATGGGTGTCCCTTCCCACCAGCACCAGTCCATGAATGTGGAGGGAATCAAATGGACCACAGATGTGAGAGGGATGGAGAGATCCCTGTATGTTCCTCTGTGTAGAGGCTGCTGAGCCTCTATTCTTGTTTCATTGGAAATGCCTCCTCAGCCTATTGAACGTGCTCCATCTCTTGGGAAATGCTGCACAGTCAGAAAAGATACACACTGTGCCTGAATGGATTTCACTGGGGCTTGCAGTGACTTCATGACAGACCAAAGAGCAAAACTTGACATATTGCAAGCTGAAAGAAAAGACCTCCAGGCAAAGCAGACCAGGGTAAAGGAGGGAAGAGATGATGAAAGGGCCTGGGGCTGTGGTGGAAGAACTGTTAGCTCTAGTGAACCACAAATAAAGAGGGAAGAGAGGGAACAAATCCTCTCCAATATGCCCCATGGAAATTTTCACCCTACACAAAGTCACATATATGTCTCCTTGCTGTGATTCCCTCTTGATTATGAACTGCACTACTTGGCTCAGGGGCCCTTGCAAACCTTTTCTCTTTCCACTTTTTGCCTTCTCAGCACCATGAGACACATATCACTCCACTCCAGGCCTTGTCATACATCCCCAGACCTTCTCCTCCCCTTACCAGCAGCTGCATTTCCTATTTTTTCTTAGACCTACACCATAGCTGTCTTTGAATACCAACCTCAGGGTCTGCTGTCAGCACCCTTTACTGTCACCATTGCTGTCAATGAGATTTGCCTCTTTCTGTGATTCAGGACTTTATCTCATCTTGTATGGGGACAATTCAATCTCTCAGAGGACCCTGTACTGCTTAATAACTTATTAACTATTACATGTTACTCGTGAGACACAAAAACCCAGGAATTTGTGCCATTGTGTTGGAATATTAGACCCTCTCTCAGAAGTGGTCTTACGTATCTCTCTCTCAGAAGAGCTGAAAATTTGCAGGCCAAAAACCAGATTTAGAGATAAAAAAAGGTTAAAACTGTCAATTTGCACCGATACTTTCCTATGGTGAGTAGTTCTCACCCTTTGTGTTTATAGTTAGAGAACTATGCAGATGGCACTACCATGTCCCAGCACACACAATGGTGAAGGACACTGCTAGTACATAAAGTTGGGTTCCTATTTAACACCTGCTTCTGAGAACTGCAGGACTGTAAAAGAGCCATCACTTAAAAGTTGGCAGACAACATATCAGCACCACAAGCAGACAGGGGCAACTTGGGGCAACTGAGTCAATGCCTTCACTGTAACCTCTCTGCAAGGCACCAGGTACAGATCTCCCAAGAGCTGGGATATATTCCTATAATCCCATTCTCCACTATTCCACATCAGACGGAGGCTGCATCTGTATGGCCAAATACCAGCAATGTTTGCAGCCAAGAGAAGAGTTGCTATGCAAATCACAGTCATGAGAGGATTTTCATATCCTGCAGCCACCTGAACTGCTGCATGCAACTCTCCTCCAGCTCTCTTCCTCCAGAGTTCTCAACCTCTTTTTGCCCCCTTTCCATGCTTTATCTATTTTAGGGGGAAAGCTCTCTCTAACTCGCTCTTGCGCTTCACTACCCTTCCCAATGGGACACTCCACACATGCACACAGTGAGCAGCACAACTTTCAGTGCTCTAAGATAATACCCTCTTCCCGTGGGTCAGCCCAGGCAACACAGATCTATATAACACTGAGGTGATGAAAAGTGGGGGTTAGCTCCTTGAGACAGACCCAAATGTGAGACACAAAGCCCACCAGTGTAGCCCTCCCCTGATTTGTCTGTGCAAGTTGATTAAACAAAAAAGGCACTGTCTTCTGGAGGTGCTGGCAAAGGAGTAAAGCCCCTCTGCCAGGAGGTCATCAAATATGGCAGGGTTCAACCAACAAAGCCTAAACCTTGGGAATGCAGCATTAGGTGTTATTTTTGCATTACACTTTTTAACAAAACTGGTAGTACAAAGCCCCTGGCTCCATCCCTGGCAATAGCAAACAAAACCAAGGCAGGAGGGTTTTATACAAAGCCATGCTCTAGCCCATGGTGGCACTCCAAGCTGCAAAAAGGCAGAGCCTGGCAAAACAGGGTTTTTTCATAGGTAGCACAGATTGGCTGTAGTGAGTTCCAGGCCAGGACTGTGTTCCCTCACCACTCTTGTATGAACTTTGCTGGGAATGGGTTCCAGCAGTTGCACCCTCTCTTGTGGCAATTTGGGTATGTTTGGAAGTTTCAGATGGTGTCTGAATTTATGAAGGGAAATTACATGTATGGTTGGAAAATAATACAGTATATTAGAAGTAAAGTGTTGTGAGTTCTGGCCTGAGGATAGAAAGCAAAAGTTGACCCAGAGCAATTAATACCCAATCACTGCAGAACAGCTGAGCAGAGATCACATCTTTACAAACCCTGCTTGTTTTTCAGTTCATTAGAAAGAACTTAATGAAGAGGGAGCTGGGAGATGATGAAAGAGTGGAAGTAGGAGCTTATTTGTAGAATGCCAGACAAAAAAAAAAAATAAAAAAATTGTAGGAGGATGTAGAAGGATAGAAATATACTTGGTTTTTTAGGGATAGTTTGAAAATAGTCCCAGGGCTCAGGGTCATGAGAGGGGCTGCAAAGCAGAATAATGTACCTGGCTCTGAATGGACAGGTTTAAAACAAGGGCACCCCACTAAGTGAAGAAAAGGCTGAAAGAATAACATACATTTGCTTTGTGTTACACAAAAACATTATTTTTCCCCCTACATTTTTGAGCTAAGATTTTTTTTCTCCCGCAACATGCAGGATGTCCTTTTGGAAACCACAGTTTAAAAGGTTTTCGAAGACTTTCAACAATTTTCGAGGCTCACCTGGATGAAACCTCAGACAGATGGTGCTGATACTAGAGCTGAGAGCAATGAGAAATCAGACTGGCTGGAAAACCCTCCCTTATTATAACATTCTGCAAACTGAAAACAGAAATAGGAGAAAGAAGGGGAAAAAATCATATACTCCTTTAGACCAGCCATACTAGAGGAAATTTTTTGCCCAGCAACCATGCTACCTTGTGACTGCTGACACTAGCTATAATCCCTATATCCAGGAAGTTCCCAATGCCAGAAAAGAGAATAAAACTAAATAGAGCCATCAGCAGTAATTTGTATTTTACTAGATTTGAGAATATGTTTAGCATTGTAGCTGATGGGGGAAAAATAAAGAAAAAGTAAAATCCAACCAGCTTTAATAATAGATTTTAGAGGATTTTGAATTTTCGGAGCCATTTTCTAGTGACAGTTCGTCTGAATCATACTTGGCAATGGTAATATACCATATCTCCTGTCATTCTTTTAATTACTTCACAGCCCCTTAAAAGAGCATTTTAGAAACTTAATTAAGAACACCTATGATTTCAAACCAAATATAAGATAATAAAATATCCCCACTCTTTCATTTTAAGTAGAAAATTGTCTTGGTGCTGCAGATAAGCTTTCTGAAAAATCTGGGGTGTCAATACCAGAACAACACCCAAAGATAACTTAATTTTGTGTCCATTTAATGAATTTTAGGAGATAAAGTACCTCGGTTAACTAATTATGTTACCAGAAGACTTTGCTAAATGGATTGGTTCTACTCTTTCCTGATTATAGCTTGAAAGGAAACTAAGGCTACTCTGCAGCTGGTTGTAACCTGTGGTACAAATCTCCTGTAGATTTCTTGTGTCCAAAACAAAAGGATATGAACTCTTTATAAGGAAGTAGAAATATCACAGTTTTAAGATTTACATTAGAGTTGAACAAGTTTTAACAACTTATTTGATGAATTTTCCTCTCTGCCTGACAGAGAGCAGTGTCTAACTGCCACATTCACGCAATTTATTCAGGTACAGATTTCAGGGTCAACATTACAGCTGTGTTGCGTGTTATAAGTGTTCAGCACCATCTTGGTGGGGTAGGTGTGAGAGGGAATCTAGGGAATGTACTGAAAATAGATATATAGACAAGCAAACATGGTTATTTTCTGCAAGTGCATTCTTGTACTCTTAAAAAGTCTGTGTGTGTGCCATGTATTTGATGGGAGGCATCACAGAGTGTAAACAGGATCTCAAACAGCGCATTTGAATCAATGTCCCAGCCTTACTCCATCTGACATGTGGTTCCAGCAATGGGACCAGTTGTACCAACAGTGAAAAGGAGAAACCCAGGGGAGAAATCTCACAGGTTCACGGTCCAGAGCAGACTCGGTATTCCGAGGCAGCTGGTTTTCAGCACCAACCACCCAGGCCTAAGGTGCTCAACAGGGAAGCTGGCCATCTCCATGGCTCCTTGCTGCTCCCACATTTTCGCACATAGACACAGAGCACTGTGTGCCACCTCCTATAGCTCCTTCAGCCCTGACAACCTTAGTGCTGCTATACACTGTGAAACAGTGGGGCACAAGGTGAAGAAAGGGGTGGTAGAGGAGGCTGCTCTGAGCTGCAAGACATTTTCAGAATGGTTTGAATGTCTCCTAGGCTACATCCAACGGCTGGTGGGAACCACCTGCCCAACAAGAACACTCCTTGGTTAAAAGGGCTTGTGTGTTGGTTCTTTGGGCCAAACAAATCAAACCAGGCTACATAAACTCGTCTCAGACTATGTTGCATTCCATGCAGAAGCTAAAAGTACACACTTCCAGAGCAACCTTTGATGTCCAGCTGTAATGCTGGGTTTGCCAGCCTAGCATTAGTGAATGCGAGCTGCTGCTGTAGCCCTACAGCTCTTGGGAGCCAATCCACAGGCAGAGGAGAGAGGAAGCAAACAGAAGGACTCCTCCAGTGTTGGTATGCTTGCTGAGATCATGATAGGTCAGAGCTGCGTGATGGTAGGGAGACAGTGTGGAAATTGTTTAGCTCTCCCTTCTGTAAATAATAAGACCTGGAGCTCAGGCTCACCAGAGCTATCCCTGAAGCACAATGTTGTAACACATCACCCAGTGCATATAGCACAAAATCTGTTATCCTTTCCACAAGTGTGACAACGCTGCCTGAACGTTCTAATTTTGATTCTCTCGCCATAGCATTGATTAAAAGTCTGACCAGTGATATCAGGAATGCTTTTTTGCCCAAAAGAGGAAGCCAAAGAGCTGGGTTAAATTTAGGTCTGTCTTTAACCCTTCTGACCACCAGGTAGAGTCTGTGTATATTTTCTCACTGTTGATAACTTAATCAACTGCGTATCAAATAAATATCAACTAGTTTTCAAATAGCTTATTTACAGAAGTAATGTATTTGCTGACTGAAAAGGAACAGCTCTCCCCCCTCCTCTCTGTTCTCATGTGTGGAACATACTTAGGCTTTTAACTGCCAAAATATGTTCAATTCTTGACCAAGTACTTCTCAGCAGATGGAGAGAAGAAGAAAGAGAAGCGAGAGTATCACTTTTCCTTTTTCTGAAGGTGAGAATTCATCTGTCTCCTATGCCCAACATATTCCCTGTCATTTTCACTGCAAAGACCAAAAGAGCAGTTGGGCAGCTCTCTCCTGACAACACCTGGCCACTCTCCTGCTGAAACTGGTGGGATTAGCTACATGCACTACAAGAGAACACATTTGATGGTAATATACAGTGAAACTTTCATGTAAAAGGCTCCCCTCCACTTAAAGCAGTATATTCTTAACCTGGTTGTAGTGAGATTCAAGATACCTTGCTTACCTGAGTTACTTTGGAAGTAAACCCTTTTGAGTAAAGGGTTGGACCAGAGACCCTCACAAAACCCTTCCTGTCCGAACTCTGGAATAAAAGTGTTTATATTTTCAACACTAGATTTTCAATTCTGCAGGACTTTTCCTTCAAAATTCCTCTATAGTACAAGTAAAAATTAAAGGTAAGTTATCTTGCTCAATACACAAACTCCCTTCCCACCATAGTACCATCATTTTATCTCTACTGGAAGCTGGTGACATTAATTTCCAATGACCTTGGTTTAGGGGTTTCAGAATGATCTGTAAAAAAATTAATCTGTTTTGGCCCGCTTGAACAGATATGATACTTCAGGGTGATTCACTGTCCTGCTGAGGTTATCAGCCATAGGTTAGGCCCTGCAGATGTATTCCTCTTTGCCCTGAATATTTACATGTATCCTGTTCTCGTGGGGGCATAATTAATGAGTCTTTATTGTCCTCCATCTCCCAAAAGTGTGGTTAAAACAGTGTGATCCTTTAGGCACAGGCCCTTCAATCAAAGCTGCCATTGAAGAAATCTCCAGTCCAGCCACTTCTTTCTTCAAACCAAATGTTTCTTCTCTCTTCAAACCTCCAGCACTAATGGAAAGGAGAGCACAGAGGAAAAGCAGATCCCATCAGTGCTGGCATTAAAGGTCACTGATTAGGCTTGGCTATGCAGCGTGTTGAAGACCATGTGTAGCAGGATCTCCTAAACTTCTCAGGCCCAGCTCTTCACAGCTTATGAATTAAAAATGTAGATGTTTCTTTATTCTTAGTTTTTTGGTAACACAACTCACACACCATGTGTGTATGGTCTTCCTTTGCAGTCTGTCATCAAAAGTTCACCACCAGTATCACTCATAGTCACCATCACATCAAAGATAGCAATTATTTATTAATCTCTTATTGGCAGGAAATAGCAAGGAAAATAAACAGAATAACTTCATCTATTTTCCTTGGTTATTCAGAAAATATTTGAGAAGAGACACGAATAACTGAACCTTATCACTGAGTCAAAATGCAGCCACGATGTCATTTGAGGGCTCTACCTTTTCTGCTGTTGGCTGTTGCAGTGTTTGTGAAATAAATATGTACAGTCTTAGCTAATATCACTGAAGCAACACTCTCAGTCAACTGGGAGGCTAGTGAGAAAATGGGGCCATAATTCACAGAAAGAGATGAGTATTTCTGTTCAAAAGCATCTGTCCAAAAGCTTGTGGCTGCTGCACTCTTACCTGAAGGCTTGATTGTCTGATGCAGTTTGGAGCCATGTCAGTTAACTCTAAAGTTTAACTAATTACTATTTATAGAGAGCGCTTCAAGGTCTGTCACTGGAAATGTTAACAAAAGCTCAAGATAGAGTCATTCTGCATGTCTTTTCTGTGTTTTTTTCTGGGTGGGTTTTTTCCTCTTTGCCAGCCTTCTCCTGCATGACCTTGTCCCTCTTAATAGATAAAGTTAAGGAAGACAATTGAGAGGATGTTCAAAATTGTCTGGGAGAATTTATTGTAGAAGCTGTTGGAGATTTCCTGGTTGTCATAAATCTCCCAGAAACACACTTATTCCACCATCACCCCCCTTTTTATGATTTGAGCTCAGCCCTGCTGTCTTTCTGCACACCTAGTTCTCCATCAGAGCTGGAGTGACATGTGCCTGTTTCCATTGTCTTCACCCACCATGAGTGATGTACACGAGCCTTGACTTGTAGTCAAGTTGCCCTTTAGTCAAGTCACTTTGCCCTGCCAAAAAACATTGAACCAAGTATTGATCTGAAGGTGGAAAGGAGTTGAGAGAAGAGCAAAGTAGCGTGGAGTGAGAGTAACATCCATCTGGGAGCTTACATTAACTGTGCCCAGGGTAAACCCCATGGGAATGGGGGTCCTGGCTGCCAGCAAGGCATCAGAGCGCTGGTAGCTGGCCACGTACTCCGGGGAATGATGTCTGTAGAAACTAGAGGGAAAGTAGAAAATAAATGTCTGTTATTGCTTTTGTCACACTGATGCTTGCATTAGTGTTCCTACTGAGGACTTTTGAGACAAGTGGGATGGGGTTTTGCAGTTGTGGAAAACTAACACCACTGCTTCAAGGCCAAGGGTAACCCTCATGGTGGATGTTGAGCCCTTTTCCATCACAGTCTGATCTGTCTTGTATAAAAGGTTTACAGCCCTCTGAAGACTGTTTCCATAATATATTTGTACATCATTATAGGATCTGGAATTTCATGCAAATCCTTTTGGATTTAAATACAGAGACAGTAAATGAATACTGTATACAATTTAAAGGTGTTAGTTTTGGCTAGAGGTTTTGTTCTGCCTTGCTATCAGAGAAACACTTGTCAGTTGCCTTTTGGATAGACAGGGATAAAGCCAGAGAGTGGAAGATGGGGACAGACCCCTGTCCTGACAATCTGGAGTTATTGAGGGAGGAAATGCTGCCTCTGTATTTTGACTCTTGCAAAGACTCTATTTCTCACTTCATGAAATCTTAAGTCTCTGTTGAAACGAGTACAGCAGCATGGTGTTCTCACCCATCTTAATGCAGATTTACTTATCACTGATTAGCCATTCAGAACTGCTTTGGTTTCAGGTGAATGTCACTTTATTAAGCCCTTGTGTATGTCAAATTGATTTAGCTACACTGCTCAATTATATGTTTCTTTGCAGCAGAAGTAGTTGACAGAGCCTTTACAGAAGCCTCTGTGGAAACTGGATAAATGACAGGAGTCAGACTGCAAAGTGAGCATCACTGACTGACAGGAAGCTGTTATTCACTCTGTGTGCTGAACTTCTAGAGGTTTCAGTCTGGCAAGCAGGAAAGGCCAGCCTGAAGTCAGTCACCAGGCCTGATATTAGATTTACAATGCCGTTTCACAGGAGCCAGTACCTTAAGCTCCACTGCAAGTCCAGGCAAAGCATTTCCCATAGCAAATTTTACATACAAGTTCCAGAAAGCTGTGCTTGCTGTCCTTTATCAGAACAATACCATGTAAAAGGAATGAAGAAGCTTGAAAAAAAATAAGTGGGAATAGTCCCACCTGTCTAGCTGCTTTCTACTCCTTCTCGGACTTTGGCTTGTCCTCCACGACTTCTTGTTTTTGCTCAGTTCTTTTTACTTGCCCAAGGTTCCCAGTGGATCTCTTAGTAGTTTTGGACAATGATTCATCAGAAAACATATTTGCTACAAAAACTTTGCTCTAATGAGGAAATGCCACTATGCCACTATGCCACTATGATTTTACAAAACTCATGTTATGACTGGTTAAAAAAAAAAACCCACAATCAAACAAACAAAAAAAAAAAAGCAAAGTTGGAAACAGCTATGAAGAATATGACACATCCCTCCCCAGCACTCCTCATTCCAGGAAATACCAATCAGTATTCATAGAATCATGGAATCAACCGAGTTGGAAAAGACCTCTGAGATCATCAAGCCCAACCCCTGATCCAACACCATCATGGTTGCTAGACCATGGCACTAAGTGCCACATCCTGTCTCACCTTAAAATCCTCCAGGGACCATGAATCTACCACCTCCCTGGGCAGCCCATTCCAATATCTAATTACTCTCTCTGTTAAAAATTTTTTCCTAATATCCAAAATAACCTCTCCTGGCAGAGCTTGAGACCATGCCCTCTCATCTTACTGCTGGCTTCCTGGGAGAAGAGACTGACCTCACCTGGCTACAACCTCCTTTCAGGGAGTTGTAGAGAGTAATGAGGTCTCCCCTGAGCCTTCTCTTCTCCAGGCTAAACAATCTCAGCTCCCTCAGCCTCTCCTCACAGGACTTGTGCTTGAGTCTGTTCCCCAGCCTTGATGCTCTTCTCTGGACCTGCTCCAGCACCTCAATGTCCTTCCTGAACTGAGGGGCCCAGAGCTGGGCAGAGTGCTCCAGGTGTGGCCTCAGTAGCGCTGAGTTCAGCGGAGGAATCACTTCCCTTTTCTTGCTGGTCACACTGTTCCTGATACAGGCCAGGATGCCATTGGCCTTCTTGGCCACCTGGGCACACTGCTGGCTCATGTTGAGCTTCCTGTCAATCCAAACTCCCAGGTCCCTTTCTGCCTGGCTGCTCTCCAGCCACTCTGTGCCCGGCCTGTAGCGCTGCAGGGGGTTGTTGTGGCCAAAGTGCAGGACCCAGCACTTGGCCTTGTTGAACCTCATCCCATTGGAATCAGCCCAACTCTCCAGCTTGTCCAGGTCACTCTGAAGAGCACTGTGAGTGCAACACTTTGAAACTGCCTTGGCTAAGGATCATGTCAGTCAAAGCCCAGGATGTTTGCACTTGGTAATACTACTTTAGAATCTCAAAAGCTTCTGGTGGTCTTCTTCAAGTGCTAATGTGTCTACAAACCCAACCTACAAATTGACACCATCCATCAGTTTTTTGCCACTGGTATCAGGGAAATGTCATGTTACAATAACTAAAATCTAAACAAAATGTCAGGATGAGAGAGAAGAATGAATAGGAATAAATAATTCCAGAACTCCCTTGTGGGCATAGTGTTCAAGATTTTCAGAAATAAAATAGGGCAGCAGAAGATGTTGTGTTTTCCCCAATTTCCCCAAATGACACATTTTAGAATATATCCCTTCATGGTGTTGTAAATACAATATTCTATTAGCAAAGAGCTGACTTTTTTTTTAGCAAGTTATTAAACATTTCACACTGAAATTTTGCAATTTCACTCAGAAGACTGGAGAAAACAGTTCTTGTAAAGAGAAAACCAGCAAAATTCCTTTTCAACAATTTACCTTCATGTTATGCAAATCCTAGAAAGTCTTCTGAAGCGCACCAATTTCAAATTCAGCTTTAATGTCACATATGTCACATAATTCTAGAAACTAAGCAAGATAAAAAAACAGAAGACAGATGGGAAGAAAATATTCCTCTGCCTATTTTTATTGCATATGTTTTGCCAGCAAGAAAGCCATGAGCAAAGGTCAGAGCCTGTAATAACCATCTATTGAGCAGGCATCCAAGGACTAGCACAAGGCTGGAAGCCAAAAAACAGGCCAGCTGAAACATGCTTTGCCCATAGGGATGGACTGGCTTGGCAGAGCATCCTTGATTCAGCCACTGATTGATATATTAGATCAGACCAAGCGCAGTAGAATCAAATTAATAAATAAGTATTTTCTTCTAATTATCCCATCTCAAAAATAATCTCTGCCAGAACTTCAGGTTTGAGAAGAGAACTTGCCAGCAGAGATGCCATTATTTGGGTAGATAAAAACCTCAGCAGCCCTCTGAGGTGTGAGGGCTGCTATAGCTGAGCTCACGGAGCCCTGGGCTCATCACTGCTGTAACATTTGCCCCAGCAGTGAATAATGCATTACAATACTGAATATTAAGGGCATTTCTCAACTACTAGTGTAGGATGCCCCCATTCACTCCTTTTCAGAAGTAACTATCAGAGAGATCTGGCAGGCAACCTTTTGCCTGCAGATGAAATGAAGCAGATAGCACCTGAAAATCTGCCCCATGAAAAATGTGCTGTTAAGGACGACAGGAGAAATGAGCAGCAAAAGCTGTTCATGTGACTTTACTGAGCTGTGGAAATCTTGCACGTTTTGGGGAAGAGGAATTCTTGCACCAAGCTGCACCTTTTCTTTCATCTTAAAAGAAAACTTTCAAACTCAGGAAAGACAAGGCATTTCCCTCACATTTAAAACTGACTTTTAAATAAAATTTAATTACACCATGGAGGCTTTGCGGTAACTAAGATCTAATGCAAAATGATGGTGATTTTTGGGTCTGCTTAACTTCTGTGTGACCCGTAGTCTTGTTCAAGTTCCTCCAGATATCCAAGCCACTTGGTTTTCTTCTCCCATTTCCCTGCCTTATTGCAGCTACACACCAGTGCTCCCATTTTGTGCTATGCCTAGGGAAGAAGGCTTTCCATTAGCAACACAGCCAAAAAAAGCAGATTCCACTGCATTTAAAACTTGCTTCAGGAGTTACAAACTATAAGCTGGAGTTTCCCACCAAGCTGCTTCCAAATGACGAATCTCTAGTTTTGACCCAGCACTAGAGAATCCAGGTTGGTGCACTGGTGTTACTGTACTTTTCTATGTTTTTCCTGCTTTTCTTTTTTTTTTTACAGAAATCACATGCGATGGGATATGTCTTGTTTGATTGTATAAACAAGCTGAAAATGTTCCTTTAATTCAATTGCTTAGGAATCATAGAATGGCTAGGGTTGCAAAGGACCTTAAAGATCATCCAGCCCTAACCCTCCTGCCGTGGGCAGGAATGCCACACACTAGACTAGGCTGCTGAAAGCCCACCCAACCTAACCTTGAACACATCCAGGGCTCGGTCATCCACAGCTTCCCTAGGCAACCTCTTCCAGTGCCTCACCACCCTTTGAGCAAAGGAACTTCTTCCTAATATCTAATCTAAATCTCTCCTCCAGAAGCCTTTCCAGCTACTGAAAAAAAGGAAAAACCAACCAAACCCAAAACAAACAGCTAAAAAAACAAACATGAAGACAAATACAGTGAGGTGACATATGGTGTTTTCAATCTCCTATGCAGAGGAAATTCTCTTTCTGGCCCTGAATTTCAGCTCCCCAGACCCCGAAGGCCTTTTGTTTCTTAACTAAACCACAGACTAGGACCTGTCAGTTTTGAAAGTCCTTGCTGCACTGCCTCAGCTGACTCACAAAAAATATTAGCATGTAATAAGAAATAAAGGCAGAAACAGGAGGCAGATATTGAAAACCCATCAGTTCAGGCCATAAGAACTAGGAATTTTTTGGAAGAAACTTCACCAAGCAGTCACGGGCCATTCTCTTCTTTCCATTTACAAGTGCATAAGGGAAGGAAAGAAGGAAAAAAATGCTATATTTATTATAATAGTGATATACAAAAGTTTAAAGAGATTGAAAAAATTCTGTGGAAATCTTTGATTCATGAAGATATTAAGGTATGCATAGAAAGTCCCTGACAAATTATACGTTTTGAGACCAGAGCCAAATCTTACAAATCCCAAAAGCAGCAGACTAAATGAATCTCCTTCAGAGAATTTATTTATATGACAGATAAGCATCCAGGTGCAGAGCTCCAGATATGGAACTACAGAATCAGTTATCCACAAACAAGAATTTGTCATTGCTGTTATTGAATATCCAGTGGCAGACAGTCAAGACATATATTTGCTTATCTGAACAGGACCAAATAATTCAACACATGTTTAGCCTTTGAGACATTAATAATATTTCCTTCTGCTTTAAAGTGGCAAAACAGGAGTTTCATTTTTGTGTTTCTTGAAGGTACTGTTAAGTGGGGGTAGAAAGCAGGGCAGGAGCTTTTCACAGGACACAGTATGTTCTGCCAGTGCCCCACTTCTCTCATGGTAGTTACAAGTGGGTTTTCACTAACATCATATTGGCAGGGCTGGTCTCACGGTCAGCTCCTGGCAGCTCTGTGAGTTTTCAGCCATCAGCTGACTTGCAGGAAAGCTGTCTTGTGTACACCTGCAAATCTACAGCAAACGTGAGCTAACTTCCTTCCTTTAACCCTGGTATTCACCCATTTGGCTGTGTGTTTCCCCACACAAGGATAATCATCAAAAGCTTTCTTCCCATCAGAGTCCAAGCCAAGATCCAACTCCTCTGAGTTCCTATTCATGGCATGAAGTAGCAGCTATTAAATTTACAGAAAGCTTTTATTTTGTAAAATTTGCCTGAGCTAGAGTGTTTGCTTTTCAACTTTTCCCGTGTTTGCCATGGGGGTGGATTCAAATACTGGCATCCCTCTAACTTAAAAATTATTTGTGAAGCATCAAAATAGGACAGGAATGTTAGTGCTCTATAAACATCAGATATTAAAGTATTAATTGTTATTCTAAATCTTCTTCTACTGTGCACAGTTCTAATTCAGAAATTAGAAATAAATTTTTCTCTAATTTACACTGATTGAAAAAGAGCTCATTCAAATACTGAAGTTTTTTTTAGTGCCAGAGGTCACGTCCTTGGTTTTAATAACATCAGGTTCTTCAGGACTCATCAGCTCCCACTGAAGACTAATATTGCACAACATTTATCTGAGGATTTTCTATCCTAAACCAATTGACCTCAGTGGCAGACTAAAGGGCAATGAGCAGCAATATCCTTTGATCTGCTAGGTATTAGACTGTCAAAACCACTCCTCCTCTACGTGAGCAGAGAAAAAAATATTAATGCTCCTCAGCATTAGCTGCAAGGTGTGTTACATTTCTGAATAGATAAAACCCTTCTTAACTGTGCATTTTAGAAGAACATCCAATCATCACTGCGAGCCAGAAGAGACAACATTCATCTTCCCCTAACTTGCTTCTTTGTTCTCTGTCATACAGAAGCCTCAGAAAATGCAGAGACAACCATGCTGTTTCCCCAGCCCACCCTGAAACAGGAACTCAAAACACAGAGAGTGAGACATTGGCTCAAGGCAACCCAAACGTTGTGAGGCAATTCATGTTGAACTAGGAGTTCAAATTCTCACCTGCTTTATTCAGCAGGTTGTTCAGTACACTCTGACTGTGGCTAAAACAAGGCCAAACCCAAGATTGTCTAACATCTAATAGGAGTTGCCCTGGTTGCAAAGTGTTCCCATGGCTCCCAGTTCTTTCTCTGTGTACCTCCAAAAAAGTGTCCAGATCTGTTTCCCTGGCACTCTCCTCAGGCTGAACAAGCTCAGATCCTTCTGCCTCTCCTCCCACACTGATCATCTCTGCTCCAGCCCTGGTCATCCCAATGGCCTCTACTAGATTTGATACAGTACCTCAATGTTGGTCCTGTACTAGGCAGCCCAATGCTGAGCACAGCATCCAGATGTGGTCTTGCCAGTGTGCAGTGTGTAACAACAGGACACTCATGTCTTCTGCAAAGCTGCTTTCTAATCTGTTAGCCCTGGTTTGTCCTGCTGGTAGTTGGGTTCCAGCTGCAGAACTTCCCATTTGCTTTACTTAAGCACTCTAAAGTTCCTGAGGAGTTCATCTTGCTTCCACATCTACTTTTTTTTAATGCACTAACAGGAAAACAGGGAAAAGCTGACATTTTTCTCACAAATCCTTAATCTGTTTTATTTTAGTTATTGGCATTGGAAAAACTGAATCCCCACCTACTCAGTTCTCGCTTAGGCTAAATTAATATTTTAAGGCATTTTAAAATATGCTTGATTCCCAATCACAAAATGAAGAAATAAAGATGTCAGAGAGGAGGTTTCAGATTTGAGCTTCCCTGCTGTCAGTTCTCCCACACACACACCTGTGCGCTACTGCTGATCTGTAAATTATTGAAAGAGTATCCCAGGGAGATTAAACGTATATCTAAAATAAGCTACGGAGATTTCCATCCATTCAGGCACAAAACCAACCAAAAAAAAAAAAAAAATCCATGAGGGAGAGAAAAAAAAAGTAAGGAGTGGTGGTTCTCCTAGTGAGAAAATCTGAGAAGCTGTAAGGTAAAAATATCAATGTATGTTCTGGCACCTTTTCCTTCAGCATGATTTATCTTTTCTGTATGTCTCCTAATTCTAGTAGATGTAATGTGTAAAGCATTTGGGCCTGTAAGTATCATGAAAAGCCTTTATAGGCTGTAGATGCTGAGGATGATAAAGAACAATCCTCTTCAGTCTGTTTTCCAATGTATATCTGATAAGAGCAGGGAAGAACCACCCTTTGATTCCCACTGCTGGTGTCTTAAAGCTTTTTGCCTGTAACTGGGTTGGAAGGGGCATCAGGAGGCCTCCAGACCTGCCTTGCCTTTGGAGCAGGACCATTGCCAATATTGGATGAGGTCTGTCATGGTTCTGTCTAGCCAAATTTTGAAACCTTCCCAGACAAGACAACTCAGCACCTCGCCAAATATTACAGCTTCTCTAGACATCTAACATAATTTTCAAACAAGAGTCACAGAAGCTAAAAGTGACTGTGCCTTAAAAAGGCTAAAAGTGAGAGAACTCTAAACAAATAAATCTCCAGGTTTTAGGATGCACATCAATATATTTAAGAGAATTCCTTCTTAATTTTTCACAGAATTGCCCAATGGATAAGCAGTCCAAGAGATAGGAAAGCAAAATAAAGGGGTTTTTTTAATGGACACAAGAGATTTTTGCAGATATGTCTTGTCTATGGGAAAAATGGAGACAAGTTTGCAAGTGAAAATACAGTATCTCTGGAAGTCTTCCTGGGTCTTCTTTGAAAAAGAAGTATTCAAAGAAATTAAGAAATTCTTTAGTGGCAACTAGACTATTGAAAAGCAATATTGGGAGAGAGACAAGAGAAGAAACGAAGACAAAAATTTTGAAGAAAAGCTATCACAGATGACTGTTACAAGAAATGAACACATGGAGTCTTAAATGTCTTTCTGTAGCATCTCTGTTTCTTGGTGACTCAGATCGGGAGGTTTTAGTCTCAAAAATTAAGCACACCTGTCCAATTATTTTACTAATTTGAATGTGTGTCTGACAAAAAAATCTGCTCTGAACTTAACATATTTCACTAGAAATAACATATCCTACGTACCAGAAAGATGTTCACGCTGTAAACCAGTAGTGTCATGATCAAATGAGAGATTGCTTAATTAGCTCATAAATTCTCTCAAAAGCAATGGAAAAAATTAGCTGTTTGGAGTGTGGCCATATCAGCGTTTCCAATAGTTATGAGACAAAAGATTTTTAAAGATTTACAGATTAATAGTTCCTTTAAAATTTTAGAAGTGGTGAAGCTTTCTAGATTAATGGTTTCTTTGAAAATAAAAAAAAAAAGACAGTTAAGTTTGTGCAAACAATATGGACTTTTAGAGATAAAAAGACCCTCCTAATTCCAAGGCAGACAGAGTCAGGAAGCACCATGCTTTACAGAGGAGGAGTTTTCCAGAGGGACCTTTAAAAGTGCTGAGCAAAATGAGCTTCTCCATCCAGGGCCACTTAAATCGTAGGAGAACCTCTGTCTGGCACATTCTTTTGGCTATGCCAGGACTTCCAGAGAGCAAAGTCTGCAGGACACAAAGTTTCTTTGCTTTTGGCAATGGTTGTTTTCTGAAAGCTGGAATATGGCACGTGGTTTGGCGATGGCTGCGTTACTCCAGTGGGTTTTATTTGGCGATGGCAGGTCTTACCACAGTGTGTGTAACCTGTTCTTCTTGGAGTGAGGAAATGTCTTCCATTAGAGGAATTGCCATTTCCTCCCACTCTTGAGGCCTGCTGTGTAGAGTGAGCTGTTGACAAGAGGGCATGGGATGAGAGCGGTTTTCTAGACATCATATACCACCTTCCCCTACTCCAAGGATGAGATCGACATCACAACTCCCATCTACTCACACTGAAAGATGTGCATTTTCCCTGGTTCCTCTGCTAACTCACCTAAAGAGAGAACGTTAAAAATTAGTGTGTTTCAATTATTTGTTGTAAAAGCAGTGCATCCTTTGATCCAGTGTGATCTCCACCTCTTTGTTTGGACCATGATAAACATTTTATTTGTCAACCCAAGACAACTAAACAGAGCCTGAGTGTTTGGCAAAAGCTGAGCACAGAAATCGCTGCAGAAACCCAATAAATCTCTCATGCAAGATTCTTCCAAAAACCCTGCACATCGATCAATATATTTCATTCTTTTTCAAGGACTAGGAGAAATATTTCAGAAAGCTGTTTGATGGAGACCAGTCTCTCTTTTAACAGGCTAAGTTTTTAACAGGGCTAAGTGCAGGACAAGACATCATGGCAAACCTCTCTGCCCAAGACTCATGGGAATATACTTATTTAACAAATGCAAGAAGCAATCACAAGAGTCTTTCCTTAAGCTGTTAGGGGGGATTACATATCTGTGAGAAGAGCAATACTTTTTCCTCTTGTTGACATTAAATACCATGCAATGGTTAAGAAAGTACAGCTGAGCCCAGAGTGGTAGAGACACAGGAGGCAACCCATGGAACCCTCCTGGCACAAGAAAAGAAAGCTAAGACCAACAAGCAAGCCTAGATATACAGCGAGAGTCATCTTTCATGCAAAAGGACTCATTTAACAGAATAAAGTTTCATCCAGTGCAGGCACTTTGGGAAGTACCACAGTTCTGAGGACTGTGGTTCAACAGAAGATCGTTGAAGGCCCCAGTGGAGGAGGGAGAGGATGATTCTAGACCCTGCTGTAGCACACAACAGGGTTGATTGCACAGCCTCTGCAGCTGACACAAGGTCAATTTAATACAAAAGGCAGCACTGTCCAAATCATTAAGCTCTCTCCTATGACAGAGTAGTTCTGCCTCTGTAGCTAAGCAGACACCACATTTGGCAGGACACTGAGGTCAACCAACCAGCCAAGAATGAGCAGAGAAAAAAAGATCTGTTTCACCCATGGGAGAACACTAGGAAATTATCATATGAATCTTATAAATGGCTACTGAGACACTGGGAGCACCTGGATGGGAAGGCCAGTCCAATCTGTACTTGGACCTTGGATTTCCAAATATGAAAGTTGTGCTGCCAGATAAACTTCATCACAGTCTGTCTTCTGCCATAATTGAGTTTCTGCCTCATCATCCAACAGACGAATGACTCAGCATCAATTATGGGAGGAAAGTGTTTTTTCTCTTCTCAGTCATTTCCTCCAGATCCTCTGTCTTGGGGAAAACAACAAATCAAACAAAAAAAAAAAGAAGCCTCTATTCTTGAGATCACTTCAATGTTTTAAAAATCAGTGTTGTCCTAAGTCCAGGAGATCGTCCGGAATATATCACATCCCTCTAACCAGAGACAAGATGTAGGGAACCGAGATTATATGACCCTGGGAGAAACTTAGAAGGGGAACTTGGCAAGATAAATGGGGACGTGGTGAGATGTACCCTTGTGTATGGGAAACTGATGTAGTGTTATATTTTCCTAGACAGTGAATGCTTAACTAACAAGTAGATATAGAGAAAAGTTACTAACAGGAATTTACTGCTGATGTAATGGGGTATATAAACCATGAAAAACCTGTAATAAATGATTCCATTATACCACTGGGGGTCCATGCCCGAGTATCTCACAAATGGTGCCCTGAACGAGGGGCATGCAAAATTAATCCAGAAAATATGGCTGGAACTCCAGTGACATAGCCCAGCTGAACCAAGACAGTGACCCGGGTCAGGATTTGAGTGCCCATCACCTCTGTAAGACAGCAGGTGAGCAGCTGGGAAGAATGGAACAATCACTGACACGAGAACAAAACACAAAAATATTCACAAATATATTAAAAATATATGACAGTAATGTATGCCAGTTATCGCTGGCAACACTACTAGCTTGGACACGGGACAATTGCTCCTGGTTTCTCCGAGAGGGAACCTCGAATGTCTCCGTATGGAACGGAATTGGGGAGGAACTTGGGCAGAAGCCCGATGGAAACCTTTAAGTTTACTTTCAACAGGTGTTTTCGGCATTAAGCCGCCTGGAAGCCACAAATGTAACTGATTTATCTCCTTTTTTTCGGCGGCTGCACTTCTTGCCGAGAACGATTCTAAAGAGAAACAAAACCCTGCTTACAACCCAAGACTCAAACCGCGATGATCCTCTCGACCCACCCTGGGTCGACCTGAAAAGCAGCAGGATTTCCACCTGCCTCCTGCTGACAATGACTCACCGCAAAGTGCCTCGGGAACAGCCCTGCAAAAACCCCCTTGGCCGCGCCGCCGCTTCTGCCGCACCCGGAAACCCGCCGCTAAAACCCCTCACCCGCGAATTCCGCGTCTTGGGCAAAAACCCGCATACCCCGAAGCGCGAAAAACAGTGATTCTTCACAATATTGTGCGACTCTTGAGCGTTGTAGGAAGGAAGAAGGACAGGAGCAGGGAGAAGGACAGGAGGAGGAAGGACCGGCTTCACTCCCGCCGCCATCCCGTCCCCTGCGCGCCCCCGAGCGCAGCGCTCAGCCCCGCTCCACCGCCGCCTCCTCCTCCCC
>VYXB01002726.1:114161-127670 GCA_013397135.1 Pachyramphus minor
CCCCCGCCGCGGGCCCTGTGCGGGCCCGGCGGGCCGGGGGCAGCGGCCCTCGCCGCCTCGGGCTGCCGGGCTGTGCTGCAAGCGCCGTCAGCACCGGGGAACATGCTGCTCCTGGCGCATCTCCCGCCGCGGCAGCCCCCTGCGAAGGTCGCCGCTCCCCGGGCCCCCCCTCGCCTCCGCCGCTGGCACCGCTGCGGCCGCCGGGGCAGCCGGAGCTCATGCCCGGCCGCAGTGAGGGGCGCGGCGGCAGCCGGGCAGGGACTCGACAACTCTCGCACAGCGTAAGAGAAGCTGAATCAATTTCAATAGGTCATCAGTCAAGCGCTTAAGTTTATGCAGTCATCCATTTCTTGAGAGGGCACAGTCAGATGGATACTTTTGCTCCAGATGAACAGTAATTGTTAGGCGCCACCAGTTGGCTGCGACCGCAATCCCTAATCTTACACGAGAATTGGCCCCATTGTTTGAATTGTTAAAGGGCGATCGTGATTTACCTTCACCTCATTCATTAACTAACGGAGCAAAACATGCTTTGTCTTGTGTGCTTCACGTTATTCAGGATCGATACAGCTGTCGCACAGTGTCAAAATTAACAGTTTTCTTAATTTTGATTTATAACACCTTTCAGCCTCATGCCCTCTTATGCCGATAAAATTAATAACGTGGGGGAAAGGATACGCTTGTCTCCACAGGTCGGGGAGGATTCTTGCTCGATTTTTCCGGCCAGTTGATACATCACTTAACAACAACAACAACGCTGACGCCGACAACAGCAGCAACAATGAATGAGAGAGTGAAGCAGCATGAGAGACTGGGTGGTATTTGCAAAGCTGCTGCCACTGCTGACCGTAATACCTCAAGGATGGCCAGTGACTCAACCGAAACAGAACATATGAGTTACATTAGCCAATGTAATGTGTCTTAGCACTGCAACACCTAACAACCCTTTTTTGACTTGCTTGGTAGATAAATGTGGCGATGTACCCTTGTGTGTGGGAAACTGCTGTAATACTATATTTTCCTAGACAGTGAATGCTTAACTAACAAGTAGATATAGAGAAAAGTTACTAACAGGAATTTACTGCTGATGTAACAGGGTATATAAGCCATGAAAGAACTGTAATAAATGATCTCATTATACCGCATGGGGTCCGTGCCCGAGTATGTTATGAAAAGATATCATGGGAGGTGTTACTTGCTGAGTGAGCCCAGCCCACAGAAAATAATATTATTTATTTTTACCCTTTTTTTTTTTTTGGGCAAAAAAGAAATATCATGTGACCAATAATGGCTTTCTAAGTCAATTGCAGTTTCCCCCCACCCCAGGAAGACTGAACCATTCCCAACCAGCTCTGCTAAGAGTAGAATTTCTACCTTTTCCACTTAAGTTTATCTGTCAAAACTTTGCCCATTTCTAGTCAAACTTCTCTTATTATACACGTGTGGGCAGTAAAAGGGCTCTAATATCTAAGAAGTGTCATAAAAAAGGAGAGGGATTTTAAACTCTAACAAATAATTTCAGTCTCTCCAAAGCAATACACAGCACTCTAAAATATCATAATCATAATCACCTGGAGCATTCCCTTGGAGGTGGCAGCCAGTCAATCCACCAGCACATGTGTAGTGGCTGCCCATTTAGCACATGTCCAGTCCTGGTCTAGTCCTGTCTGTCCCTACACTAGTCAGCTGTCCCTGAGGCCACCATGGGGAGAGAATTGTGTTGCCTTGGAATAGAATCCAGTTTTGAAATAGATCCACTGCTGCCCATGTGGATTAGGATGAGAACTGGTGGCCCAAAAGCAGGGTTAACACTCACTGGTGAGGACCTGGGAGGTAGAGGGGAAAATCTGTGATCAAAGAGATGAAACACACTGTGAAAACACAGTCCTGTGCTGGAACCTGGTGGTGGACAGTCAGCCAAGGAGTGGTAGGATCCAGATGACCATGTACAAATGCAGAGTTGCCCATGGGCAGCCAGGTCACTGAGAGACTAAATGAGGTCTGTCTCATGAAGAATTCCTTGTAGTAGGAAGGGAACAAAGCCCTCAGGATGGAAAGGTAACACCTTGGGCATAGAAGGTCTGGAGCCTCTTGATTTGGGTTCCAGATAGTTGGTCCTACTTTACACCAGTACATGGGAGAAAAGAAAAAACATCACTGCCCACAAATAGATAGCTTGCTGAGGCATGGTGAGCATGACCAGGCAGCACACTCAGCAGAGTGGTTGCATTGTCCAGATATGGCCCTTTCAAGAAGAATTGAATTCTCGAACTACACATAATATTTGCAGCTATGAAAATGTGGTCCCTTTTTTCAGGGGATAAAAAGATGCATATTTTTCACTAACAGCTCATCAGATGTTCTCTGTCATTCCTAACATTAGCTGACTACTGTTCAAAAAGCTGAGATATATCCATCCTTTTAGTCACATGCTGGCAGTCCCTAATGTAAAGCACATATACAAACTGAATTAATCAATCCTGTGCTCATACTTTTGCAGATATTTCATCCTTCCTCCAATTTGTCCACACTTCCTTCTCTCCCACTCCCTCCACCTCCCAAGAACAGTGAGCACAAAATCATAAGAAAGAAAAATAAACCAGTACAACACAAAATATAAAACAACAGAGCAACTTAACAGGACCAGATGGCATCCATGAGAAACTGAAATACAAGCACACATCAATTACTGCAATATTCAGCCGTCATAAACTTTCAACAAATATGTTCACATAAACAAGATCCTACATTCTCTATCCTAATTAATTTTCACATTTGTATAAAAACTCTTCCAAGTACAAGAAAAAAATAGTAAAGGAACACTTGCTCAAAGTGTTTTTTCCTCAAGTAAATGAAAGAAAACTCTAGATTTCTTTCTATTTCAAAACAATACTTGACTGTCCTTCTCAAATTTTTGCAATGATTTTGAAGAGCTGATTTTACACAGAGGTGTGGCTTTTTCTCTGGAAAGGGGTCCTAGACACTTTCTTAGATGAACATAAAGTTTACTTTTGCTTGGCATTTTGTATGAAGTAATGAAGAAAAAGGGAACCTGAATGCAACAACAAGCCAAACCACAGAAGAAACCCAGAGTTTTTCAAAAAACTGATTCCTTGACTCAGTAACTGTAGTGAGGAGGTGGGAAGTGGGAAGACTTTTGGGATGAAATCTAGACTGTTCTGCAAGTCAAAGTGACTTTGATGCAGCCTTTGCACTGTCATTGCTTCCTGCCCTAGCTTCAGTGGTGGGCACACCGCCTCTGGTATGTGAACAATATGGGGTCAAATGTTCATTGAGTATCACAAATTGCCTTAAAATAGGAAGAGATTGGAAAATAATTTGTGAAGAGTTAAGGGTTTTTCCTCATCGTCAAAATAAATATATGTATTCATTGTGTTTTTTGAAAAGGAGGACAAGAGAGCAGCCCATGGAGAAGATTCAAGGGCCAGCCCTGGAGCAGCTCAGCTGACTGGTCCTCAGCCCAGCTGCAGCCAAGCATCCACCTCCACTGTACCACATCACATGTCTGCTGCATGCAAAGATAAAGAGGGGCTGCATGTAGGATGGGACTGCTGTTTAATAATGCTGGTGGATTCCTGTGAAAGAAAAGGACATGGCAAAAAAGAAAAGGCCTTGTGGGCAAAACCACAGCAATTGCAGTGATCAGGCATGCCAAGAAACCATGGCCTATATGGAAAGGTGCCAGCGCACCATGAATCTGCAGGTGCTCTGGTAACAATGAGCACAGCTCTTCAACAATGGAAAACTCAGCCCTGCAGCATCCGAGTCCTGCTGGACCTCACAGTTAAGGGACCCACAGTCTCCAGTGTCAGAGGTAGTTTTCATTGACTCCATCAGCTTCCACACACACATGTGGCTAATACATAATAGTCTTAAGTGGGGTGAATATTTCTGGCAAGACAGTGAACTAATTTCTTTCTCAGGTCAACACCTCTTCTTTGCTAACAATCAAAGCTTTCATATCACCAGTACTTTACTCTGACATAGTAGTAACACACTCAGCCTATATGGCAGGTATATTGTGGCAACCAGCAGCAATGTAAAAGTGTGTAAGTTTGCCATGCATATGTCACTGAGCAATAAGGAAATCTCTGCTCTGGAATGTGCTCAAGCATGTTAAAAAATTAAGACTTATAGCAAGGATCCTTGCAGTTCGAGTATCATCTGTGCACAAATCACCTCTACTCATTTGACAGCACAACCAGTGTCATAGGCACATAATTACAGCAATGAAAAATCAAATGGGGCACTTTTGCAAGTCTTGCAAGTTTGTGCATTTTGGCACAATTTCTGTTTTCAAGCATATCTTTTCATTGAAACTGTCAAACTGCTCTGCACTGTCATGCCCAGGCACATGGTCAAAGTCTTGGATTCTTCTGGGCAGCCCACAGGCAGGCTGTAGAATATGTGACATCTTTCTAGCCAGTGGTGATTAATGTATCAGTGGGTCCATATATCCATATCTCACTACCCCCGAGATTTGGGCTGCATCAGCTAGAAGCAAACTTAAGCACAGAGACATATATCTGCTAGCCTGCAGGAGAGAGATGAGAGGGACATCAATGGAAGACAGTTGTCTGCAGATGTAGTTTCTCTGTAGCACACAGCCAAAAGCATATCATTTGTTACAAAACAAGTGCTGGTTTTAGTAGGCTGCAAATCTCTTTGGGAAAACCAAGAAGAAGACCTGCCCAGACTGCTTTGGAATGGGTCTGGGATGATGTTACCTGGATTTCGGATAGGGCTTTTGGGGATGAAACAGGTAGAGGTCACAGTGCCCATGTTTCACCTCTCCTCATCCAAGCAGCATCAATCAGAAAATGCTCTTCACCTCTCCCTTTCAGTACCAAAACTTCAGTAGCAGTTCTGCTGACACCTAATTTTGGTGGGATCCCTTGTCCCTATTTCAAGGACAGGTGAATACAGCACTTGGCTATTGGTCCTCTATACATGTGAGCAAGCTGGATGAAGCATCACTCAGGATGAAGCCTGAGTTCTCACAGTCCTAACACTCCTTTCCGAAAGAGAAGCAAGATAGCCCACGGTAGAAGAGAGAGATCCCTGCAACTTAAGGTTTTCCCTTGCTCTCTTCTCTTCTACCTGTAATTCATTAACTGAGCAAAGTTGTTTTCCATCTCTTTCTCATCCAAGACCTCAGACATCCACTTTCCCTTTCCCAGGAGGACCACAGGGGTGCAGGGGATGGCACAACACACAGGTAGTGCTCATCAAAGCAGAGAGAACTCCCATTGCTCTCTTTGAAAGCAAAGGTTCATTGCTTTCCAGGCAGAGTTTAATCAAGGTTTAATGTTGATGAATTTGGAACTAGGGGTCCCTAGACTAAACAGGGCTTGGGATTAGAAGCTTGCACAAATAGCCTGCAACAAGGACTGGCATTTAGCTGTGAGAAGGTTTTACTTCAGTGCGACTTTTTCCAGGGCCTGGTAATAATTTGTAAAAGAACACTCATCTGGAGCCAGTCAATGCAATTAGAAATACAGGAAAAGCCTGATTGTTTTTCCATGTATGAAACATTAAGGAAATGAAGTCATTTCTCTCCAGCCCAAGTATTGACTGTAATTATAGGTAGCAGGCAGCCTTAGCTGCTATAAAATATTGACGTGCTTTTATATATTTACTATTTAAGGACAGGAGAAAGGTTGCCTTTTAATGAAGTGCAGTTACACAGAACAATGGAAAGGAGGTCATTAATATATAATACTTCTGCCCTTTCCATTATTAGTGTGAAAGCACTTGCCAGATGAATAGAAACAGGTTTAAACTTGTTTTATTATTTCTATAATGGTAATTTGCCCAGAGCAGCTCACTCTCTGGCTAATCTCTGCTTGGGAGAGAGATTCCTATCTGACAAAACTGTATTGAGCATACTTTAATTTCTCAGAGTTTCAAGTGTACAGCCTGGTACAGCCAGTGTCACAGGTCAGGGAAAATAGGTCGCCCTCCAAGTGCTTCCTCACAGTCAGGCCTTGTCCTTCAGCTGGCCTTAGGCAGTACCTAAGAATTCAATCACTGTTCAAAATAACTCTGCCATTTCCTGGTTTTGCAGTTGAAAGCTAGCCTTGGAGGGACTGGTACATCTGTGACCCTGGACAAGTTACATGGACTGGAAACGAGTGACCAAGGGCACCTGAGGACACAGTCCCTAGAAGTCTCTGCAATCCAACTTTCCTAGCTGTGAAACAGCACCTCTGTATTTCATACGCATGGACCAAAGGCACATTGGTAAAGAACATGGGTTGCTTAGAGGAAAATAATGACCGTCTCATCACAGAGCAGAGACAGGGACTTCTAACAGTGAGAGCAGGTGAAATTGCCCAGAAGCCTCATCTAATTCTCCTTTATGTTACAGCAGGGCATAACCAAGTTGCTGCTGAGCAGCCGCTTTAAAACAACAAAATACCAAAATCAGCAACCAAACCAAAAATGAAGACAGAAAGGAACAAGCAATTTTTATTTTATTTTTTTTTAAATTCCACTTTAAAAAAATCAAGCTCAAAAACTGCCAACAAACCACATTTCAGGCACTTTCCTGAATGTGTCACCTGGAGCAGTAGTTTCGTTAGGGAGATAAAAGGGAGGTGTCCCTTCCCTCATTCAGACTTGGGGGGCAAAAGGAGGTTGGTGAGCACCTCTTTTGCCCCTGGGATGGAAGCAGCAAACATCTGGCACTCAAATCCTACTATGTGCAGAGACAAGAGTAAGCTAATAGGACAGTCCTATTATTCTAAAGTAGACTAGCTGCATCACTCTCCAAGAATTTCTGGGCCAGTTATGGGGACAGGATCTCATTGCAGGACATCCTGACCCAAGGGGACTGTGTCAAATGGTCTGCAAGGCCTGGAAAGCATCCAATTTGTTCATTCAGTTTGCACTGTTTCACTACATTATGCTAAGTTGGCTGGGTATTTTTTACTTCCTTAGCTTACTGCAGGACTTGAAATTTAAAAGGAAAGCACCAGTTATAATTCCTCTGAAGCAGTACTTGCAATTGTACCTTGTATCCAAACTGTCAGAAAAAGTAAAGGTCAGCCTCTGGAACTCAGCATTTTCAAGGACTGTCAGAGACAGTTGCCTAGGCTAAGGTTAAACCTGAATGTAATTAGTTCCAAGCCTTGAAGGAATAAACCTAGATACTAGAATAGACTAAAGTAATATCTAATTGTGGGATACTTTTTCTGACAGATTAGCTTGAAGAGATAAGACCTAGCTACAGTTGTGGGTTTTGCTCCTCTAAAATTATTACAAAGCACCATATGCAGAAGCAGAAGGCATCACTAATATTCTTTGATTAGCAATATTAAAAAACTGTTCATACATTACAGGGCCTTGTTATCTCTCTTGTACTCAGAGCCTGCTGCAATAAGCAAAAGAGGTAGCCAAAACGAAGTGAGATACACCTCATTCATGCATACACTTAACAGGCAGCAAGGCTATTCAGGGCACTGTCTTCCACTGTTTCAATATTTCCACTTACCTTATTCAGGCAGCAGTTTGGACAGAACAGTTCATCCCAGAAAGCATCTTACACAAGCATTCTCTTGCAATGACATCCTAATTGCTCAGTCAATAGACATGTAAACCCACCAATTAGCACACCTCAAGTCTATTTCCTTGCTATCCAGTTAACAAAACCTGAAGGCTGCTTCTTTGACAGAAGAAAAACACTGCTATTTCCTTTGTGCTAAGTCAGTTGAAAAAAAAAAAATAAAATTCTCAGGTGGTCACAGCTCTCCAGTGTATTTTCTCCCTGCTGTTTGAAGAGCTAGATGATCTTTATCAGGTCAATAGCCTTACAAGAATGGCACAGGGATGTCCTAGCTTTCAGGCTGTTAAGAAAATTAGTGAGGGATATAAAGATCTGGCTGAGAAGGGCCAAGTTTAGCTCTAGATGCCTTTCAGGCAGTTTTGTACCCTGTCCCTGCGCTTTTTTCACAAGGACTTTGGAAAAGTCTTTTTTACTGCCTATGACAGTGATACCTTCCAGACTTTGAAAAGTCCAAGTGCATTTTATTTGGAGTTAGCCAAAGCCTTGGCTGTGCCCTCCTTGGAAAGTTTCAGTCACCTGATGGACCAACATCTCTGCACAGATTTTCTAGAAGAAATACCACAAGCATATAGAGGAGTAAATGGAGCTGACTGACAAGAACGTTGGCCCAAAAGTGGAGGGAGAGAATTATTTCTTGAGTATTATCTTTTGGATGGAAAGCAGTTGCCAGAGCAACTAGGTTTACCACAGAAATTGTTGTTAACTTTCAGAGTAATCATCTTTCCAGTAAAGAAGCAGATCATTTGTAGTTGTCAAGAAAAAAAAAAAAGGCCTCTAAAATACCAAAAATATTAATAAAATAATTTCCACACTCCATTAGTGGTGTAGCCATGGTAAATAATGAGTTTATTTTGTTTTCTTCTACTGGCAAACTGCCTTTTAAATTTTAATCACTTCTCTAAAGCAGCTGCCAGGGTTCTTCTTTTTATATAATGCATTTATATACTGTATATTAATTTCATTGCCAGTTTTGATACATAAAAAATAGCTTTGCATTAAAATATAAATAAAGCACAGTGTTATGCCTGATGGAATACAAAATACAGCAATGATTTCATCAGTATATCAAAGGAGATCTCAGATTGCTCTCCTTCCTCACAAGCATTTCTCCTGAGAAACCAAGGCAGATTTAGGCAGAGCTGAGCATGAGGAAAATATTTCTGTGCTGGACTTCAAATACATTTTCAAGCACATTAAAGAGCATTTTCTACCCTCAAAAGTATCTCATATTGTGCCTTGGTGAATGAAAGACACGTTGATGCGTAGAAATGTTGAAAACCTGCATAGAAGGTTACGTGTAGCTGTCTGCTCTATAATAGATGTTCTCCTGACTTAGTTGATTTTGTAAAGCACATCACAAAAGTGAGTAGACACTTTTCTGGGTAGCTTGCCTGGTAAATCCACCCATGAGCCCGTCCTCAAGGCTAGTCAAGTATTGGCATAACCAGAATTCAGGTCCTTGATATTTTGTTCATTGTTAGATAAGCAAAGAAGCTCACATGAGGATGGAAACAGATAACTGTTTAAAAAGATTTCCAGAGCACACCATCAGCACCCACCACTGCCTGACATCCCAAGGACAGCAGTTCAGCAGTAGCTGCTGCCCAAAGACACGGTAGACATTGTAGATACAGATAGGTGGCATTTTGAAGGCAGAGTTTGGATGTGAAACAAAGAAGGTCTGCAGAGACATGTGGCTTAATTAAAAATTGCTTCTTTTTCTTAGATTGCTTCTGGCAATTTACACATGCTAAGGAAGAGACTGTTAAAAATAAAAAAAAAAGAAAAAAGCTTCACCACTTTTACTTTGAAAGAAACTGTAAAAACTAGAGTTATATGAGCATACAACTTCAAAGACAGGAATATGTTACCTCCACCAATGTGCAAAGGGATTGGAAGGTATTTGGGAGTCTTGAAACTCTGTTTACAGGTTTTAGGCCACCATGTTTGCCTGTCCTGGGTACAGGTTTTGTGCTTTGGCTGCCAGACTTTTCAGGACCACATGTAACAAGTGAGTGTGTTTTCTGGTCCAGCATGAGTTCACTGACTAGTACACTCCTCCTGGCCCATGGGTTAAATTACACAGGTATATCTTCCTTTTGGACTTCCCAACATGAAGCATTTGTATGGTGCAGGACAAGCCTTTCATAGATTGAACTGAAAACCTGATAGGGATACACAAGAAATGGCAAATATGCTACAGCTGGAATTCTTTCCCCAAGAAAATGGCAAAATACCCGAACAGTGGCAAAAACCCCCCAAAAACCTGGAACAGATTTAATAGGAAAAAGAACCCACTCCACACATTTCAATGCAATATTGTAAAATTAAATACACTGCTATTAAAGAAAATACTGGGAAATCTTGCATCTCTCTGTGGAAATATCTTTCTATGTGAGAACAGCTTCTAATAATGACAACACACTTGCATCTAACAGCCATACCCTCTAAAGAGACATCTGCTTATTGCAAATGGTGACAGGCAGCTGTACTAGGGAACAAAGGGAAGCCAGGGCTCCCAGATAAGCAACTTCCCTTCTGAGAGGGTAAATAGCAGCACATGGAAAATTTCCTTAAGGTAGAGGGTGCAAGTGATGCTCGTCTAAAGAGAAAAGGACAAGGGGGAGAGATAAAGCAAGACTTTAAGGAAGCTGTAAGTGGAAAAAGAGTGCAGATGAAAGAAAAAGCATCTGCGAATGATTTTCCATAGAACATCATCTGCTCCACAGGCTCTGGGAGACCAGAGTCCTCCATTTCTGACACACGAAAAAGCATGTCAGTGTATGATATTGACAGAAGAAATTGTCACAGTTAAGACTCTAGATACTGTCACTCAGACTCCCAAGTTTGGGATTGCAAGTTAGGAAGATTGCAAGTTTGTGAAAGCAGTTAGGAAGAGAGCCTGTCCCACCATTGAAGGACTCCTGCAACCCCTGAGTAGAAAGATTCTTGCCCATCAGCTAGAGTTTAAGCAGGGGTTTTCCTCTGAGACAGTGCAGTGACAATAAGAGTTCACCCAGTGACTGCTCCCTGGTAGTCCTGGTGTACAGCTCTCCTGCACTCCTGGAGTATCAATGCAGCTCTGACCATTGGCAAGACTAAAAAGTAGAGGCACGATTCACAGCTGAGGCTCTTCAGTGATTCTTGGCATCTGAAGGAGATGCCAATGTATGTCCTTCTTCTTGCTTTCCTTACTTTCTTACTCTCCAGGCATCTCCTGCTTTGTTTCATTCCCATGCTCTGCCCAAGGGGTACAGGTAGTTCCTGGGGAAGCTCCAGAAAACCAAAACCTCTGCCTAACATGACCAACCAGGTAGAGAGCTGGGGTTTCCACATCCACCAAAGGTCAGGATGGTGATTTCTGCTAACATTCCTGTCTGGGGCACATCACACCTTCTTTCACCAGTGGGCAGTCTCATTCATTTCTGATTCTCATTCACTTGGTGGTCTTTGCTTTCCTTACTTTCCTCATTCAGGGCTTGCCTGTATCCAGTTTTCCAGACACAGTGACCCAGTAGTCCCAGTGGATTTGCATTGGGCACTAACCCTGTTCTATCTCATGCCATCTTTCTTCCTTAATCACTTTCACTCTCCCAATGACTTTCCTACTCCTTCAAAACATTTTTTTTCCCCCAAGTCTTTTTCTACATCTTTTTAAAAACTGAAACTTTCATTATTCCTAGTGCCCTGAGGGAAGAAAAAAAATCACAGGAAACTACTTCCACATAAGACAAAGGGAAAAGCAAAGCAAAGCAAAACAAAGCAAACATAACTTACATCTTTACATCTAACTAATAAAAGCAGAAAAAAGAATGCAGGCAGCAAGACTCCACCTTGAATAAAGGTTCCCCACAGAAATTTCATGTGAGGAGACCGAGACAATTTAGACCTTTGTTCTGTTAAAACCTCTTTTTTTCTGCATCCATAGAGGCATCCCATGCTGCTTCACTGGTCTGAAATTGCTTGTTGCAACTGGGATATTAAACTGTTCAATGGAGAACTGCATGCTGGAGAAGATTGATGGTCAAACAACCTGTCACTACCAAGTCACATTGACTTCTTAATTTTCTCTTCTGCTCCTTGTACCCCTCTTTACCTGGGAAGCTCCTTGTCACATAAATATCCTTCTTGTTTGTCACAAAAAGTATTAACACACGTAAGACCTACCATATTAAGCATGGGTGGTGTCACATCACAGAAGGGTTTAGGTGGGCTTGTCTCAGCATTGCATCACTCTCAATGGGGTAATCTTCCCTGCTGCTCAAGTCTGATTGGAAATTCCCTTCCTGCAGCTCACTGTTCTTTTGCCATACATCTCCAAGAGATGTTATTCCTGGACAAAGACAGTTTTCTTGCTGCCTCTGAGCTGCTTTCCCAGGACACACAGTTGCTATCAAGGCAAGATGCCATCCTGGAACAGAGTTGTACAAAGTTATCAGAGCACAGGGGCTCAGTCCCAAGAGGCGACAAGAGCCAGTTAGAAATTAAAATAAACAAAATGAGGCAGGCAGTTTTACTCCTCACTGGCATGCTTTCCAAATGCTGGCCTTCAATCCACCATGAAAAGCAATCTTTTCCTTTTGGAAAATGTTGTTGAATGAAAACATTAAGCTTTTGATCTTCAAACTTCAGAAGATAGAAATAATTGACTCATTTAGTGACTGGAAGGAAATTAAGAATGTGGAAAAAATTTGAAGGGCAAGCAATAGTTAATTAGTTATCAGTAGTTTCCAAAAATTAATTGCAATAATCCTGGCTGCAAAATTAGAGTGGAATACATTCCCAGCTATAAAAAAAAATCCTTAAAAATCAAGTCGCTTAACAGTAATAAATGGATTAAGAGAGATTTAAGAAAAAGGATAGGGTTTTTGATTTATTTTTAGAAAAAGGATATGTGGCTCAAGTAGATTTGGATTGTCAACATAAGGGTGGCATATTTATATCTCGGTAAGCCCATGGCACCTCAGACAATCAGACTCATTTTCAAATTATCCTCATAAATTAGCCAAAGAACAGGGCACTGAGTGGATGTATCACATTCCCTATTAAAACATTGGAGGATCAAATGGTGCAATGCATAGTTAGAGAGTATAGTGAGAGCAATGGGTGGTGGGACCTTAAAACATTGGGATACACATTTAGCAAAGGCCACTGGCTCAGTCAAACTACTGGATCTGTCAATAAGTCTTGCCTTGTCCAGTCAAAACCCTTACGCTCTGTAGAAAGGGAAAGAGGTTCTGTAGAGCATATTAAAAATATTCCAGGGAAAACAGCATGGGGTTATTCATGCCCCAGGCAAAGGGAAACCCATCCGTGGAATTGATTTTGCTCAAGGACCTGGATGCACTTGGTGAGTAATGGAGGAGGACAGGGAAGTCTGGTGAGTGCCTCAAGGGGATTTCATTTTGGGTGAGAATAAACTGTATGATGCTGATTGCCATCTAACTCTGTATATTATCACTTTTATGGTGGCTATATCACCACACTGGGCTGCTCGTAGCATAGTCTTCACTGTGACAGACCTGGGGATATGAACCTGACTCCCATTTGACCACCAAATTAACGAAAAATGAACTTGGATTAAACTGGACGAGAACAGTGGTAATGGAATCAGAATTGGCTTCAACACACAACAACCCAAAACCACATGCCATCTTTTCTGCCTGATAGACTGTTATGACAGATGGAGCACAAGGTCATTGAGTAAATGAACTCAATGGACTTTTTTAGGGCTAGTCCATGGAATAAGGGGATGATTTCTCTGTGTCTCTATCAAAAAATAGGAAAGGTGATGGAGTAGTGAAACGAGAGCAAGGCCTAAAGAGTTAACTATCTCTCTCTAATAAGAGGAGGCCCCCCCCAGACCTGCTCTTGCTAAAGAAAAACCCGTTCTGTTCTGTTCACTCTACCTAAACATAAGA
>VYXB01002726.1:129994-184859 GCA_013397135.1 Pachyramphus minor
CTGGTGGAGCAAGTTTGTCCAGCACTAGCTGGCTTGCTTCCCAGCACTGTCAACAAATACCTTTGATGCTCAAAGATCAAAAAGGGACCCTGGGCAGTTCTTTATATTGGTTTTTCGGATTCAGTAGCGGGAAATGTGGGACGTGATATGATGTAAATGGTATGGAATAAGGGGTGGATACTGTTCTGGAATCAGCAGTAGCAAGTACAATGATGTGTTTTGGATTGAGGGTGAGAATAATGTTGATAACACACTGATGTTTTGGTTGTTNGAGGACAGTGTTGCTAACACACTGATGTTTTGGTTGTTGCTAAGTAGTGCTTACCATAAGTCAAGGACTTTTCCATGCCCCATGCTGAAAAGTCATGCTCTGCCAAGCCAGTAAAGGGAGGATGGCTGGGACAGCTGACCCAACTGGGCCACAGGGATATTCCATACCACAGAATATCACACCCAGTATATAAACTGGGGTGAGCTGGTCAGGAGCTGCCGACCAGTGCTTGGGGTTGGCCTGGATATCAGTCAGTGAGAGGTGAGCAATTGCATTGTGCATAACCACCTTCCTTGGCAGCCTGGCTACATTGTGTTTCGTCTCAGGATAGGGTTTGCCCTCTTGGCTTCCTAGGCACACTGTTGACTCACGTTGAGCCTGCTGCCAAGCACCACATCCAGATTCCTTCTGCCGGGTTGTTCTTCTGTTACCCTTCTACTGACTTATACTTGTGTCCAGAGTTACTCCATCCCAGATGTAGAATACAGCATTTGTCCTTGTTAAATTTCATGCCAGTGATGACTTCCCAATACTCCAATCTGTCTAGATCCCTCTGGAAGGCATATTGCAGAGGAGAGTCAACAGCATCTCCTAGTTCTTTATTATGAACAAACTTGCTAATGGTGCATTCAACTTCTGCATCCAGATTGTTGATAAATATATGAGCAGAAGGGGTCATAGAACTAAGTCCTGTGGAACACCACTGCTGTGGATCACCAGCCAGATGTAGCACCATTCACTACAACATTTTGGATCCTGCCCTTGATCCAGTTCTTCACTCTGTGCACCATGTACCTCCTCATCCCACAGTTGGAAAACTTGTACAGATGTACACAGAGGGATCCTGTGAGAGACAGTAAAAAAAGCCTTACTAAAATCCAGAAAAACTGCATTCACCATGTTTCCTTCACCCACTAGGCATGTGACCTTATCTTAGAAAGACAAGTATAGACTATGAAATGTATATTCCACTATACGTATCGTCGTTTAATGCAGGAACAACAAAAATTAAAAACCAATCAACCAACCAAATAAAAATACCAACCAAGTCTCACATTTTTGGTCACCCCTCCTCCTTAAACTATTCTTTCTTTTGGTAAAGAAGAAAACCCCAATACAGTTCTGAAATGAAAATATTTCTTCTTTCTTCTAAGTAAACAAGTACTCCTAGAATTTCTTCCTACAAAAGTCTCACATTTTTGGTTTTTGGTTTTGTTTTGGTTTTTTTTTTTTGACCTAGTCATTTCTGGGTTAAAAGAAACTGTGAAAAATCAATAGCTAAAATAAAACTCTAGTAAGGTGGTGAGCTGCAATATTTTTCTAAGGAGAATACTGAGCTTTCATAGTAAAGATAAGTAACAGCAGCAGAAATTGGCAAAATACTGCGTCACACTGTCCTAGTTAATATCAGAACTGACACATCAACAGTGTGATAAAACCATGTTTTCACATCATTCTGCAGCTGCACGTGATTTTAGGTAGTTTAATATCTTTGCACAGACGGTGCTAAAAGTGTGCTCAGTTGGTCTCTCCAGCCATGAACAGTGTAATGACCCTAATTTACAATTGCCACTCATTTGTTTGATGGGGTTTCTCTACAAGCTTTGCCTTCTGCAGCCCATGATAATATGGGCTATTTTCATTGCTAAAACATCCACAATGAAGAGAGAAGAGCTGTATCTAGTTGAGGAAGAATGAGAGAGATCTCATCTTAGACAAGAACAGGGTGGCAGAGTCTTAGGAGCTGAATTTCACCAGGTAAGAGGGAGTCCATAACAAAGAAACCCCTTTCTGCTGCATTGCCACTATATGAAAACAAGAACGCCTCCTCCACCACTGACAAGCACAATCTTTTGAAAAACAGCCTTGTTCAACTCCTTGGTTTTGTATTTAATTCTGTATCCCTATTTTGAGAACACTCCCAAGCGATGCACAAGGCAGCTGGAATTTAATTCCCCCTATCCAAGGTGCACACTGGTTGAAGGAGTCAGCTCGAGTTCATTGCTCTGATGCACCAATGTGAATTTAATGATCCAAAGAAACAACTTTGAGCTGAAGGAGAATTGCTACAAAATCATCCAATCATTCCAGAGAAGCTCAAAAAAAAAAAAACACGTGTCCTTCCTAACCCAGCATGCCCTCCTTTCCCAACCCACCCCAGGAAAGAAAATGAAGGGAGGCAACGATTACAAATTCCAAATAAGTCTCCAGTGCTCTGGCAGGCACAAATACCGCAATCATTCAGAGCTGATTTTTTTAAAAATCACTCTAAACATTACGGGTCTTATGCAAAAATAATCTTAAGAGCAAGCATAGAGTGATGATTAGCTGAGTACAAAAACATCTTAGCAGCCCCAGTTAATACTAAAACACACATTCTCTGGTAACAACAGGCCTCAAGCAATTGCTGTCTTAAAGTCATTTAACACTCTCCTCCCCTCAATTTCTAGAAATGACATTCCACTTAATCCCCCAAAACAAAAGCAGCCATGCCAAGAGTGTGAGTAATCAGCAGTGCTTTGGACTTCGAGGTTCAGACTGAATACCCAGGTAACAGACCACAAACAAGCAGTTGCACTCATTCCTGCAACAGCCCTCCAGGACTCGGACAAACAGCTCAGACCTATTCAGATCACCAGAGACCATTCATCTCCAGCTCCACTAAGAAATTGCTATTCCTGTAGAAAGGTGCATGCCTAAGACACAAAGGATGGGCAGTTTCCCCTCCAAGACAGGTTTCTTCTAGAACTAGAAGTGATAATTTGAGTGAGAGCACCCTATGCATTTGTGGGAAGTTAAACAACATACCTGAGCCAGAGGAAGAGCAGAAAAGCAATCAGTCAGCAGCTCTCACTCTTGTGTACACGTCCCCAGGTGTGGGTAAGTTTGTTAATACCTGTGGCAAATTTTTTCAAATACGTTAAGAGTTGCCTGGCTGGAATAATAGTTTAAGTAGAGCTGATTGAGGGGAAAGCCTAAGTCACCCTAGCAGAAAAGGTCTGAGCTGACTGGAAGGGTCTGTTAACTCAGGAGGGGTCCATTACCTAATCCTGGAGGTCTTTTAAAATCCTCACTTTCTATAATGAAACAGAAATTACCAGTGTGAGATTTGACAACACCCAGCATGAGACCTAGACTTTCAAACAGACTTCAGCATGTGCCTGTTCACGCTTCAACTCAAATGTATCTTTTTGGAAATTTTCCAGTCATTTCCAGTATGTCCCAATATCATATATATTCCTCAGCAATACCCATCATAACCGAAATTCCAATGGGCCTCATTGCCTCCTACACAGTTTTGTGCCTCCAAGACGTACAGCAGCATTGCATTATGCACACTCTCAAAATAAAAATCCCTTTGACAGAAAAAAGAACAAGAGCTGAATAGTGAAATTTGCAGTTGTATACTTCGAGTGGTCAGTATGGCTACGGCTCTTTTCTTCTTTCTCAAGGAAGCAGATGGAAGATATTTGTACCCTTTAGGTTCAATTTTAAAAGATGGCTATCTACAGTAGATGCTAACAGACCTATTCTAATACTGTTCATAAAAGCAGAGATGCATCTTTTATGAAAATACTAGAAGGAAAACACTAAAAGGGAAGAGACTGATGTTAATTAATGCTAAAGTGTTTCTACTTGCAAAAAAACATGAAGAAAAAGTCTTATTTATCCGTAAGATTTCCGTCCACTACAGACCAGGAGATCATCAAGTTCATCCTTTTCTGTAACCAACTGCAGGCCATCACTCAACTGTGCCTGTGATAAAACAAATAATTTGCCAGAAGGAAGCTATAGAGTTTATAGCTCTACAACTATAGCTTTATAGTTGTAATAATGTAAAGATATCAAGAGCTGAAAGAGCTTGGTGGATGCTTAACTGCAACCGTTACTCAGTACAGAAGATGTCTGCTCAGCATCCAACCCAAATTTATATAGCTTTGATGTTAGTCTTGCCTACTAATTTGAAGTCTAGTAATTTCTCTGCATTTTCTCCCTATAATATGTACCCATAAAGCAACTAAATTTTAACAGTCTGAATGACTTACTCAGCTCTTGATACTTCTTGAAAAACCTAAGACCACCAAAACAGAACCCAAATCTTTGTTGATGTGCTCTATATACTCTGAGATGAGGGGCTAAGATTGAAGTCCTTAAAAGGTATGTGGGAGATTTATACACAGGTCTTATTGAAGAAGGGGAGATACATGGTTTCTCTCCCTAATTTCCTTAGTTGGAGGATTGACAGATTCTCACAGAAGAGCATCGCTGAATAAGACACCACAGTACAGTAAGGAGCTGGAATGACAAAGTGCAGACAACCACATTTGCTGCTGACTGGCACTTTCTCCAGTGGCATCACCCCCTGAGCCAACATCAACATCAGGCTGGTTCACTCACACAAAAAGTGGGAAGTGAGAGCCAGGCAGTTACAACCAATACCAGCATCACAGAGTAGCTTGGGGTATCTCTTAGCTAGTCTTCCTCCAAAGATAGTTTTGAAACAGATTTGCTTAAAAAAATCATCCAAATGTCCATCTGTGGCTTAAATTTTTAAATGTAAAACCTGATCATGCTTTAGGTATGAGTCATCCTTCTACTCTACTGTGCCCAAAGGCTGGCAAAATCCAGCTGCATCTCAGAGCAATGATAAAGCAATGGAAGTGACCAGGGTTTGAGCAGCAATGAAGCAGATTTGCCACCAAGCCTCGTGCATAATTTTGCACTTCCAGCCACAATCCTCCCACTTGCTGTGTAGGTTTTCATTCCATATTTTCACCCAGGGACATCTCCATATTATCATATGCACCTCTGTGTACTGCAGAAAGGATCTCTCCTGCTGGGAAAGAACCCCCAGAAGAGTTGTTACTGTCCTGATTCTAACAATGCCTTCACAGTCCCCTTCAGCTCTGCCCAGGTAGATGTACCAAGAACCTGAACACTCACAGCTGGGGAAATTCCCACTGGCCACTTGCCTACACTGGCTAACCAGGACAAGTTCAGCTCTGGGCAGCTTCCCAACATCCTTCTCAGAAACATGCAGGCATATACTTATTGGGGACAGCAAAGATGACTGTGCCAAGACTCCATGCACCAAGCAGCTGCTGTGTTTGCCCCAGAGGGACCTGCAGTATGTCTATCTTATCTGGAGCTTGTAATGACCCTGTGGCCATATAAACCATGTAGATCCAAAATCTCACTCACTGCTGATAAACAGTGCCTGGTGGCTATTCACAGACATCTTTTTCTAGGATCCTCACACATCTGAAGGAACATCTACACCTTTGTCCTAATAGGGCTTCACCAATTTTGACAGGTGCCAAACCACCTCTTCAGGTCCTTCTTCCTGGGCATGCTCCTTCAGAACTAGTCCATTTTAACAGAATCTGGATGTGCTGTGAAATAACAAAACCACAACAAAACTGATAGCACAGGTTCGCTCTTCTATAGGTCAAAGTCTCTATTGTGTTTGTATTATCTCTGGTGGCATTGGACATGTGTCCAGGTGTGAACTACAATTTCCAAAGGAGAAGCTCCACTCAAGCTGGGTGTTCAACTCAGAGCTCCCAAACAAGCCAAGCTTCAAAAATCACCAAAGCAAAGCACCAAGCTGCAGATGCACAGCCATGTTCCCTGACTGCTTGACATGTTGCAATTCAAAGATTATTTTCTCCCACTAGGTCACTTGATGTCAGCTTTTTTCACCTCATGCACCAGGAACCCAAGCAGCAGGCTGGTTTGAGACAGCCGGTGGAAAGGACATACTTGAAGAAAGGACAAGTCACACAAGCTAGAGGCTAGCTACACACCTTCACAAAGGGCTAGAAGGTATTTGGACAATGCAGCAATAGGAAAGGTGCAAACTTTTATTGGGAATTCTTCTTCCTTTTCTGGTTCCTTAACAGACCACTTTACCAATAAGTGGAATTAATTCCAGCATATTTGCATTCTCTAACTTTTTCTTCAGTACTTTTCCCCACTAAAATACTCACGAATTCTCTTTCTGTCTCACAAGATATTTGCTGCTGATCTCCCCTTTCAGTTGGAGAGAGTGCAGCCTGCAGCTCCCCTCGATGCTTATTTGGGTCAACTGCTAGCTGATGCACTAAACTTCTGAGCCAATCAGGACTCTTTCTTTGGCCAATGATTTTCTCAATATTTGTAGAAATTCATTAACTCTGGGAACTCTGCTCATTCGTTAGACCAATCGAGTTTGTCAACCAGGGTCAGGAATTAATGGGAGTGGAAGGAAAAACAGAGAGACATAATGATGGTGCAAGCCTTATTTCTTTAGGAAACCATAGTAGGACTAAATCTGGGGGGCTGTGCTAATTAACAGTAGCCCATTAAACCTCATATCTCCTCTAGAGCACTACTGGAAAATACAAGGCTTGCTTCTAGCAATATCCTGGTATGGGTAACCCTGGATACATGATTCAGCAGTCCTTCTCCCACTGTGTCAGTTACAGCACAATCAGTAAATTTATCCAAGTTGGGAGAGTGGTGAAGTACCCACTCACACCTCTCCTGGCTCTCAATTTCATCACCCTGCCAAGCAGACTCAAAATGACAGCTGTGCAGACATGACACAAAGACAAGAACTGCTGCATCACACTTAGTTTCCAGAGGCATATTTAAAAATGGAAAAACCCAAAGATGTAGCAGCAGAGAGCTGACCAAACACCCTCTCAAACCAGTTTAGCTTGGGCTGCCTATGGAGAGGACATACACTCCACAACAGATACATTGCCATGGCTAATGCAGTGATCTTGCACCCTGGGTTTAATCATTCCACAAAGAAACAGACAGCAGGAACATGAAGATGGAACAGACTATGTTGATTGTCCCAGAATTGTTACTGTCCTCTTTCCCTCATCATCCTAATTAGAAGCATTTCTAGCTAGCTGAAATGATAAATTGCAGTTTTTCATAAAGAAGAGATTTTCTTTGCTGTTCCACCAAAGGAGAAAGGATTTCAGGGAGTTTACAGATTATCCCAGAAACCTCAGTCTAAAAATTTTCCCCTAAATTGCCAGAGCACCTCTGCCTTTCTTGCGGTGGCAAGTAGAAGACCAGAGGCCCTTGTGCCTTAGCTGTAACTGGGACAATGTTCTCCTAACCACATATATTGTCCATTGTCGGGGGAGTTTCCATGTGAATCTTTTCTCTGTGAATCTTTCTTGTGTCCTCTTTCAGTAATATGGTTGCTGCTACTGTTCATTTTCTTATCACATAGCTGTTTTCCAGTGAATTGGTCTTATCTCAACCCATGATCTTTACTTTCTGTGCCTTCGTTTCTCTTCTCCATCCCACTGCAGGGGGAGGGGGAAGTGAGCAAGTTTGGAGACTCTTAGTGGGAGGACTAAATTGGAGAGTACCATTCCTAAACCACAGGATGAGAGAGCTAGGATAGCCTCTAGATCTATCTCCAGATGAAGCCTCTGCAGAGCAAAGATACCAGGAAGACAAGAAAGCTCCACATAGGTCTATGTAATGCACTTCTGACCTCCCACCTCTCCCTATAGTCCCCTTCCCAAGCCAGGTTCAAGGCAGCTGATAGTGCTGCCTATCCACAGGCCCCCAGAACACCAGGACCTGTATCAGCAGCTGTTACAGCTGTGCTTACTGAGAAACTCTGGACTTGCCCCATGGACTCTATGCACTGTGCTGCAGCACATCTTGGGGGCACAAAACATCCCGAAAGAGCTCTGCTCTTCTCAGCAGGCTTGGAAACCCTTATCCCCAGGGAACTTTTGTACCTCTTTCTTCTCAGCACTGCAATCAGGGAAAAAAAAAAAAAGCCGGAAATGATGACAGGGACAGTTATTACAAAACTTCCTTGAGGAGGAGACCCTGGAAAGGCTGTGTTCCCTATGGTTGTGGTGTTTGTCTGCAGCTCTAGACACACTTCTGCTACAGACTAGCCCACTGTGACCATGGATTTACAGGATTGGTGGTTAAGGGAGGAGCAACTGATGTCATCCACCTGAACTTATGTAAAGCATTTTGACGCTGTTCTGCATAACATCCTTGTCCCTAATATGGGGACACATGGATTTGACAGGTGGACCAGTCAATGGATAAGGAATTGGCTGGGTGGTCACCCTCAAAATGTTGCAGCAAATGGTTAAATATCCAGTGGAGACCAGTGATGAGTGACATTCCTCAGGGATCTGTATTGAGATCAGTATTATTTAACATCATTTTCAGGAACATGGGCGGTGGGATCGAGTGTACCCTCAGCAAGTTTGAGAATGACACCCTGTTGTGTGGTGCTGTTGACATGCTGCAGGGAAGGGATGCCATCCAGAGGGACCCTGACAGGCTTGAGAGGTAGACCCATAGAAATTTCATGAAATTCAACAAAGCAAAGTGTAAGGTCCTGCATTTGGGCCACATCAAAAGAAGTACGGCCAGAAGGTCAAGGGAGGTGATCCTCCCTCTACTCTGCTCTCATGAGACCCCACCTCAAATGCTGCTTCCAGGTCTGGAGGCTCCAGCATAAAAAAGACACTGACTTGCTTGAGTGGGTCCAGAGGAGGCCCCAAAAGTGAAGAGAGGGCTAGAGCACCTTTCCTGTGAAGACTAGCTAAGAGAGTTGAGGCTGTTTAGCTCAGGGGAGACACTATAGCAACCTTCCAGTTCCTAGAGAGGACCTACAGGAAAGATGGAGAAAAACTTCTTATTAGAGATCACAGTGATAGGACGAAGGTTAATGGCTTTAAACTGAAAGAGGGCAGGTTTAGATTAGATATTAGAAAGAAATTTCTTACTCAGAGGGTTGTAAGGCACTTGAACAGGTTACCCAGAGAAATTATAAATACACAACCCCTGGAAGTGTTCAAGGCCAGTCTGGACAGGGATTTGAGCAGCCTGACCTAGTGTGTGGCATCCCTGCTCATGGCATGGGAGTTGAACCTAGATGATCTTCAAGGTCCCTTCAAACCCAACTCATTCTATGCTTCTGTGACTCAGGAAGAACAGTGGCTGAGACACACAACTTCCTCCTCTTTAGCATCATCTCCTTCATTACGTTCATCTGGTGCTCCACATAGCCATACTGTAGCTGGTAGCTTCAGAAACCTACATGTGCATTCTACTGTGGGGAGAAATAACAGTACAATTGAAAAAAAATATTAGCAATTCCTTTGTTAGGAGCTTCAGTCCAGCTTTCGGAATATTCCTGTTTTCTGTTGAATTGCACTTTCATATTTAATAAAAAGTCTATTTACACATTGTAACTGTCACAATATGACGGGGCACTTGGATGATCGCTGAAAACCTCATTTTTCATCTTCAACTATTTCATGCAGTTGCAGCAAATTTGAGAAAGGGGCCAAGCCTTGCTGACTCTTAGGCACAAATTCAACAGCATTCATTCCTTCTTTTCCTTCATTATTTGTCCCTGTTACAGAATCAGATTGGAAACCCCGGTATTTCCACTTCCATAACCCTTTTAGTTTGCAAAATATTTTCCATTCTATCAGAAAAATTGGAAGATTGTTAGAACAATAGGTTACTTAAGTTTCAACAAGGAAAAAATCTGATCTCTTTCCAGCATTTAAACTCTCAATCTTGCAGCAAGTGTTGTTTTTTAATAATCGAGGATTTATTTTTTTAAAGGATTCTTAATATTCCTTATCACCATAGTGTCCTGTGGCTGTAATGACTATTACATATTCTGCTACAAGCTAGGCTCACACAGTGCATTGTGAAGTGTCAAATTTCTTTTTAAGAAATTATCTAAATTCTGGAAGAGTGCCCAGAAGGATAGTTCTGTATGAAGAATATGCAACTGCCTCACAGTAACACCTCTGGGGTTTTTTTAAACTCTGTTTATACTAAGTCACTCCACAAACAGAATGTGCAACTCCTGTTCTTGCCATCAAACTTATTTGAGAAAGGAGAAGTCCGAATTGGAAACCAAGTTACAACACAGATTATGTACCACATTCTGAACAGAAGTACCACACCACAACATGAAATGTTTCATAGGCTAAACACCTGCACAGATGTGAGCAGAGAGCTGTGAAAAACCTTCCTCAGAACAGAGAACTTGGCTGGTCCCAGCTTCCACAACACAATTTCAAAGCCTCTGACTGAACATTGACCTAGCCCACATTGCTCCCTGCTCTGCTACCACCAAAAAAATATTCATATCTGTTTTCTACAACCTTTTGATTGGTAATAAATTGAATTGATTTCTCCAAGTTGAGACTGTTTTGCCTGTGACACTAACTGGTGAATGACCTCTCCCTGCCCATATCTCAACTCATGAGATTTTTGTTCAGCCGAGGAGGGGAGTGATAGAGTGGCTTTGGTGGCATCCAGCTCAGGTCAAACCACCACATTCAGATAAGAGTCAAACAAATATCTCCGCTGCACACTCAAAGACCCCCAAAATGATCTGACTTCATGACAGATCTATCATCAGTCTTTCAGAGAACTGATGAGTTGGCTTATAGACGGGAGGGAGTTTCAGTCCCGGGCCTCTCACCGGATAATTCCTCTAAGAAGCCTGCCTTCCCAGCCCTAAAATAACGTGATGTTATCACCCCCCCACACACAGTCAGTAAAGTCCTGGTGATTAAACACACTTGTCATCTCATCCCCCCCCTCCCCAAGTAAAGGTCGGGTACTGTTACTGCTCACACCTACTTATCAATTATTAGAATCAAGTGCATAAAGGCACCCACATTTATCACAGAGATACATAATTTTTCAGCAGGGCAATGAACAAATTAAATCAGGCTGAAACATCCTTCAATTAACCTCAAAACATTTGCAGCTTTTGATGCTCAAACACAACTTATGCTTTTAAAAGTCTCTTAGGACTCTTAAAATTGCTGTCTCCCTTTTCCTCAAGAGCTAATTCTGCATATATGAGCTTTCTGAAGAGAGAGCTAACAGGACTAGCTCATTAGTTCAACTGAGCTGCTAGAGAGCTCCCCATGCACCACTTCCCTGTCTTGCCTGCAGTCTGCCCTCTCTGTTCTAGTGCTGGTTCTTGAGAGCTTGCAGGGGTTGGGGCATTGATCAGAGGGACAGGAGGAGGGGTGGGGTAGTGCTGCTCTGCGCACCCGGGCTGAGAAGGTTTGCTCCAGGCCAGGCAGCAAGGATTTATTTTGTTGCACCTCAGCCAAGGGTATCCTGTTTGCGCACATCTCGCCCTCCAACACTATCCTACACTGCCCTAGCTCCTCACTGGCATCATGTGGCATCTACTGGGGCATCTTCTGAAGATTCAGGAGCATCTGATACCCCTCTCCCTTTGAGAGGAAAGTGATATTTTAAACAGATATTGTACATGGGACTGAGGGACAGGTCTGCTCACTGAGAGTTTCCCTGGGTCACTGGGATCCTGATCAGTAAGGAGCCAAGCCTTTGCCATGATCCAATAGCCTGTGTTGCACCTTGGCCATTCCTGTTTACTGAGTGGTCCTATATACCTCTACCAGCAAACGTCTGGGCACCAGCTGAATTTCAGTGATGTGAGGAAAAAACCACAAACAGCATAAACCCAAAACAACAAAAATAAAGCAACAACAACAAAACAAGAGCTGTGGGATGTGTCAGTTTTTGGCTTTTCTGCCTGTAGGAGCAGCCACAGGCTTTGGTGAATCAGCTGAGTAATTTGTAGCCACTGGCCTGTCCTTCCCACAGTACTACATCACTCTGCTTCCTAGAGGTCAGGGGGAAAGGCTGGCCCTATTCCTGCTGGCAGAAGGTTCCTGCAGCTCCCTGTGAGACCCAAGCACTGCCAAAGGACAGGACTTTCCCTCCTAAGCTTTCTCATTGCTGCCAGTACAACAGGACCAGTTGTTTACCCGCCCTGCCTCTCCCCCAACCTGAAAAAAGTGCTGAGACTGAAGAATTCAATGAGTGGAATTCAGATGGGGGGGGGAGGGAATAATGTCCTACATCTTTGCAAGGTCATGTCTCAAAGCAAGGACTATGTCTGAATGTACTTTTATTTATGGTTGTCTGGGGACAGGCAGAGAGAAGCCATTTTAGTCAGGCCTGGCTGGATGATATACAACAAGTTTAGTTACTTGGTAACTGGAAGCATTACAGATCTGAGTTTCCTCACTAGACAAGGTAACAAACTGAGTATGCACATGGGAGTATGATGTTGATAGGACTGTCTCTATAGCATGATTAGGCTCCTGAAAGGTCTTTCAGCTTCTAGCCACCTGCATGTAGATTTAGCAGCTGCCTAACTTCAGATTTCCTACAATTTATAGCACACCTCAGAGGGTGCAAAATAAGGAAAAGTCTACAATATTTCAGTATCAGGCTTTGTGCCACTACTGTGTTAGCTGTGTTAGAATTACCACACTGAGCATCCTTCTTCTGTGTCTGAACCAGAGGTATTCATGATGCAAGTAACTAAATCCTACCAAGACTCATGCCTTTTTCCCTGAACTCTTTTTTCAAAGATGTACTTGGCAACTTCCAAAAAGTGACGGAAGCTGTCTGAGCAGCAGAGTCTCCTTACATCCCTTCCTTGCAGATTGCCTCTGAATTGCCTACTACAGGTTTATGGAGCCCAGTGTGAACAGTCTGTGTAGTTCCTCCCTTGGTTAACTGGAACACTGACTCTTGCAAGAGATGTCTGCAGAACTGCTGTGTGACTGGGACACTGGCCTTAGCACAGGTAGGTGACCAAGACCTGACCCCTGGCTCAGGCGAACAGACAAGCCCAGCAGGGCTGAACAAGTCCTCAGTCCCATAGGGCAACTTATCTCTTTCTTTCGCTTGCCTTGCGAGACTGAATCACCTCAGCACAGCCTGGACAGGGAAACAGCTGCTGGGCTCAGCCTAAGCTTGACTAGGGCTTCACCCACCTGTCAAAATAACAGGTCACTACGGGTTATGTAGAACCAGGAGAAGTTCCCTTCTCCTAGGAGCTTGTTGCAGACTCCCACTCCCTGTCAGAGGACAGACAACTCAAATCACCTCTCTTCCTAATGTATCCTGAGCCAAGTACCTTGCCAGCCTTACCCCATCATCCCAAACATCTCCTCCCCACACAACGGGCTGAGGTTACTTAGGTAGAATTACTCCTGTGCAACATTAGTTCATGGTCTGGTTGTTAAACACCTGAGGGTGAGCACCACTGCTGCTGTATTTAGCTGAATAATGCTTGTTTAGGGAGCAAAGATGAACAAGAGCATTGTAGGAAAAAAGTGTTTTTCCTATCTTAAGAGTTAATAATATCTCGGTCATTCCTGCAAGCCCATGAAGCAGGAAGCATCAAAGCAAGTTCCTGATAAGAGCATTTTTGGAAAAGACAGGGATAGTTAAGTCATTAATTCTATCTTGAGTGGTATATTACACACCATCCCAAGCAGGGAACTTCCAATTTAAACATTTCTGACTCCTTACCCTTTACAACATTCACAGAAATACAGGACACATTGACTACCTCTGACCGGTTTCCTTAAATGGCCTGAAATATTTTGGATGTAATCAACAACTTACTTCTAAAATTCTTTCTGAGCCCCTACAGACTTTCTGAAGATCCACCTACTACACTTTTACATAGAGAAACCTATGCATTAGCATTCAATGCACATTGCTATATTTAGTTTTCAGGAAATATGACATTCATTCTACAGGAAGATTGGGAAAATATGTAACAGCGACCTATTTCTTTATTATAAGTGTGTTGCCAAGGTATTTCCATTGGTTTTCCTCTATATAGGATATTTCTACAGCACTGTAGGTGTAAATTTAGTATCCAGACAAAGAAAAAAAAAAAAATTTCTTTAGCAAACCAGAGTTTGGTCAATCAATCATTATGAAATCAAAAAAGAAAAATTAAATCCTTCTTACTGGCCCTATGAAGTGACACACTGCAGTTCCTCAGATATGTATAGGCCTCCTGCAGATTAAACTAAATTTGTCAGAAAGGTTTGAGACAGGTTTTTTGAGAAGTGAAAACAGTAAGATACCCAGCATCCACTACATCTGCTATTTGCCATTAATCACAGGCTTTTCTGCTTCCAAGCCATGGATGGGGAGGTCTCATGGCTTGAGGAGCAAGTTTGGAGCAACTCTTTTCTTTTCACCAGGGGCTAGACAGAAAGGAGATGCAAGTTACAGGAGAGGATTCAATGCAACGAGTCCAGCCTCCCATCAAACTTGGGCCAAGAATCACCTAAACACCTAAGTCCAGCAGTGAGGCCTTTAGGAAAGCTGATCTGATACTACAGGGAGGCAATCACATTTTTGCAGGTAAAACTTTCCATGAATATTGATAAGCAAACTTTCCTGTGTGACTATTTTGGACCACTCTGGGAGTCACACTGTCATAACCCCAGACTTTCTTTGTTGGCAGCAAAGCTGCTTCACAGCAGGTAGATCTGCAGGCTCCCACCACACATCACACAGACGAATTTTGCTCATCAGGTGGCTTCAGGTTTCCCATAGAAGAGTCCCACATATCTGGTTCTTCTAATTTAATTGTGGTGCAGTGACACCGTAACAGCTAGAGCTGGTGCCTCCAGGGAGGGACCCCCAACAAAGGAATCCCCAGGTTTTTGTACCCTCACAGTCTATGTTCCTGTTATTGTCCACAAAAATTGGATTCATTATTCAGTGTGTGTCAAGCCCATAATTACACACTCGAGAGAGATGTTGATTATTTATTTCAGAGTTGCACAAGCCTGGGTGCTTGCTGGTATTCCACAAAGCAAACACAATAGCAATCAAAATTCTTTACTACTTACACATTTTAGCAAACAAAGGAATTATTGTTCATTGGCTGCAAGCTACCTAGTTCTCTTATTAATTAGTATTCTATCTTCTATTCTCACTTCTCATGCTAAGTCACCCACATGCTCAGTCTTTCTCTTCTTTTGAGTTCTTTTGAGTTTGGTTTCTTGAGTCAGTGGTGTCTGAGTTGGTGGTCCTGATCTCCCTCTCTTACCTTTTACCCAGTTGGAGCTGATTCAGCACTGTTGCTGAGTTGGTTTTATTCGTTTCTTCCTTACCTTGGGAATTCTGCCAAGTATCCTTGTGGCCCAAAAATTCTGCATTCGTTTTGTCCACTGTCAGTGGGACATCCTTCTTCCCAAGCTTGTTAACTTTCTCTTAGGTCTGAGATCACTGAAGCATGTCCAGCCTTAAACTTTAACAAGGCAATTCTACCAACAAGTAATTTGTTTTTCTAACACGTGAACATCACTTAGAGTTTGCTTGTTAGCTGCTCTCTGTTTCATGAATTAAGTCTCCTTGTTGTTGATTAGTCTTGAAAGTATACAAAGGTTAAACATCAAAGAACATACTTTCTTCAGAAAATTTTACATATCTCACATTTTGCAACACAGTTCCAATGGTGATACTTAGTCTGGGGTCTTTTCACTATTAATTTGGGTTCTATAGAGTCTGTGAGTGACTGGACAACCCCTCTGCCCTGCCAGTGCTTCAGGTCCTCTTAGGAAAATGTCAGGGCCCCTTGCTGGCATCTCCAGCCATGTCCCCCACCTCAGGAACAACCTGCAGCTCACACTGCAACTGCACAAGGAGATACCCTCACTAGTTGTATTCCTCAGTGCTATGGGGCCAAACCTTATCCAACAATTATACCCTCATGGTTAAAAACAATACAGGTAAGAGCAATGCTCCAAACAGTCCCTGATGTTTCAATATGCGATGTGATTGCTTTTCCAGCTCCTAGGTGCAACACAGCACTCAGAATTCAGTCTCAGGTTTCCTTGTCTGCTTCCTCTAGCCTTTCAGGGGCCCTACAAAAAAGGTACACCTACAGTCCATTTCCAAGCCTGAATATACCATGAAAACCAATGCGGGTGTTGCAGCTTATCCACACTGCATTTTTTATTAAATCATGTACACTGTTTCAAACATTCAGAAGGTTAAAAATTAGATTAAGCCTATTTCCATTGTACTTGGTAGAGATTAATTGTATGTACTACAAGATAACAGATGCAGCCTTATTAGTACTGTTTACAGTGCCTATCCATGATATGACAGAAGAGAGTTAAGAAATAATTTAATCTCACATAAATGAGCAGAAACAAGCACATCTGAGGCTTCAGCAGAAAATTCTGGCCTGTGAAGCAAGCTTATTTAGAAATCACCATAACAGGATGTGACCATTTGACAAATTGCATAAGGTTCAGTTTTCTTAATAGACAATTTCATTCCAGCGACTTTGCCTCTCCCCAGCTGGGTTACATAAGCAACTTGCTTCATCTTCTCTATCTGGGGCAGTGGTTTTCAATCCAAACTCAAGGAGTCATGGACTTCTGAGGGGTTGCAAATGATCACTAGTAAAGCCTATACATAGGGCCTACATGGCGCTTTTCTGAGAGAAAATTAACATTCTAGTAATTTGGATTATTTGAAAAATCACCTGCTTAAGTGGTAAATTATTGGGAGTAATGACTGTATCCTACACTGGAAGTGTACAGCACCCCATTTTCTTCACGGTAAAGCAATAGAACAGAAGCCAACATGAATAATGTTGCTGGACTGACATGGTCTGGTTGGAAATTATATATATATAGTTTTCTTTGCAGACTTCCATTTAGTTCCACATTCAGATGCCCAGTCCAAGTTCAGATTTTAACAGTTTGCCAGCCCAGGTAAAAAACAACAGCCACCTTTCTCTATAAAGTTTTCATGCTGACAGCACCCTTCCATTCGCCTGAAAATCAGGAAGGGAGTAGCGGCCTGTTGACAGTAAGTGGAAACTAGAAAAGGAGTGGTGGTGGATCAGTTGCTAAGACTTACTTGGCTGTCCATATGGGCTAGTTTTTAGCAAAACACTCCATCTGGGACCAATTGGTCCCAGTTCCAAGGAAGCCTGTGGAGCCAGACCAGCCTAGCATGAGCAAGTGCCTTACTAAGCCACTGATTCTAGAGCTTATTTCAACTATTCAACTATTCTTAGTTGTCCTAGAGCTTATTTCAACTATTCAACTATTCTTAGTTGTCTGAAGGCTGCCCTCTCACCTTCAACTCATGAAACTCTCATATATAACTCCTTGCTTTAAAGCATCTCATTAAGATCTGGATCTCCTTTTAAGTATGCTCCTGTAAATCAACAGGCTTTCTACTGCAGCCAATAAACCACATGAGCAGGGGTTACTTTTTAGTATCTGGCTCAAATCCTGGCTCTATTTTGTCTAATTGATATCTCTAAGTGAATAACTGTGTAGCAGTGACCTTCGGTGGGAAGAGACTTAAATCTCAGAAGTGTTCCTGATTTTACTAACCCAGGCTGCTGCCTTCCCAGAAGAGTCAGTCTCTTGTTCCCAGCATAACTAGAAGCAGAAGTATTATTCAACAACACTATTTTCTGGTTCTTTCTTTTCTAGCAAAGCCAATTGGCGGCCAAAAAAGGGCTGGATGAAGTAAAATATATGTTTTCTTTGAACAAATCTTAGTTAGCATCAGGCCTAGAAACTCAGCAGCATCCTAGAGATGACCTTGAAAGGAAACAGTTTTGCATTGCCCAGCTTGGAGGAGAAGCAAATAAAGCTGCCAGGACACTCTGTGCAAAAGCTTGTTATCAAGCACAACAGAACCGAGTCCCTCAAACACCATGCTGTTGGCCTTGCTGCAGACATCTATCAACACCATCCTTAACCCTGCAAGAACATGCTACAGCTTAAAGCATGTGGATAGTCAGAGCAGGTGACTGGAAAGTCTCTTTAGGCCTTAGACCACATGACTGAGGAAAGCTTCCCCCAAACAGCAGGCAGTCATAAATCCATGGACAAGCTTTCTGACTCAGCAAAGACAATATCACCTTAAGTGACACTGATAAATGAGACTGTGAAATTTGCTTTGCTATGCTGCCTTCTGTTTAGCTTCCCCTGAAATTTAAATGCATAAAATAACATTAATATAAAGAGGAAGCCAGGTGTGAAATGAAATAATTCAGATGCAATGCTTCATCACAGAGTTGTTGGTATAAAGTGGAAGAAGGCTAATTCAAATCAGAAGTCTAAAGAGTCATATGAAAATTAATATCTAGGTATAATTTATGTATAGGTTAGTTTGTCCTGAGCCACACCACATCGCCTGCAGAGAACAGTTTACCTGTATTAATTGTCAGCTTTCATGAAACACTTGGGAAATGTTCTGTGCTGAAAGTCCAGCCCAGATCCTGATATCAGAAGAGCTGAGTGATGGTCCCTTGTGCTCACCTTTGCTGTCCCCCAATAGGGAGATGCCTGGAAACAAGCAGTTCTAAGTGCCTAGAGAGGTGTCAGTGGGATTCTACTCTGGCTCTTGAGAGTTTCGTGGGGTCACTCTGCAGGATCACAAAGCAAAATAAGCCACTGTTCAACTCTGGGGCACAGTAGAAGAAAAGATAGACATGAAAATCAGGACTTTTTGGGAAATACAAGGAAAGCAGTCATTAGCACTGTTGTTAATAAATGCTGTAATTCTTTGTATGTTTAAGACAGCTGGTGAATAACCACATCTCATTTTAAAACCACCTATGTCTTCATGAAAGTACCCCTAGAGTCATTATCTGAAAGAACTTCTATAAGATCAATTAATTTTTAAGGATATGAATGAAATTTTAAGTTGTGTTGTAATGCTGCTTTGACTTGAATTAGTGAGACACAAATCTGGGGAATTACACACAAACAGAAAAGGAAACAAAAATCCTTATTGTAAAGAGAGAAACGAACTCTACTCAGAAAGCTTAAATGGCATTTACCTGCAGTAGAAGTAAAGGTTATGCAAATATTAAAAGAAGAAAAAAAAAGTTTTCAAAACACACATGGATTTCTGGTAATATCCCTAACATCTTCTAGTAGCAGCAAGCTGGAATCTCTGCCCAAACTCTATCTCTTCTTCTTCTTTCTTCCATCCTCCCAGATATTCTCTGGTAGGAGTAATGCTTGGCCATGACATTTCATCTTTGTGAAAGTAAAATCCAATCCTACTTGCCTTATTGTGTTAAATCTGAATCACAGAATCCCAGAATGGATAAAGTTGGAAGGGTCCACAGTGAGTCACCTGGTCCAAACTCCCTGCTCAAGCAGGGTCATCCTAGAGCACATGGCACAGGATTGTGACCAGATGGTTCTTGAATGTCTCCAGTGAGGGAGACTCCGCAATCTGTCTGGAGAATCTGTTCCCGGGCTCAGTCACTGCACAGTAAAGAGGTTCTTCTTCATGTTCAAGTGAAACTTCCTGTGTATCAGTTTCTGTCCAATGCCTTTTATCCTATTTCTTCAAATCACCAAGCAGAGCCTGGCTCCACCCACTTGGCACCCTCCTGGCACCCTCCGTTCAGATACTGATAGACATTGATGAGGTGTCCTCTCAGTTTTCTCTTCTCTAGCCTGAACTGTCCTTGTAAGGGACATGTTCCAGTGCCCTAATCGTGTTTGTTGCCCTCTGCTTGACCTGCTTCAGAAGGTCCATATCTCCCTTGTCCCGAAGAGCCCAGAACTGGACACAGCACTCCAGATGTGGCTTCACTGGGGCTAAGTAGAGGGATAGGATCAACTCCCTTGACCTATTGGCAGTGCTCTTCTTAATGCATTCCAGGATCCCCTTGGCCTGCTTTGCCACAATGGCACACTGCTGGTTCATGACAACTCAAGCTTGTTGTCCACTAGGATTCTCAAGTCCTTTTCCACAGAGCTGCTTTCCAGCAGGTCAGCCCCCAGCATATACTGATACATGGGGTTATTCTTTCCAGGTACAGGACCATCCATTTGCCCCTGTTGAACTTCAAGTAGTTCTTCTCTGCCCATCTCTCCATCTTCTGCCCATCTGCTTTCGAGGTCCTTCTGAAGGGCCACACAGCGCTCTGGGGTATTGGCCACTCCTTCCAGCTTTTTGTCATCTGTGAACTTGCTGAGGAGGCACTGGCCCTTCATCCAAGTCATAAATGNTGTTGTCCACTAGGATTCTCAAGTCCTTTTCCACAGAGCTGCTTTCCAGCAGGTCAGCCCCCAGCATGTACTGATACATGGGGTTATTCTTTCCAGGTACAGGACCATCCATTCACCCCTGTTGAACTTCAAGTAGTTCTTCTCTGCCCATCTCTCCATCTTCTGCCCATCTGCTTTCGAGGTCCTTCTGAAGGGCCACACAGTACTCTGGGGTATTGGCCACTCCTTCCAGCTTTTTGTCATCTGTGAACTTGCTGAGGAGGCACTGGCCCTTCATCCAAGTCATAAATGAACAAGTTAAACAATACTGGGTGCAGGCCTCCAATTAGACCCTGTGCCACTGATTACAGTGATAGATCTGAGATCTGAGATCTGTCACTCTGCCAGTTCTCAACGCAGCCCACTGTCCAGTTATCCAGTCCAGACTTCTTGAGTTTGCCTATGAAGATATTTTGAGAGACAGTGTCAAAAGCATTGCTAAAGCCAAGGTAGACAAATACCCACTGCTTTCCCCTCATCTATCCAGGTAGCTGTTTCATTGTTGAAGGCAATCAGGTTGGTCAAGCATGACCTTTAGTGCATCCATGCTGACTACTCTTGATCACCTTCTTGTTCTCCTCTATGTAGGTAGACATTTCCTCCATAACAAAGTGCTCCATCACTGTCCCAGAGGCTGAGGTGAGACTGACTGACCAGTAGTACCCTGGGTCCTCCTTCTTGCCCATTTTGAAGACTAGGTTGACATTGACTTTATTCCAGTCCTCAGGCACCTCTCCTGATCTCCATGACCTTTCAAAGATGACCATGAGAAGCCTTGCTATGCTGTGCATCAGCTTTCAGCATCCATGGATGCATCCCATCAGGGCCCACAGACTTGTGGATGTCAAGTTTGCCTGGGTGTCTTCTGACCCAATCCTCCTTGACAAAAGGAAAGTTTTCCTTCCAAGATTTCCTTACCCCTGTCTCCTGGATCAGAGATACCCGAGGGCTGATCTTTTCAGAGAAAAGATGCAAAGAAAGTGTTTAAGTAACTTTGCCTTCTCTGCAACTTATTTGTTTATTACCTGTTAAATCTACAGCATGACTGCAGAGGAAAGTTACAGGCCCATTGCTGGAATTACATCAATTTGCAAGTTCAATGGTGTCTATTTGGAGGGAGCAAGCTACTATTTAGAGACTGCTGGCATTCTCAGAAACAATTTCTGGAGAGAATTTCTATTTACGTTAGTGTTACTAGTCTGCATGGTTACTTCCCACGAGAAATATGGACTGTTTCAACAATAAACCAGTCACCATTTTTCCACCAAAGAAATGCTATGCAGTCATGCAAGGCTGATTCCGTTGGACCCATTTATTATCTTGGTTCCTTCCTTTTTACCAGTGTTGCATTTTATTTTCAGCTGAGTTCCATGTTCCTTCTTGGCACTTTGAAAGATTCTTTTAAAGTATCTTTGTACTGCACAAGTTAAATCAGGTTTTAGAAGAAAGAAATGGAAAAATTGACCATGGCTGGTTTTGTCCAGCAAAGGTCCCTGACAGTCTCCAGCTATCTCTCTCTCTTCTACAATTCAGAGGTTCTTGAAATGAGAGTAGGGTGGCGTTTTGTTGTTGGCTGAAGGCTCAGCTTCTGCAGACTCAAAGTACAGGTCTGCCTACTGGCATAGGCCACATCCACACCATCCTCCATGCCCTGACCAGTCTAGAGCTGGCAGACCCTTTGCCCATTTTGCCTCCTGTTTCTAGGTCTGTATTGCAATGCTCTTCTCCCTGGGAGGCCATACTTCTTTAGCTGTCCTGATATCTGCTCTGAAGGGGCTTGGTGAGGGATGCTTACCCCAGCCTCCTGCACTCAAACTTTGCAATTTTTACCTGAATACATCGTGTCCCATAAGGGCTGCTCAAAGCATAGTTCAGAATGGGAGAACACCTGAGAAGGAGATGGATGGATGACAAGGTGTTGGAGTTCTACAGCAGAAAATAGTCCAAGTTCTTAATTCCTGCCATCTTGGCACTGGCTGGAAAGATACAAGGCAGTAACAAAAGGCAGATGAGGGAGACACTGCTGGACTGGGCAAATAAAAAAACATGTAGAAACAACCAAGGAACAGTGGTGAAACAGTGCACCTCACTGTGGCTGATATCAGGAGACCCCTAGGACTACAGAAACCAGCCTGGCAGCACAGATCAGAGTGACCACTGATGCTTGAGAGATTATTTGCAGCATGCAGACATCCTGCGTTGCACGTGCAGGCCGAGCAGGTTACTGAGTCTTGTTGTATAGCCATAAACCGGGGTTTTTCTCTGTCTTCCTTTCATAAAAACACAGTCCAAACTCCAGATGAAGAAAATCAAACCCTCTCTAAAACAATCAGAAAGAAGGGAAATTAGAAAAGCAAGCCCATTGGAGGAATTCAGCAGGCTGACTATGATTATAAAATCCTGCCAACACAGGTGAGAGGCATCTTACTTACATTCTGTGGCTATCTTTAATTCACTGTTACACAACACAATAGTCCAGCCCCAATGGAGAAAATTGCTGTTCATACTGTGAACTCCCACGAACAATAAAATGCAGTTCAGTCCTTCTTATTCATCATATCCCCACAACCTTGAGATATTTTAAAAGACAATGAAAACACATGAAATCTTCAAGTCTGAAAAGCTCTACGCACATAGGAATCACTTCTTTTTCAAGAGGGGCTTTGTTCAAGATTAGTGAAGCATCTGTTAGGCATACTAAAAAGTGAGAGCAACAGATAAGCAATAAACAGCATTTCCTAGCATAGAAAAATAGGTCACATCTAGAGTCTTTCTCTTGCCAAACTTGAGGTGCTTCTGTTCTCCTCCCTTTCTTCTCCAGACCTTTCTATAAATAAGCTTCTTGAGAAGACAAAGAGCTCCTTTTTCTGATCCAAATGAGGAAAATACTTTTCCAAGCCCACTCTGTATCTCTGCAGTTTGTTTAAAGTCTCCACTGATTGCCACATATTTGACAAGAAATACAACATACTCTGCTGCAGCAGCAGATGTGATATAAATCATATTGCACAAAAGCCTGGGAAGAACTACACCCATTCTTGCTGCCAGCAATCAGCTCGTGTCCATCCTCACCTTCAGCTCTGCAACCAGGGTTCTCCATTGCTGAAGGAGTCCCTTGAGGGCAGTGCCATGAGTAAAGTTCTGACAGAAAGAGTTATAATCATGCATGTTTTGTCCTTTTTATTAATATAAAGAGATGAAGATTGTTTTGATTTTGAACAAAGGTTTAAGTCCCAGCTGGGTTACCCTGTTTTGTGTTCCATGGTATGTGGGAGCACCTGAAACACTGGGACTGCTCCTGAAGAGTGCTGTAACAAAGGAGCAATAGATAATTTCTAGGGACTGATATGACTGTGAAAGCTTGTCATTTATGAGGTTATGTTAATTTATCTCCTGAATCTCTCTGGGGACCAATAATATTGATTTAGGGTTTTGTTCTGAAGACAGCTGAAAGGTATGAGCTGGAAGAATTTTCTGTGCCTTGCCAACTCCTCCCCCCAATTACTGCCTGCAATAGCAGCCTGGAGTTCTTGGTCCTTTTTCACCTTGAGTCTTAAGACTGGATATTACCAGGTCCTGTGCCATCTCTCACATTCTTAAAGCTAAATCTGAGCTTCTTTCTGTATAGAACTGAATACCAACTTACCGTTTGAGTTTTTCAAAGCTTAGAGTGCAATGTAGAGGTTAACTAGTGGGGTGGCAGGAAACCAAGAAAAAAGAAACACAAAAAAAGAGGGGAAAAAAACCCCACCACAAAAATAAGCAGCCCTGAATTTGTATTTCTCATAAGGGCACAGAGAATTTGTCCCATGGGTAGAAATAGCCACAGACACTACCTTGTAGCACACTGGGTAGAGTTGTGTCTGTTTATACCATATACTGTATCATAAATTCCCTCTCTCCTTGCAGTTAAAGGGGTTGATAACTGTTCCCCTGCTCTCTCTGAACCCAGTCACATTTTTAGCTCCAGCCTGGGGTGAGACAGCACTGCCTTGGCTCCCCTACATGGCCAGTCCAGATATTAACTGATCTAAGCAGGATGTCCCACTAAGAAGTCATCTCTGATAGGGCCTGAAATACCAAATCAACCTGCCTTTTGTGCACAAAGATGCTTTTCTGACACAGTAGTTGTTTTGTATATCAAAGCATTCTGTTATCCTCTTGTGTTCCAGTTTAACAGCTTAATTTGTCCTGTGAAATTCTTGCAGTTGGAGAACTAGACATGACACACCAATTTTCTCTTATAATAGGAATCATCAAAGTTCCTAAGTTTCATCCTTGGCTTTGTGGGAACCTGGATAAGAGCAAAGGATCAGCAGCTCTGCAGTGAAACTAAAGAGCATGGAACAGATACAACCACATTTTCCTGATGCTTTGCAGTGTTCCACCTTGCAAAGCACCCCTGAACCACAGGAGGCTGATCTTACAGCTTAAGCATCATCTGAACAGAAGCAGCTACTGCATATTTTGGGGACGGGATGGGGGCAGGGCTTGATGTTATAAATCTTCTCCTTGGGAATTTTTCAAATTTACAGTATCTTTTTCCTTCTGAAACAAGGAAGGCATGAAAACAAGACACCAGATCCTATGCTAATATGTTTGATGGTGTCTGCTGCTCTTCCTAAAGTTTCATCTCTTCTTTGAAAATAGGAACTGTGCAACCCTATTGCATAAGAAGAAAGTCTTGCAGATATTGAAATTGTAACTGGTGCAGAGCTACTTGGCTGATTCTGCAGAAAACCAGAAGCAGTGGCTTGCAGACAATAAATGCTCCCCTTTCATCTCTACTCAGAGATCTAAAGACGATCTCTTTAATGCCACAATTGCTGACTGCTTTCTTCCCAAAGAAATCACCTCAGGGAGGAGAAGAAGAAATTTTCTTACAGAGTATGCTGCCCACAGAGGCACAGACAGCCACTTCTGATCATATTTTGAAAATCTCCCTAGCCAGTTGTTGGCAGCTCCTCTCATTTTAACAACAACAACAACAACAACAACAAGAAAGGTTTTTGCCTTACTCCATATTGTCTTTTATTGTTTAAGGCAGGGAGGAACAAAAATTGTCTTTATCTTACCCTGTACTGTTTTGGATGGTGGGATCAGTGTGATCTTACCTCTCAGACCTTCCTTATCAAACACCTCCAAGACTCACTCACTTAACCACTTGAATTAGATGGGGGAAGCTGTTTTTGCTCCTGAGGCTTCCCAGAGCTGTACTGAGATACTGAGAAGGTGACTGGACCATGATTGCACTGCCTAGAGAGGATGTTATGAAGAATTTTCATGAACAAGAAGACAACACATTTTCTTGTCTTGCAGGACTAATTAGACATCACACAAGCATCATAAAGACATCACACAGCTGAGGAGCTCTAGGAAGCCCTGATTCAATGGAAAACCAGGCATTCATGTCTTTGCTGGACAAAGAAGAGCTCTTCAGTGTCTGAAACAAATGCTGGCCAAAGGCTGTGAGACTTCAAGCCCTTGAAAGCCTAGAAATCTGCTTGTTTAATGAAGGAAGCATGGTTTGGCCCAGTGACATTTTGGAAAGAAGGTACACTGTCACATCATGATGAACACTGTCACACTCCAGGTTTCAGGCTGCAAACATGCTCTACAATTAGGGTTTTTTATTAAAGGATACACCATCTCTTTCCCTGAAGGCGCATCTGATCTCGTATACACACAGCTGATTTTCTTTCCAAATTCTTTCTTAGTTACTCAGAGCTAGTACTAAATGGTCCAGCTGTGCTGTGAGTCTGACTGCTGTCCCTCAGCAAAGTGCTAACATTTGGTAAAGCAGCAGAAAGGAGTAAAGAACAGGAAGACTGACCACACATGAACTTGGCTGCAGGGGGAAGGAATTGACAAATGAAAAGGGGAAATGACACTGCAAGAATAGCTGGTAGGCTGGACCCATGGCAAGGAGGTTGGGCTGACCCACAGGTGTCCAAGGGAAATTGAGGGCAGGAGGGCTGAAACAGAACCCCAAACTCACAGCAGACAAGAGTTCTCATCTCTGAGATTCTCCTTCCAGCTCAGGCTCTGACCGGCAGGGTCCTGCAATTTGGGACTGAAAGATAAAAACAAGCTTCAGTTTTTCTTTGCTGTAGTGCAGAATGTTGCAGAGTTTTATTGCAAGGCTCTCTTCTTCCTATCATCTTTGAAAAATCATGGAGAGTAAGAGAGGTGCTCGATGACCATAGAAAAGACAGTGTTACTCCCATCTTCAAAAAGAGCAAGAAGGAGGACCCAGAAAACTACTGGCCAGTCAGCCTCACCTCCATCCCTGGAAAGGTTATGGAACTGATAATTCTGGAGGTCATCACCAAGAATGTAAAAGAAAATAATGTCGTTTGGAGTAGTCAGCATGGATTCACCAAGGGCAAAGCAAGCATGACCAATCTGATAGCCTTCTATGACGGATGGCAGGATGGGTTGATGAGGGCAGAGCAGTGGATATCATTTACCTTGACAACAGCAAGGCTTTTGACACTGTCTCCCATAACATCCTTGTAGGTAAGCTCAGGAAAAGTGAGTTAGATGAACGGACAGTGAGGTGGATCAAGAGTTAGCTGAATGGCAGCAATCAGTGAGTCATGACCAGCAGAGTAGAATCCAGTTCGTTGCCTGTGTTCAGTAGCATTCCTCAAGGATCAATACTGGGACCAGTCTTATTCAGCTTGTTTATCAACAAGCTGGACAAAGGGATAGAGTGCATCCTGAGCAAGTTTGCCTTGGCAGGGGGGATTTGAATCTGGATGATCTCCAAAGGTCCTTTCCAACTCTGACTATTCTGTGATTCCATTCTGCCCATCTCTCCATTTTCAGGAAAAGAAACTGCAAAAGTTAACCACATAGAATCCCTGCTGTGCTCTTGCTACTGTCCCTGCCCCAGTTATTATGCAGCAAACAGGCACGTCAGAAAAGCATAAGCCCTGGAACTGATGTTTTGAGAGTCTGTTTCGGCTCCTTAGGGAGTTAAGGCTGCCCGGCCAAGCAGAATTTTCTCCTGTGAAAAAGCAGAGCATCACCAAAGCTTGAGAAGCAGTATGCTTGGGTTGACCTGGACCAAAACAAATAGAGAGTTTAAAAGACAACCCTAGCTTTTTCCGTACACCTTCTCCCCCATTTCTTCAGAAAGTCTCCTATTTCTTCAGAAAATTTGATCTCCTTGGGAGAAAGAGTAGACATAGTTCCTAAACCTGGCATTTTCATCCAAGGTAGAGTCTTTTGTCTCTTTTCCCTTTGTACTCCTTCATCAACCCTAGCTTCTCGAGCACCCTTGCACTCTTGAAAGCCTTCACATTGCTCCATTGCTCTGACCATTTCACTGTCTCTCTTAGAAGTAATCTTGGTTAAGGCTCTATAAGAGGCATATAAAGGTCCTTTTGAAACTGTGGACCTCAGGATTTCACTGTATAGTAGCAGAGGTAGGATTGTCTATGCCAACCTAGCCTCTAAATCAGTGGGAGTGTTAAATCAGCCCAAGGAGAGGCAATGTCTAAGACATCAGGCACACCTCCAGGCAGGGCCAGGTTCTTTGCTGGCGTGAACAATACTGTAGCCTTTCAATCCTGCCCTCCATTACTGTGCACAAGATGCTCGTATCCAGCCTGAGCTCCCTTCTGCGTTCTGCTAGAAGAGTAGCTCAGAGTCACTGCAAAATTGAAAGCATGTAACTACAAAGCTAGAAAATTAATATCTAGAATATCCCTTTAGGCTACTGGGTGCCTTTGCTTAGCACTGCAGTAATGCAGGGGAAAAGGAGAGGGTAAATCTCACTTCACTTACTTGAAAAAGTTCTGAGTAATTTATTTAGTTTAATGTTGCATTTTGATGAATAATGTGCCTGTCTTGGTGTGAGAAATACAATCAAATATTGTGAGGAGAAGCCGTGAAGCAGGACTCAATCAGTACACAGGATGTCAGCAGGGAAATTAACAGCAAATGATGGATATTTTTTCAGCCATCCCAGTAAATCTGCCTGTTTCTTTCTGTCAGGTGCTACTGGGTATCCACCCTAAGAGCATGATGTGCTAGCAAACAGGCAACAATAGCAGCCTAAAGGTAAATATGGCAAAGCTCAGGAGGCTGCCAGGCTTAGAGGTCCTGCCAACCATGTTCTCACACTGGGCCCAACTTCCCATCCCTGGCAGCAAGGAAGTTTGTGGGATGTCCCTGCTTGAAGGGAAAGTCACCTGGCATGCAGTCCAGCTGCATCAGGGAGAGCTCAGATTGGGCCCATCCTGATGGGAATATTTATAGAGTGAAGTAATTGGCCACTAGCCAATAGTACAGACAAGAGAGGTGTCTTCATTTTACACATTCACACCCTTCCATGTAAGCCAGAAGCTTTCCAGGTCGCAGGTTCACCACAGGGCATGAGACCTATTGCTCCTTAGTCAGCCTGAACCAAAGCACAGCCAAGTGTTCCTGTCACATGACCCCAGCCATTCAAAGAGCTGTGGATTTCCCATGCTGGTACAACAGGGACACAAAGCTTTTTCCATGCTCCTGCCCAGCGATGGGCATTTTTTAAGAGCGGACTGCAATGTCCTGAACTCGCCTTTGACTGACAGCTGGCAGCAGCTCTATCAAACCATGGCTGGAGCATACTGGAGCCCCACAGAAGGAGAGGGGGGGGGGGGGGTGTTTGGGGGCCTCTTCTCCTGGGAGTCATATCTTGGTTTACAGCCAGACCTGCAAGACTGTCCAGTTGATCATGACCTGACAAGTGTCCGCGGTTCTTGTCTGTGACCATTATCCCTTTAATATAAAACAGATTAAATAACCTGAAAATGCAGCCAGGCTTTGCTAGGTCTTGGAACAACCATTATGATGTCCTGGCCAGCTCTGCTTTATTCCATTTCCTTCCCTGGCAGACAGCACAGCTCATTGTGCATGTAAGTGTATTCAAAGGCGTGACATAAATGAAATGCACTTATCTTGATGGAAAATATAAGAGTCCAGATGTGCCAAGGCCTTTAGTTGTTTTACAAGGTCTGAAACGGAGGGAATAGGTGCCAGTCAAAACCTTTGATTTCTTCTGTCTCTCTCATTTTCCCTCTTTATTAGAGGTTCCTTGGGAAATGAGGTAAGGGAAACACTGAAATTCCCCCTTGGATCAGCTCAAAGCCTGCAAAACCCCGCACAGAGATCCTCCTGCTGACAGGTTTTCCTCGCGGATATTTCTCTTCTGCAACCTACCCTGCAGAGCTGTGCTCTGGCTCTGCTCTGCTCATCTGGAGCAAATCCTGAAGCCCCCAGGTGCCTCAGCACTGGCACAGGATCATCCAACAGGACTCTCAGACGCAGCCCCTCGCTTTCTGAGGAATAACCTGGCAAATGTCAGCACATGCTCAGCTGATCTGCTCCTCATACGCAACCTCACGGACCTACACTGCATTTCCATGGCTTGCCAAATACCACAGGGATGGATACAGGTCACCTGCCAATCAATCCAGACTGTAGCTGAGTAATGAAGGGAGAAGCTTAGCTGCCACAGTGATCCTAAGGGGAAATGTTTGACCTAATGTATACTTCTAAGACATCATACATCTAAGGGTTGATTTCTTTTTAGCAATCATCTGATCACTGCAGTACAGGTTTGGTAACAGGCATCTGTGGTTCTGAAAATGGTGTGACCTAAATATAGCAAGCAGATAGAAAGAGGGGTAGAAAAGCTGCTAGAGAGAGCTGGACAACCTTTTATTCACATTAGCAACTACAAACAAAGTCTCATAACTCCGAGACAGGCTCATCAGTCCATGCTGGCTGTGCACACAGCACATCAGCAATATTTTAACTCAGGCATAGCACAGTAACTTCATATGTGTGTTGTTTTTCAGAGGAACACATATACATCAGGTGTGCTGCTTATATCTGGGAAGAGCGGACATGTCAGATGAATAGATACACCAGGGAAATGTAATTCTACTGGAATATAAAGTGTTTGAGACAATAGGCAGTTTCAGTTCTTTTTAACTCTGTTGGATACGTTTCTCAGTGATCATATTGGATAAAATTTTCAGCTTGGAAGCTGTCAAAAAGACAATGAGAATGACTGCTAATGGAGCAAATTTTTCTGTATCTCCAGCCTGGAGACGAGGATCCAATTTCCCAATTACCTCTTTTGCCTTTCTTCATCCCAACTGCTACTCCAATAATAAACCAAAATCTTTTTCCATCAGATTGCCTCCAGGATCTTGGTTGTACTACTTGTTGTGAGCAGGAAGGAATCTATGGCTTTGTAAGCCCAGATATAGGAATAATGTAGGAATAGCAAGAAAAACTCCTGCTGGAATTACAAACAACTGCAGACGGACCTGCATGCTGTTTGCTGTCGTGAACAAAACCATCATCAATAATGAGCTCTCTTGCTTTGGTTCCAGCTCAGTCAGGAATTTCCTCATCCAACATGTCATGGGGAAAAATATCTCAAACATCATAACTTACCTCTTAGAGATGATACAGCCAATGATTTGCGTGCCATATTCAGAAATGAAAATGAGAGGTGTCATGGTTTAGGAATGGTGCTCCCCAATTTAGCGTTCCCACTGAAACACCATGAGCCACTCACTCACCCCCCACTTTCTCTTCCCCTGAAGCAGGATGGAGAGGAGAATTGAAGGCACAAAAGGTAAAGATCACGGGTTGAGATAAGAACAATTTACTGAAAACAGCCATGAGATAGGAAAATGGTCAGTAACAGCAAAAATATTAGTTACAGAGTACAAGAGAAGTGAATGATTCACATGCAAGTGCTCACCATGCAGAACACAACCTTACCCCGACCTCTCAACTCCCTGTACCTGACTGGAAGGGACCCCTTTCCCTGTCCCCTTCGCATGGCATGAGGTGGTACAGAATAACCTCAGGGTCCTGGCTACTGCAAACATTAACCCTGTCCAGGCTGGAACAAGGACAAGAGGTTATATGATAAGTTATCAGAGTTGCACTTCCCAGAATAGCTACCATAGTCCAAGGTTTGTCACGTGAATTAACAGCAGACAAGCAAAAATATGTAGGCATCAAATCACTTTTCCACCCTCTTCAGAGATTAAAGTAAATGTTTTTCCATATGTACAGACATACAGAGAAATATTCATATGCACATATATTTGTAGATATATTTGTCTCCATACATCTCCTTTTAAAACTTCCTGAAATATATGGAAACCTTACTTAAAGAGGGAATCCTTTTTCACCCCCCCTTTATAGGACTTGAAAGAAAGAAAGGTGAATTGCACAAAAGTTTGTAATAATTAAACAATTATTTTCTCCATGAAGTTGTGTATGATGTTTTTTTTTTTGCTGGTAAAATAGAGATTATCTCTTTCACCAGTTGTCCTTCAATAGAGTTTTCAATGATCTGTCCAAACTGGCAAAAGGCATAACATCCTTCCACCAATTTTAAAATGCTTAGTGCACCATTCATAGTATTCACTGGGACACCCAGACTTCCCCTCTGGCCTTTATACTTTAAACTCCAAGTCAGCACAAAAATGAAGCAAACTCTCAGTTTACTCAGTGAATTCAAGCTAAGCAGGTGTTTCAGTTCTTAACAAATTCGGTAGACATTGCCATAGACAGAGTTTCATGTAATAATATGGGCTGGTTTCCTGTATCACAGCAAAATTTTGATAAATCAAAGTTTTCTTCAGTTTTGTTTTTCCTTACTGTTGCCCCAACCTGCTTGTCAGCAGTATTTTTGCACTGTGCTTGTGACAGTGGTTCAAAATTGCTGTAAAGTACAGCAGGGCACTAATTTTGTGTGTCAATCAAACCTGTGACATTTTTGGAGTGCTAAGCTGGAGGGGATGGCAGTGTTAGTTCTGATCTGCTCCCTCTTCTCCTAACTCCTGCATTTCTTCTGACATTTTGGTTTCAGTCACTTCTTTCTAACACTTTGCTCTATTGAGAAGCTTATTTTTTACTGAAACATCCTCAATCTAACTCTGTCAGTGTAGAATAGCTCACAGGAACCTCTGTGGGAATTTCAGCACAGTTATTTCATGTGGCCATTCTCTTCTCTTGGAGCAAAGAAAAAAACACAGGTACCCGCCAGGCAGAAGGATACATCCCCTTATCCTGGAGTCTTGTCTGAAGAGTGAAGGAGTAAAGGTATCCAGACGTGAGGATCCTTGAGTCACAGAGGTTATGTTTCCAAATATTTTCATTTTCAAAGTACTTGGGGTTTGCAAAAATCATCCCAGAAATATCTTGTAAAAACACATTTTCCCTTCTGATCAGTCCTGCAGAGTCCAGGTGATTATGGGTTTCACTCTGCATGAATCATGTGTCTAAGGAGATGCCCTCCAAATTCATGCAAGACATGTGACTTGCTGCTTTGCCCCCAATCACAAGCAGAAGGTAAAACTGGGAGAGAAAAGTGTTTTAATGACTCATCTCAAGAGAGTACGTTTTACAGAATATAGTAAACTGTAAGAAGTAAAACATACCCTAAATCATTATTTTATCAGTTAACTGGCACCAGACTAAACTATAGGAGATGAGTATTACTGCATTTTAGTCACATAATCAACCAGAACAGTGAGAATGGTGGTTAGAACATCTATACTGTAATAAGACACCAAGAAAAAAAAAAAAAAAAAAAGGGAAAAAATGGGAACCAGGGGTGTTTTTTAAAATGAGTTTCTACAAGGAACATTTAGCTTATAAAGAAAGATAAATTATAGGTATGCGCTGAGTGTGTGTTTATGGCTTAGCCCCCGGGAGACAGAAGGAAGAATAATTATCTCTTTTTTCCATCTTTTCATCTAAGCTGCAGTAGAATGAGCAGTTGGGGCTGGTCCATAATTCACTGGGAAGTGGCTGTACAGAAAACCTTCTAAACATCTGCAGGCCTGCCACAAAGCTGTCTGATGAAGGAAAACACCAGGATCCCTGTGGTAGAGTCCCTGTCTGAGTGACAGGCAGTTGTAAGGGGAATACCCACAGCCAATTAGCAAGGCCTGAAGTGTTTTCACAACAAGGCCCTTGGTTTTGTCTTAATCTGACAGAAATTCCAGAGGAACTCTGTCTCTGTTTTCGCTGTTTAGCTGGTGTGGTTGGTCTGTACACCCCAGAATGACAGGCATTTTGGTTTTGCAGAGCTGCAGGGATGGTAGTTAAATCTGCACACAAAGGGGTGTGTGGGTGTACTGAGGCTGTTTTCCTGAGCTGCCCACAGCATCCCTGTCTGTGGTTTCACCTAGGTAACACTCTCCACACCCACACTGGTGGGACGAGCAAGGGCATTTCCAAAATTCTGTGCCCTGGAAATGGGGCAGTGCTGTCATTATCTGTAACCACTGGCTCTGGGTGGATTTCTTGCACTGTGCCCACCTCCAGATCAAAATCCAGCACCAGGGAAGCCAGGGAAAGCTTTGTTGTCTCAACCCTGCACCAGAGCTCACACAGCCTCCCACCAGTGGTGGCACCAGTTTGACTGACTCCCCATTTCCATCACACAGAGCTCTTCCACTTCTCTGCAGTTCTCTCTTCTATCAGCACTGATGTGCTTCCTTTTTTGGGGTCAAGCACAGTGGGTAGTGAACAGACACCGTTCCCACATGCACCTGGGCTGTGCAGGTGTCCCAGGGTAACCAAAGGGCTTGTTTTATTTATCAGGTCTGGAGGAAGAGTGGTCATTGTTGGAGAGAATGGGCACTTTACACCGTTGGGGGTACAGAGGTAGCATATACTGTTGACAGCTGACTGTATCAAAAGAATAGAAGACAAACCAGATCATTAATATAAATGCTCCCTGCCAAACAAAACAAAGCCACTTCCTAATAAAGCCCAGAAACAAAAGGAACACTGCATCCACAGTGTGCTGTTGAATTGTGCATGGACCAGTAGAGCCATAACAAACAGGATCAGCTTTGTATGCAGAAGGAGGGTGTGAGAATCTAAAAGGCAAAGGCAATGCAGACGGACAGTGCATGGATCTCGTTCATAAATTCCAAGGCTACCTACATGATATTCTCTGTAGACACGGGATGTGTAAGAAGAGTTTTCTGGGACCATATTAAGTAGAAATCATGTAACCTGTCCCCAGATGGGCAACTGAGCCCAGCTGTCTGCTCCCACTTATGTCACTCACCTGAGAGTCACAGACATCTCCCAAGGAATCACCACCACTGTTTGCTATTGGAGGTGCCACAAGCCCACCCTAGGAAGCTGTAGCCTTTTTTAGGTCTAGATTACCCCACTACCAGCTGATTTGGGGAAGACAGGGCCTAATTCTGTGCCACAGATTACATGTTCCCCAAAGACTTTTCTCTTCCAAAAATGCTTGTCCTGCTTAGCAGCATGTTGAGACGAAGCACATGTCTCCCCTGATGTCTCACAGTGGCTGGCCTTACAATGCAAGTTTTCTGGTGCCACGGTAAAGACTGCTCTGTCCCTGTCCATCTCGTTTCACAAAATTTCAAGGTACTCCACATCTGTGAGACCACTGTCAAATCTGGGTAAGACTGGTCAAGAGGCTCAAGTGCTCCAAGCTGCAATTGCCTGACAGGCAGCATGATCACATGTGCCTTGTATCCTAGGAAACCATGCTAAACCCAAGCATGGTAAGGCTTCAGAATGGATAACCTGCACTGGAGCAGTCCAGAGATTCCATTGCCTGTGATAAACTGTCAGTAACCCCTCACCTGACTGAATTGTAGCCGGAGGCTGTGTCATCTCTCGTGGAGCAACACATTTGCTGCACTTTAGAATGTGCAAAGGAGAAAATGGAGGTTATCCAACCTGATGCTGCGAACATAACTTACTCTTAGTCACAGGGATGTGTGTGTGGCTGCAGGCACTTGAAAATATGTGAGCAGATATTGATTTTAGGAGCCTTCTGTAAGGCTTCTAGTTTTTTGAACTGTTAAAGCTGTTAAAGCTGAGGGTCAGATGTGGACACAAACAGGAGTATATTTAACTTGATGCTGATTACGTAACGCACCGGTTCTACAGCTACATGAATAAATTGAGCCATAGTTCCTAGCTAAGATTAATATATACCTATCTTTATATAGATAGGTATGTATCTTGCTCACTGACATCTTCATGGAGGCAAAGGTTTGCATAAAGAAAGATGGAATGTAACTAGGGGAAACATGAGGGAAACCATTGTGAGGCAGCAAGTATTTAAATTTTGGTGCTGCAGATGGAATATCTGATGTGTAAATGTATCTTAATGTACATGTTGGGCTTATTGCCAGAGTGATATAGCAAATTCCAAATTCTAACTTCCAAATGTATTAAAGTGTGAGAAGTTTTAAAGCAGGAAGACAGAGACAAGTTGTTTGTTCTAGAATGTAACAACATTAACATGGAGATCTGTCAACTTAAAGAACACAAACAATGTATTTTAACCCAAAACATGAAGAAGAGAGATGGGATAGCTGGGAGGATAGTGAAAATATTCCAGGTATTTCTCATTTCTAGAGAATCCTGTCCTACATCTCTTTCCTGCACTACAGAATATGAGCGAAATGAGAGCTGTGTACATAACCTATTTCAGCTGATCTTAAATCCCAGTTCAAATGCCTTAACCACTAATATTTTCCCAGACCCACTGATCTGACTGAGAACTTAAAACTTCAGTGAAGATGATGAGATAGAATCCAAATCTAGTTACATTGGTGTGACACTAATACAATTCCTTTGGGGGGAGGAGATTAGAGTCTTTTAATACCCTGATTTTATAAGTTCGTGCAAAATACAGCTTCAGTTTAGCTGGAAACATCTGGACTCTCACTGTTAAAGGAATAAAGGGGTTTTTTTATGCAGTGGATTCTCAAAGACAATAAAAGTTCACTAGTCAGTGAATAAAACATGGAATAAATTTGAAATGCTCAAGAGGGAGAGAAAAGCGCTGCATAAAATAAATAAAAAAGATGTAAAGTTCTTGATAAAGGAAAATAACAGAATGTAACACGTGAAAAGCTATGCAGCCATGAGTAATGACAAAAGGTGATATTAAATATTTCAGAACCCTGATTAGTTTTGTAATAGTGTATAAATCTCTGAATGTACAACTTCAAAAAGAAGATTTAAATGTGCTTCTTTAAGGAGCTTACCAGAGCTCCATTTTTTAAAATCTTCATTATTGTTTCTTGCTAATTTTTTCTACCAGATTCTCCTTCTGCCTTCTGTGCACAGTGATTATGAGGTGTCAAAAGGATTAGGAGCCCATGGATTTCAAGAGCAGTTGATCTTTTGTACACATTCTTGTTTCAGAAAATGAAAGCTTTGTTGCTAACTTAAACTCAATGTTGACTAATGTAGGTTATCCTTTCAAAAATAGTTGAGGAGAAGATGCAGGCAAACAGCTCTGTCTGCAGCTGCTGACTTCTACTCTAGGGTATATACAGAAGAAATTAGAGGTATGGCAGACTCAGCACTTCAGCAAAAATGCTGCCCTCATTTCAGGATTATTGTGAAATCATGATGCCCACCAGCACTAGAGTCAGTTGCTTGACAAAGAACGTCAGAAAGCAAAATAATTCCACTCTTGAAGAGTAAAATTTAAACCCCAGATGCCTTTATTATAAAACCAGATGCCACTTGCACAGCTTCCATTTCTGAAACCTAGAAGAGCCAGTGTCATTATGCCCAGGGTTTTTTATCCAAACTCATAGCGAGGAACACTGTTCCCCACAGCTCAGTGACTTCCTTGGTGCACATTCGGACTGAAGGGCTGCTCCACATCTGCAGTAGGCCTTGGAAATTTACTGAACCTGTAAACTCAGGTTTGTAAAAGTAGTATTGGATATATGACATCCCCACAAATCCACCAGAGCCCAGACTAATGGTCCATTTGCTCCCTACCAAAATGATCCAAGCCTAGAATGCATGAAATAAAAGGAGCAGTGGAGTGCAATGGACGATTAATCTGGGAAAGTAGAAACCAAAGGGACATCAAATTCCCAGCCTATAGTTAGGGTGGCAATTACCAAGATAACAAAACCAAACCCTCCTTGGCAGGTGCAGGTGATAGAACAGAGGCAACAGCCACAGTTCCAGTTTGGGATGTTCATGTAGGGCATTGGAAAAACTTTTTCCCGGGATGGTGGTGCATCCCCAGACACTGGTGAGATGGGGCTGAATGTTTCACATAAACAAAACCATAGCTACCCTGATCTAGCACTTGGTGAGAATTTGGCTCCAAGCAGGTCCCCTCTGACCAGAATCTCTGGGAGTCTGTAGCTCTGTGAACAGCTACTTCTTTTTCTATAGTGTAGCAGATATCCACCTGCAGCCCACGGTGTATGCCATGCTGGAGTGGGTGGATGTGTCCTGAAGGAGGCAGCAACCCCACGGGAAGCCCATGCTAGAGCAGACTCTTGGCAGGACCTGTGACCCCACTGGGAAGCCACACTGTAGGAGTCTGTTTCTGAAGGACTGCACCCTATGGAAATGACCCATGCTGGAGCAGTTAATGAAGAACTGCAGTCCATGGGAAGGACCCACATTAGAGAAGGTTGCAAAGAACTGTATCCAATGGGTTACAGACTGGAGCAGTGGATGTCATACTGGAGCAGGGAAAAAGCGGGAGGAGGAAGAAGCAGCAGAGACCAAGGGTTATGAAGAGGCCATAACTCCTGTTCCCCATCCCACTGCTCATGAGCAGGAGGTGAGAATTTGGGAGTGAAGCTGAGACCAGGAAGAAGGGAGGGGTGGGGAGATGTGTTTAAATTTATTGTTATTTCTCATTATCTTATGCTGCTTCATTGACAATGTGTTTCCCAAGTTGGGTCTATTTTGCCTTTGACAATTCTTGGTAAGTTATCTTTCCTTGTCTTGATCCATGTCATCCTTGTCCTATATTTTTCCTCTGTCCTGCTGAAGAGGGGAGTGATAGAGTGGTTTGATGGACATCTGGCAGCCAGCGAAGGTCAACCCACCACACACCACTTCTCTCAAGTCATCTATGCACTGACAATTATCCTGTTTAACTGGCAGTTTATTTCACAGAATCACCAAATCACAGAATACGTCAGATTGGAAGGGACCGCAGTGGGTCAACTGGTCCAGCCTCCCTGCTCAAGCAGTGTCATCCTAGAGTACATGGCACAGGACTGTGTCCAGGAGGTTCTTGAATATCTCCAGTGAAGGAGACTCCACAATCTCCCTGGAAAATCTGTTCTGGTGTACTGTCACCCACTCAGTAAAGAAGCTCTTCCTCGTTTCTTTGATAGCCAAGCCAGCATGTACCAGGTTCTAGCCTGTCCTGACTAATGCACTTCTTTCCTACTTTGCAAATTACTATTCCCTTGGTTTTTTTCTGTACGACTACTCTTGGGAAACTCCTTGCTTGAAACAAGCTGGAGGCAAGTGAAAGCACTGTCAGCATGAGAGAAAATGTCACATGCTATACCCTCAGACCAGACATGACCAATATGAGCTTTTCTTCAAAGCTGCTGTTTTTCTATTCTGAAGAAGGGTCTGTACACCCGAATCTGGGTCTGTTTCTTCTGGGAACACTAGATAGTTTGATAGAACATATTTGCTTTCCTTGTAAAAATTTATTTTCTCTCTTCTTCCTAGGACTCTGAAGGCTTATTCATGTTGGAATATCTTCAACATACCAACCTCATAGACATGTTGCTCACAGACAAAAAAAAAAAATAACGTGGGGCTGCAATAACCTTCCAGGCTAATCAAAGAACAGAAAGGGTTTTTTCCTTTCCATCTAAAGGCTATATGATTGAATGTGACAACTTCTTGCTGAATTGAAGCATGTTACTTCAGAACAGTTCAGATCCAAGATTTCAAGTGATGCAGACCTCTGCCTTTCCTAAGGTCACTGCAATATCTAGCTATCTGCCCCAAAACCAAAAAATGCTCATTTCTTGCACTCTCCTCTGTGAGTTGAGGAGGCTCATTGCCAGATGCTTTCCACATCTGTAAGCTTCTGCAGCCCCACTTTTAGAAGTTAGAGCAAAACCAATTTTTCATTAGGCAAACTAAAGTCTCTCCACCGTTGTCTTTTTGAACTTCACGTGGCCATGTGGCTAGGACTTTTTGCATCAGGGCAACAGCTCTCTTGTCTGCTGAGATTCATGTTCAGATAACAGAAGAAGCATGAAGGAAAACCGAAAGCTCCTTTTTCTGTGTGTGACTTGTGGGGATAAATCCTGGCAGCTTTTAGCACAGTGTGGAGCAGAAGAAAACAGAGCTGCTTTTATCATGACCTGGTGCAGGGTAGCATAAGCAGAGGGTTTGCCATTTAATAAGAATTAACTCAGCTATTAATTAGCATAGAAATCCTTTAAAAGTTTTATTATTTTGTCACTAATTCACCCAGCTTTCATAAACTGCAACTCTCTGTCTCACTGTGGGATTACAGACTCTTTCCCTCTCTCTCCCTCATCCATTAATTCATTTCTTCCCTCCTTTTTCTCTTTCCTTCTGTTCCTATCCCTGAAATTTGTTTCTCATGTTGGCTCAGTTGCCCTCCATAAGCAGTTGGGAGGTATCACTGACTGTCAGTCAAGGAGATGACAATTGATCTTGATTTCTGAAATTGGTTTGGAGACCCTTCGCCACATTCATGAACATGTAGGCAGAGAGGAATAGCAAGAGCACATGAACTTGAGTAGTACACATAAAAATGGAACAAGATGGTTGATGTCAATGGGGATGGAACACAAATAATCTTTGACAAAACAGTTTTAATTTGCCAAGCAGAGAAAGACTTGCAGAGCCAAATGAAGCATTTCAGTGGATGAACGGAAATGAAAAGGCAAATACTGGAAACAAAGAGCTCTGGGGCAAATAAGACTTGTATAGCTCTGTGTAAGAATACCTGTGGGTTCACAGCTCCCACTCCAAGGTTTTATTGGCTGCAGAAACAGTAAGACCGTGCCCATCACTTGAACAAGGCTGAAAGAGACAGTTACAGATGGACTATAGGATGAAGTGAGAGTTTGCAAGGGGCCTCTATAGAGGTAAAGCCTGGAAAAAGTTGGCACTGGTACCATCTGCTTTAGAAAACACTTCAGCAATGCCATAGGTTGGGAATGGGCCTTCATTCTAAAGAGACATGGAGCATATATTACAGATGAGCTAGTAGCAAACAATACTTTGGGAAGATACATTTTGTGTGTATACTGGAAAATGGAGGGAAATAGTAGCTTGATTAATGGACCAGAGTTGTCAAACATTGCATAGCCAACAACCTGATCTCCGTGGAACCAAGAGAGTAGAGGTAGGAGGAGGTTTGAGGCAGACAAGCTTTCAACAGGTTCCAATTCAAAGCCTAGAGAGCTTCAGTTATCCAGACTGGGGCACTGGGAAGGAGCCCTTTGCTCTAGGACAGAAACACCTTGATCATGTCGGTTTCTTCTTCCTCTAGAAGTCATAGGAATAGACAAATACGCTGTCCTCACAGCTCTCAAGCTGGAACAGCCTCCTGACTCTGCTGATATATCCATTGCACAGATATATACATAAAGGCAAAAAAAAAAAAAAAAATCTGCTTATTCCAAGGATAGAAATTTTGGAAAGGTGTATTTCTACTATTTTATAGGCTCAGTAGGCTGAGAATAAAATGGCAATGGCAATTAACACATCTGTGATGTGTGCAGGAAGGTCAAAGATTAGGAAGCTCTCAGGAAGCTGTGAGACAAGGAATGGTAGCAAGAATGTCAGTAGTGTTCGGTGGCAAATCTGGGCTTGGCCCATGTTCTGCACCAGGCACTCAGGAGCAATACTTACACAGACAGTTTCTGAGGGATACCAGAATAAAAAATATATCAAGATGCCAAAAGAAAAAACCCTAATGGAGTGGCAGGAAGGTTTAAGCTTGCCTGCCAACTCAAGCTTCACAGACACTGCTCATATCTACACAACACTGCATACTACAGGTAGGCAAATGTTATCCCTGCTTGGCCAGGCTGCATCACCCACATGCACAGAAAAAATTCATGGCTCTTTGCACTAGGTTGAGCAGCTCCTGGTCCTCAGGGAGGTGCCTGCCCTATTTCCAGATCTGGAACTCCTCAGCTGACAGCCCAAAGGTCCTGCCCTGGCTTGCAGGGACCTGTCATCCTGTATCAAACAGAGCAAGTCATTTCACCCAGCCTGCTTAACGCAGAGGGGATGTCTGTGCCCCATGGAGCAGATAGGCTTGGCCCAGTTCAGTGAACCTGGAGCGTGTATTTGTAAAGGGTGTCTGCTCTGACTCCAAGGACATGGCTCTTTCAGGGGTCCTGCTTAGCTGGTACCGAGACCCAGCTCTAAGAATTCACTCACAACACATCTTTTCCTTGCCTCCTGCTCAGTTAACCGGAGCAGCAGCTGAGCATGAAGCATGCTCAGAGTGGCTGGCTTTGGGAGCATTCCACAGTGTTAAGAAAGCGCACCCAGGATGGAAAAATCCCAGCTGCCTATAGCTGAGAGAATCCATCCCTATTTTTTCCCTGACTTTGACCTGCTGCAGGCAGGAGATTTCTTTTTTAAATTCTGACCTGACAAAATCACTTTGAGAGCTGTTTATCAAACAGAATTTTTTTCAGAAGGAATTTATTTTACAGTGACAGGAAGATGCCATTGCATGCCCAGCAAAATTAATTTGGAGAGGCTCATTTTCTGTGAACCAAAGCATCTTTTTACCATAGGCAGGAAAGTCTGTTCCAGAAGCAAACTGAAGCTGTTTGTCTCTTTTTGCACTACACCTACTGTCCTGACAGCCATGCTTAAGCTCATTAGCCAGACACTATGAATTTCAGGGCAGAAAGAAAAAACAGAAGTCTGAGTTCCAGCATAGTAAAATTCACGTTTTTAGGGCTGACTGTTCCAGGTTTGAAAAGAGATGTTGGAATTTTTTCCCAGTGTCGGTAACCATCCCCTCTCCCCCTATCTGTTTCTTCCAGGGTGGGGGAGGCAAGAGGGGGGACTGAGAACGGGGCGGGAGCAGGGGGAGGGCTGGGGTGGGGGGAGGTTCCCTTTAAAAGCGGCCCAGGACCACGTTTCGGAAGCCCCTTTGTCCGGAGGATTTGTTTTGTCCACCGACCGACAGAGCGGGACCAGCTTTTGGTTTTCGGCCGCCTCCTCCTTTTCTCTGAGTGGAAGGGGGGGGTTTTTTCCCCTTCTCTGCGGGACACCGTGTGGAGAGCGACTGAGAGAGAGAGACCGACCCATCTCGGAGCGAGATATTCTGCCCTCGGGGCGTGAGGCTGCGTTATCAGAGCTGCCTGAGCGGAGACTGCGCCTGTGGGAAGAAGGACCCTTTCACTGCGGGTCGCTCACGGGGCTGCGAGCAGCTGCCGAGCTGCCAAGGACAGTTCGCCCGCAGCCCCACCTGGTTCGCCGCGGGTTTTTACCCCCGCACCTGGGGAATTAGGACTTAGTTTGGTTTCTTTTGAAGGTTTTGCTTGCACCGTTGTTGTTTATTCGGGTTTGTTAATAAAAAAGCTGTTCTTTTCCGCACTTTCAGTTGAAGCCTCTTAATTTCAAAGTTGTAGTCTTGTTAAACTAAGGCAATGACCAACAAATCAAAAATAAAAATTCAGCTCATGGATTCAGGAGAGATATATGTAGGAATTTGTGTTCCCATCGTGGAAAGCATTCTTACAGGAAGGATAAGATTTAGTAGATCTAGATTTCTTTTAGAGAATTGTCATGTATAAATCTTTCCCTTTGGTGATAAGCAACAGCTGCTACATTATTTCTGAATGTGAATATATATCTGTATGTGTGTATGTGTGCTGTTATCACCTACTGTCTCACAAATGAGTGAGCAAGGACCAGTAGCAGTGCAAGATTCCAGGGGCAGGGTTCACATGAAGGACTCTTGGAAGAAGCCACTTGTGCTCATTACAGCAGGTTGGGGCTCCTTTTCTCCATGGGTTGTTTCACAGTGAAGGCATATTTCCCACGGGACTCTTGCAGCCATCCACAGCTTCACCACACAGCACAGGGCTTGCACATAAAATCGTATCAGAGCTTCCAGCATCATCATGTCGAAATCTGCCTATGCTCAAGAGAAGATGTGCACTGGGGAAAGTGGAGTCAGTCTTTTTGGGTTGTCAGCAAAGGGCTTTTTTTCTGGAAATGCTTTGGAAAGATGTTTTGCAGAGCCCCACATGGCAGACTGGTTGCCCTTCTCTGCCCAACCTTGACCTTGCCCCAGCAACTATGCAAGGCTGGTGTGAAAACAGACCCAGAACTGTTGTATGCAACACCCATTGATAAATTAATGGTATCCACAGGTAACTGGCAATTCTCTATAAGAAGGGCATGTTCTCTCAGCCTTTTTTTAATGAGAAAAGTGAGTTTTAGAGAGAAACTTGTTCACCAACAGAGTCTGCATATCCATCTATAAGGATGTATATCTAATGTCAATACACAGGGTTGCCTCTGCTGACCACAAGCTGTGGCATCACCTTGACAAGTGTGGGAAGGTGGCTGCTGCCTGAAATTACTGGGAGTTAACTGCTTGCTTGATACAGAACATAGCTACAATTAATAGAATTTGGGCATCTTTTTGTGGAGGAAGAAATGGTCTAGGAGTTTTATGTGTCCCAGAAGGGCAGGTGAGGATGTGATGGAGCCTCTGGTACTGCATGGCTCAACTTTGGACAGTGCTGAGCCAAGGGTACTGACAGCCACTTTGTACTGCTGAATTATTCAGAAGTCCTTCACAGATGACTGCAAGCAAGAAAAGTCTGGGAGAAAGTTTCGGAGGAAATGCTCAGTATTCAAGGAGAAAGTTTAGCATAAGACAGATGTTCAAAGGATTTCAGGCCAGTAAATGGTGGCAGACTCTCCTGATGAATACACAGGCTATACAGGGAAGGCAGTTTCACCCTGTTACTGAAAATCATGGCAAGTGAAACTTTGTGAAAATGAAAAATCTTATCTATAAATTAATCAAACCAAAGTAATAAGCTGGAAGAGATCAAGTTAAACATTGGTAAGGTCAAAGGAAAGCCATATATTGTATTATAGCATTTATGTGGCACCTCTGAGAGTGATACAGGGCTGTTAAGCCATCTCTGAAGAGATTACATTTACTTATCAGTATACCAGATCTTCTCCTACAGAGGTCACATATTAGACATGTCCCTTCCTTCAGCTGTGGGACACCTATATTTTTCTTCCAGATGTATGAAAGAAGTGATAGTAATGTACCAAACTGACATTCAACCTGCTGCTCAGACAAAGGCTTAGAATTGATGTCCCCAAGAGCTTTTCAGAGGTGTGTTCTTGTTCAGTTTCTGGAGAGCACACAAGGGTTTTAAGGCCCAACATCCCGCAGAGCTGCTAGGACAGTGCTTGTGTAAAGATCATGAAGAGGACTCAGGGTGCTGGTAACTCCAAAAAAACCCATCTTTCCAAACAGCAGTTCATCATCTTCCTCCACAAGAGGTATCCAGTTCAGACAGCTGTATATACCGTACAGTGGCTCACAATTAAGACAATCCCACACCAAAAAGACCAACAAGAGCTGCCTGAATAGCCTCGAAGATTACCTCAGCAGGATGTTCTGGTACCTTTTGGAATACAAAGGTCTCTTCAAGCACAGGTGGCAGGTATTTAATGGTGAGTAATGTCAACCTACAGGTGAAGCACACAATGTATAAAGGATTATCCTATCCACTTATCAGGATGTCTGCTCTTTGCCAGCAAAGACCAAAAAGTCTCTTTGGCTGTTTTTTCACTACTGCTTTTCTCTATTGTCCTACTTGGAGCTTTTGCTTCTCCTTTTTTCCAACTCTACTGCTCTCCAGAGTGGCAAATCTTAAGAAAATCTGGCTTTAGGATCATTTCTGGTCATCAGGACAGTAGACTGATGTTGAAGAAGGCAATTTATTATGATTTCTCTGAGGCCTTCAGGAAAGTCAGAGCTCTATGTTGCCAGTGGCAGAATTATAACCTGACAATGCAGGTGCCAGCAAACTCTGGCAGGGAGTTGAAAGCTTCAACGATCTTAGCTGGTCTGGGATGTGCAGGGCATATTCATCCTTGAGAAAGAACCACTAAAATGTTCACACCAAATTTCAGTTTTGATGAACAACAGATTTGCCAGCAGCAAGCATCCAGAAGTTCTCAACCAGCACTAATAAAACTAAATAATAATAAAACTAATAAGTTTTCTTTTCCTTAGTCACCTGCTGTTTTTCAGACAGATCATCAAGGAACCTTACCTGATGACAGTGTTCCTGCTGTGAATATAAATGTCCTTCTCATTATCCAAATTATAAGAAATGTCACAAATTGTGCTGCCCTCCAGTAAGCCACAGTGCATTTATGCTTAATAATTTCTCTTTCTTTTTTTACTTCTCAAATTGAAATTTGAAGTCCCTACAAATTCTTACCTCAATTATCACTATGAGTCAAAGCAGCAGTGTTTAATTTTCTATAAAATGCGAATCATGAGTAATCCAACACCCTCCTGATTATCTTTTATCTTGAATGTACAGACTGAGAAGAAGCACCTCAATGATCTCTAAAAACTATCTACTTTGTTAACCTGCCCCTCTCTCAGCCCAAGAAATAGGACTTCAAACAACTCAAGAAAATTCAGAAGGGACAATGTAGTTTTTAGAGATTCCTCAGCCAAGGTAAAATCTTCCATTTTTTCCTCCTTTTGGTTCCCCACTAAGCATCCCGGAAGCCCCATGCAATTCCAAACCCCTCTTCCTTTGCATCCAATAACATGGCTCACCTCTAAGTGTGACAGGTGACCTGTAGACCTCTGGACAGTGGGACTGACGGCAAAGACACCTCGGTCTCTGGAGATTTCCTGGTATCTGGCAATGCATATGGGACCAACCATCTGTTTGGAACAGCGCTGCACTACACCTCTGATGCTCTCCAGGCTTTTCCCTTGTGCTGAAATGGGAAATGGTGTGTGCTCTCTGGCTGCCTCTCTCACCACAGCACCTCATCCATGGCCAGGTTGCACAGCAGGCTCACTTGCAGCACTGTCAGCATTAGCCCATCTCTCCTGGCTGATGACTTTGATTCAGCTGACCCTATTTAGGATAACACTTGCTAATAGAAGATGAATATGTCTGTCCTTCTTGGAGTCAGGCGTTGTAAGTACCAGACTCCAGTACCCATTCAGCATGCATTCCCATATCCCTACACCCTAAACTGCGTGTGCTGACAGGTCTCACTGCACTGTTCTCCTATGCAGAACCACCCAGGTAACCTATTTATAAAACACCTATATCATAGTTCAGGATGTTTGTTGCTTTTATCCCGGGAACTTGTGGTGCTCTTGCCTTACCTGCAAGAAGGAGGACCAGCAGCGAGGTTTCTGTGGCAGACACGTGGCTATTTCTCTGGCTGCAGAATTATAAAGGTGCTTCTCAGATACTGAGAGCTTCAGTGCCCTTTTGGGACACAATACTGAAGAGCAGTGGTGAAGCCATGGGGGCAGAGCAAAGCTGATTAGATAGCCTAAAAAAAGAAATGTGCAGGCTTTGTTTTCAAAGCATGACTGTTCCATCCCTGCTATTCCTTAGGTTTGATGTTAAGATTCGATGCCCGGATATTTTTTCCCAACTAAAGCTCTCCAGATAATATTAATCTTGCTCTTTACCCTCTTTCTAAATTTCATTGGTGGTAAAACATAGCTCCTCTGTGGGGTTTGCTTCTCTGTTACAGAATTTTTGTGCTTGTTTTTAAAAGAAATGAACAAGGATTTTGTTGGATTAACTGGTTTTCTCACAATAAAAGCCTTGAGTAGCTCTAATTAGGTGCTTGGCTTTGTTTGCAATATCAGCTTCTTCTTTCTCTGTAATTTATTTTCCAGTGTTGTTATCCAGCACACCTTTATGTGTTTCTTTTCTTCTTTTCTTCTAAAGGGCATTTTCCCCAAATGCCTGGAGTTGTGGCTGCGTTAATTTCTTTATTCATTTTCCTCTGTCCTGTGCTACTGTTTTTCTCACATCCCTTGACAAAAAAATGGAGAAGCAGAGGGTTGGTTACCTTTTTCTAGATCTCCGAGTTGCAGGTTGTAAGCAGCACAAGAAATGCAGAGGATGGATTTCCCAGATTTTCTGCCAGCAGAATCCTAATTTTTTTCTGTTCAGATGAAAGCTTTTCTCAAACTCTGACAGAGGGTTTCCATGAGTGGAAAGCACTGGAAACAACTTTGTGTTTTTGTTAAAAGACCAACATTGTGGCATTGCTTGTAGCCTAGAAATATGTCTAGAAATATGAAAGCAACATTTGTCTCTTTATCTTGGCATTTCCCTTTTCTTGTATATTCATGTTGACAGGTAAAGCTTGAATATATGGCTGTTACTTGAGTGTGTAGTTAAAAATATGATAGAGTGTCTATACATAAAGGGACATCTGTAGATACAGATATGTAAATATACTTCTTTTTTTTTTTGAGGGGGGAGAAGTGAGAATGAAGCCATTTTATTTTCATTTTTTAGTCATAAAAAGACCACAAGGCCATATTTAAATCCTAGTGGTCCGGATAGTGTCAGTTTTGAGGAGAGGAATTAAATTTGATGTACGTATTTCTGTCCCAGAGATTAAGACCCTAGGAACACTGCAGGTTTGGGCTCTGAAGCAGCTCTTTGTACAGTAGATCTTAGTAGCACACATAACTAATAAAGACTAAGACAGGAGTTGGGGGGGGGGGGAATCTCTAAGAATGAAGCATGTACCAGCTTCAACAGTCCAAGCCAAACCCAGCATTCAGCTTGTTTGAGCTTCTGGGTTTTCTTATGTCTTCAGTTCCTTCCCTTTTTTCCCTCCTCAGCCTTATGCTTTTCTCCCGGTCACTTGCTTGCTTTTCCTTGCATTTGATTTTGTTAACACTGAAGTCAGAACAGGCCACTGAGTGATCACATTGGCCAAGACATGGACCCCCTTATGCAATGATCTGATTTCAGTAATTGACCCCCTGAAGGGCACGTTGAGCATCCACTCTTATAAATCCCATTTTCCCAGGTGATAGAAAATAAGCTGCCTTCCTTTGAACTCCAGGTTCTTCTGCAGTCCTATAAAACATGGTAGATGGTGAACCTGGCTGCATGAACACCTGAGGTACAGACGGTTTTCACCTTTTTTTCCTACGAAGTTTTTCAAATTTCACTTGACAACTTGCCAGATCATAAACAGAAAAGCCATGGGGTGATGAAGAGCTTTCAGCACATTCAGTGCTTTTTTCTGTGAAGTCAAAATGGTTCTGCACTGCCTTTGGCTACTCCAGTGCCAAAGCAGATCCTTGTCTCCTTCCCTGTGAGACTGTCCTAGCTCTCCTTAGCAAAGAACAATTAATGGTCCTTCTATGGATTAAGAAAAGCTGTTTCACGAATGTAATGCTTTTACCATATTCTTCTTCAGTCTTCTCATTTTTAAATTTTAACATCCTTCTGCAGTTCTTGCACAGATCATTATTCTCTGAGACACTAAGTCAACATAGCACCTTGAAACCTCTCTTCAGTTTCACAGGATGTTCCTTACCAGTTTTCAGCTCTGTAATAAACTCAACAGGTGGTCTCTGGAAGCAAGTATTTCTCCTTGTCTTTATTCCATGACCTGTCATCCCCAGGTCTAAGTACATATCCATCCCATAAGAGCCTAAACAATCAAGAATTATGTTGAAGAGTCTCCTCTCCTAGATACAATTATCATCCACATCTCAGTCTAAAATGTGGCACAAGCCAGTTCCTAGCCTTGTGCAACTGGAAATGGAAGGAATGGGATGGATGTAAATCACACCAGATGGTTGGGGACTGATGAAACTCTGACAGTCCTTAAGGAGTCAGACATCCTCTAAGGAAGTAGGTTAAACAGCTAATCTTCCTCTACGGCTTCCTCTAATCCTCTTCCAAACCTGGTTCTCCTTATGTCACATATCTTCTCTTTCCTCTCCAGCAGAATATCTTTTTACCTGATATGGGCCAGGACCCTCTTCCACAAAGCCTTGGAGAACATGAGCTGCCACAAAACTTAAAACTGGAGATATGTAAGAGCTGGAGAAAGCTCAAGGGAAGCTCACTACCACTCCTGACTTTTGAGATAACAACCCTGTGTGTTTAAACACTTCCAGACCTCCTACCTAATTAGTTAATTTTCTCATGCAGACACAAAGATATGATTTTGGGTGATGAACAGATACATGTCACAGTATATCAGAGGGCAAGACAGACTCAAGGCTCTATATGCAGACCTGGATGAAAATCCAAGTCTGGAAAATGGATGAGGAACTGCACTGCTTTTCTCTCCTCAGTTTGGAAGAGTGACATCTCTACTTATGAACCAAAGTATTCAGTACATGAAAAAGTCCCAGAATTGTAGGAGAGCAAGTCAATACTGCTGTGAAAGTTACTTACACTTAAAGATGGTCCCAGGTAATGTCAATCCAGCCTGAACAGCAGTAAAAAAAAAGTACAAATAATCACTCATTTTCTGGAGAAAATAATAGGCAATAAAAATACTCCCACAGCACACAGCACACTATAAAACCTGACAGATAAGAAAATACATGCATTAATCTGTCAAGCAGCTCATGTTACAGCAGGGAGAAAACACCAAGCATAGGAGCTAGTACCTCCAGTACGTTGGGAGAAATTGCAAACACAAAAGCAGCAGAAACTTCAATTATCCTGCAGCTTGCATGAAATTTGTGCAACTTGATCAACCACACTAAACACAGGAAAGGACCAAATGGCTAAAGCTGGGCAGAGGGACTTCAGCTCAATTCAAGAAGCATCTGAGCCTTAAGATATTTGTGTGGTTTTACCTCTTTGCTTACAAAGCTCCTCTGAATGTTTTTCAGCAGTATTTCCTGCTTTTAGCTTTTCTGGTAAGGCTGCAATCGTAACAGAAGTTTCCATGTCAGGAGGAAACTGAAAAATAGTGAACTATGCAAACAGAGGAAAAGGACAGCAATTCATGGATTTATTTTCAAGTTCATATGTTCATTTTTACTCTATTTTTTTTGTAATAATTTTACCTATTTCCAATTTATCTGACCTCAAAACTCATTTGGTATAAGAAATACTATCATCTCAGAGGAAAAAAAAAGCAACAACTGGATGATTTCAAAGGAAAAACCATTCAACCTCTAGTTCTTGTCAGCCAGGTCACAGTTGCATTGTTAGTTGGTAAGCAAGGCTGGTGTGTGTGTGTCTGTCTTTTTTCTTTCTCAGTCAGGTTGGGAGGTAATCAAGAGGGGAAGCTTTAGGAACAGTCAGGGTTCCCTAATGCAAACCCTCAGAGCTCTGAGCAAGAACCCCCAGTAACAGATTCTAGGATGGCAGAAGAACAATTTAAAAGCTGGTGCCTTTAATTAGATAGCACATATTTCCCCGTAGGGCAGAGGGGCCAGAGGTTCTGCTAGTTCACACAGACATGCTGGCTGTTCTTATTTGTGTACCCACTTGTCATGTAAGCCCCAGTCTGGCTGATCTTAGCTTCAACCCAGCGCCTCAAAACTCCTGCACTCAAAGGATTTAGTTTCAGTGTGGGGCTGAACACTGAGGAAAGAGAAAAAGAACCTAAGAGAAGGTTGGGAAGGACACAAGCTCACCCATCAGCTGCAGAAGAAGCCACTTCAGCTTCTGTGAGCTCATGAGGCAGAGGTTTTTCATCCTTTGTTGCTGAAAACTCCGTTTGCCCCTTGCCATCTTTGTTTAACCTTCATTGCCCCTAACTCTCCCTTCATAGAAAACTAGATGACACTATGACACTCAGCAATTTCACTTCATTGCCAGTTTCTGTTGTGTTATTTATCTCTCAGAGCCAATGCATTCATATGGCCAAGGCAACATGCAAACAGAGCTGTAAGGAGCTGCTCTTTCTGCACAGTGCAGCTGCCTGGGTGCAAATGACCACACGTATTAAGCAGAGGAGTGACAATGCTGAACAGCAAGATTCACTGGCTCTGGCTTCCATACTGCAACAGAGATGATCAGAGGAAGGGAAACTAAACTGAATTTGTCCTTTTCCGAGTCAAAGTGACTGCTTGAAGGAGGGCTTTGTTTTACTTTTGTATTTCACCTTCTACTTGACCAAGAAAACTACTTGCCATCTGCAGAACAAAGGCTGACCTTGTGCAAGGCACTGCAATAACGAGCCCCCTTTTTAAGTAAGCTCTGGAAAAATCACTCACCTCTTCAGTCAACAGATGACAATGAGGCATCCAGCCCCTAGAAAGCTGCAACCTGTAATTCTGTCCACAGCATCCTAAAAGCCAAAGACAGTAGAGAAACACTGGGGAGGAGCAAGCACGAAGACCACCGAGTGATCCAATTTGACTGCTATGTGGATGACTACTCTACTGTTATCAGTGACTCTTGCAAAGCACGTGCTTCCCAGGGTACCTAAAAACTATTATGAGACTTGACAGCCCACCTTGTCAAGATCTGAATCTGTTTAACACTGCCCTGACAGCTTCCTGGCTTTGCCTTCTCTCTATTTTCATTTTAGAGCATGTTCACGCTAATAAAAGTGGCTGAGATATGTATTCTCATTATGAATGAAAACTGCTCTCCAAAAAACTAATAAAGCAATACATTCTTGCCTGAAGCAGCATTTTAATGGAAGAAAAGCTTCATGTGCACATTACTAAATACCATCTCTGTACAGCTGCACATTGTTTCCAGACTTTCCTAACACTCAGCCACACTGATAAATGTAATTTTTCACTGTACGAGAAAGCAGGGACATTTGGACGTGTCAGCCTATTTCATATACCTATAAAGTACACTGAAAAACAAAAGGAAATACCTTCTATTCCTTACAACTGTGCTCTTGTCCTTGCACCACAGAACAGTGGATTTCCCAGACTCATATCTCACATTTACAAACCTGCTTCTGAATTATCAGTCAGGGAAATATCACTATGGTGATATGGTGATGCTGTCCCCAAAGAAGATCATGATCTAGGGGAGCTGAGGATTGATTTCAGTTGTGAACAAAAATTCCTCTGTCTCTTCTTTCTACCACCAGCCTAATCTGCTTGCTAGCAGGTTAGCTTTCTTTATAGCCATTTTGTTATTTGGAATGTGCTGAAAGACAGTAAAAGTCTAAGAGTTAAATACTTAATTCCCTCTGCTGAAGCACTGAGTTTTGTTCTAGTAAAGTATGGGGGATTTCATTCACCTTTCCACAGTTAACAAGCTACACATCTTTCTAATACTGGGCACGGCTTTTTCTCTCTTCCACGTAAGGAGAGAAGTGCTCCTTGGCCCTGACAGTGAGGCACCAAACAGGAGTGTGAGCTATGGCCTACAGCATTCCATCCTCTCCACCAGTCCTTGGCTCACTCCCATCTACAGACACAGACCAGAGCTATCCCAGGAGGCACTGACAGGGCTAAATTTAGAGAAGCAACATGCAGCAAGATACAGTGGTGGTCCTCGTACCTGAAAGCCAGTTTGTCAGCTGCAATATGACATTTCTGCATCTGCCTGTTCCCACACATGAAGCTGTACACCTCCCACTCCCTGAGTAGGTGCATCCACTTTCCTGCTCGGGAGACTGTCACGGATTGGCACAGGCACTGCCAAAGAGGTCACTGCTCTCTGCTCCCTCCTCCCCTCTTTGGTTGGCAGACACTTCGATTCTGCAAACACAAAAGAATTAGCAGCCCCCAGAAGTGAATGCACTTTTTCTTTCAGTGGCCAGTGGCTCCACATGAAATATATCAGCTGTTGGTACCAGGATGGCAAATTACAATACTGCTTTCTAGGACATCTGTGTTGCAGAGTTGTTCGTGGCATACACTACAACTTTGCCAAATTGTAAATTAGAAATTATGGGTTTACTCTTACTGATGACACCCTCCCACCTTGTGATGGATGTGTCTTTGCACTAGAAAAACATAAACTATAAACATACAGCTCAAAAATAAACTCTTAATATGGAGTTGAAAAATTGTTTTAGCTTTTTTAATGTAGTCTGTATATTAAAGAAAATAGAGTCTGAGTAAGGTGAACAGCTGAGGGAGGCTACTGGGCAAACCAACAAATCTCAGGAACTGAATCAATGAGAGAGTGCAATATGGTCATGGCACTTACATATCTGAGAGCCAAAACCAGCCAAATCAACAGGTCTTCACATACTGAGCTCTGAGCTACTCTATATTTGTTATGGGATTAAAAAAACGTGAAACTGGAACTACAGAGTGGGGAAAGGAACTTCATCTTCTCAATTCTTTCATTCTCACAGTCTGGTGCTGCTGCAGCATTGGCAGATGGTGTAAAGCAGAATGGTTCACAAGGAGGAACTTACTGGGGATCAATTGTGCAAAGGCACACCTGACATTAAAAATATCCTAACCTGTTAAGTGCTTGGAGCCATTTTAAACTTCTGGGGCACGAAAAGAGGTGTTTGATTGTGTTGCAATGAAACTTATCATCCCTCCCACAGTCTGTCTATAGTTAATCACTACACATTCTGATTTTGCACGGCATGACATAGGAAACCTGCTTACGGCTCCTCTGAAAGGAAGTGTTTCCAGCACTTATGGAAACTATTTTCTCAGACAAGGCCACTTGCTAAATTCAACCCACAAATAGTTTCCATGTCCCCAAAATGCCTTTTCTTTGATCAGTTTACTACTGATCAAAGTTTCTCTGCTCAGATACCCCACACTGTCCCACAAGCAGCAGGAAGAGGGAACAAGCTGAAGTTCAAACCTGCCTCTGAAAATACATCCTTTGTTGGAGAGGAAACTGTCAATCTGTGTTGGACCTGTCAGAAAACCACCTGAAAAAAACACAACTAAAAAGACAAATGTGGTTAGAGCTGGCACTGGGGAACAGTTCTATCTTTTCCTACCTCAGTGTGATGCTGCATCACCCTGGGGATCAGCAGCCCATCCCTAAAGCCACTGGGCAGCTCTTTGCTTGATTCATGGCCTGATTCATCTATGTGACCTTCTGCTGCCCAGGAAGACAAACGTGAAGCAGGGCACTGCTCTTCCTCCGTGCTATACAATCTCTAAAAAGCAACCGTAGAACCTTGTCTTGTGTGTCCTCAGTGCCTCCCCCTCTCCCATCTTCATCTACCAGACACAGGAAGGACCAGTTACCTGGGGTTGTTTCAGCCCAGCTACATCAGTCAGGCCTCCAGCCTGCTAGTACAGGAACCTGCTTTTAGAGAGCAGTGTTTGAACAAGCAGCACTTTTGCCAGTATTCTCCACAAGAGGAACTAGCAGAAATACAGCAGGACATTTCAGCAGAGAGACGGACAGTGTTGGCAGCCTGAAAGTCTGTTGGTTTTTCTTTTATATTTCCAAAACTAAATATTCCTGATTTCTATCCAAATATATTTTATTTTTGACTGTACAGGTGAGTTTTTCTCTCCAAAACACCAGAAGAAAAGGACATCAAAACATGAGCAATTATCTTGACTTCATATTTTAAAGCAGAAATATATGCAAAACAGCAGCCAGACAGGAAGGTAAACCTGCCATGAGATTGTCCACAAGTTTGCCCAATGTGAGGAATTGTGCAATGATTCATGTTAATAAAAAATAGGAAATGGAGTATTATTCAAATTGTCAAATATGAAATAGAAATGTACTGCTAAGTATGTTTATATCATTTGCTTTTGACAAACATATAACGTTATGGCCAAAAAAGACTTGAGAATATACTGCTTATATATGCATGCATAGAGAAAAATCAGCCAGAGGGCAAGAAAGGGAGGACTCAAACTTTTCATCCCTTG
>VYXB01002726.1:185145-250290 GCA_013397135.1 Pachyramphus minor
ATGTAACACAACTAATGTATATGTAGCACAGTTAATGCATATGAAATGTTATCCTGCATAAAAGGAGCTGAACAAAGGCGATAGGTGTGCGAATTGGTGGGGTTTAGGCTCCCGTCACATTCAGCGCTGGTTTCCTGAATCTTTATTAAATAAATAGCCTTGCTGCTAAGAATTCTTGATTATGAGCTTCATTTATAACACCAACAATCATCAGGCAGAACAAAATCAGCAAAGCACTCCTCAGAAATTGGGGCTGACACAAGTAAATTCAAAGGCAGATCTTTGGTTCACCACCCCTCAGCTAGGCCAGGAACATGCTGGGAAGAAAAACTTCCAGCACAACTGACACTGAATAATACAATTTGTCTCCCTCATAACTCTTCCAGGCCACAGCAGCCTCTGGGCAGACATTGTGGGCTGACACCCGTTTGTCTAGCCATAAGTAACCCTTCTCCTCAGCTTGCCCTGTGCCAAGATTTTCTAATGCTGCTCTCTGGGTTTTGCAGCCCTGCGCTTCCAGGACTGGGGAACAGCAGCCACTGGGGTCTGCAAATCCTGGAAGAGAGCCAGCATTCATGAGCCCCTTGGGGTATGCAAACACATAATGTGACCAGCAGAAAAAACACATACATAGGATTTTGAACCTGGATAAAGATGCTGGGAGAGAGTAGATGGCAAAGAGGAAGTAGGGAAGGTTTCATCAGGTAAAACCCATCCCATTGCCTGCTCATCATTTAGGGCATCATACACCACAATACTCAAGGCTCTCCCACCACAGCCACATGACGTGGCCATCACACAGCATTTGCTGGTGGTGCTGGACACCCAGCCCATGCTACACATCCACCTTCCAGGTGTCACTGTGCACCAGAAAGGGGCCCACCTCCCCACACCAGTGAGCAAGCATGAGCTTTGATGCTGAACAGCTTGTAAGCCAAGACTAAAAACTCAGCATGTGTCTCCCATCCTCCCCTGCATGCCTGACTACCCCACAGCATGCACGCCTGGCATTTCCTTCCAAACAGCATTTTTTACTTCTGATGAAGTGATGTTGAAAGAGGTGTGCTATTTCCCCTCTATCATCCAGGTCCAGCTTTAACATCACAGGTGTCTTGGAGACACGACCTGCAAGGTGTCATGTTCCTGTGCACAGAGAGCAGACATCCCCAGTTCTTTCTGCACGTTCTGGGTGAGTTCTTTCTCACATCACTATGTCTTTGTGGCAAAATAAGAGAGTTTGATAAAAAGCAGGACTCACAGTGAGAAGCACTCATGAGACATCACCACACAGTGCCAGCAGGCCTGGCACAACGTCTAGGTTCTTTTGGTAGCACCTGGTTTTCTAATTTCCAAGGGAAAAAACCTTTATCCCGCATCCCTAGCTGAGGCTACCTCTGACAATGGACACTCCAGATTTTAGATTGGTTTGCCTCACATGGAAATACAATCAGCCAGTGCAATTAGGAAGCAGTGGTCAGTATAAAATCTTTTTCCCTGGTGTTCAGGATCTCTGGTGCTTCACCTGATGGCCACGTGAAAGAAAGATGGAGAATTACTGAGCAGAATACAATCTCTACAAACTCTGTAATGTTCTTTTATCACTACAGCCACAGAAGTTTATCTCAAATAGAAACAGGTGACACAAATGCAGGGAAATGTCAGGGACACCATGCTGAAATCATTTGAAGAAACAAGGGCTGCTGCTGCTGAATCTGGTGTAAAAAATAAAACCAAAACACTTTTCAAAGGAGTTGAGAGGAGAAACAAGGTGAAAAGAACCAGAAAGAAATTAACACAGACAAATAACCAACTCCTTCCAAAGGCCAAGAAACAAACCCTAGCAAATCTCAAAGAAGGATTTACAGAAGGACTATTTAAAAATCTAAATATTTGAAAACCTAACTGAAATATATACACATCAAGACATCACACTGAAAATGTATTCTTTTCATATTTCGGTGCAGTTAATTTCTTGTCTTTTACAGGAAAGAGGTTGAGAAAATAAGTGGTTCTGGGAGCAGAGACATGAAAGGAGTCTTTGCATGCACTCCCTTATGTCCAATAAGGGATGAATCTGTTCTCCACTGTTCAGTAGGAATACTAGCAGGATTTAACCTTTCTACTTAGCAATCTATTTCTATTAGGTATGTAGTGCCCTGTTCATCTGCTGTTCCAGAATTAAATTTCACTGAGATGGGCCATGTTCCAAAGTTTTGGTCCTTTCCTAGCTGGAAAAAAAATTTGCAAGATTTCCCAAAACAACCTTTGTAAGGGCTGAAACTAACAAATTTTCAAAAATTAGGATTAAAAGTTATAATAATATTGTAATAACTGTCCCCTTCCTTTCAACTGCTTACTGCCACTCTTTCAAACAAAACACTTCTAAGAGCATGTGTTTGACTGTACAAACAACTGATGGCCACACCACAAAGAAATCCCATTGCTTGGTCATTTATATATTTTGTTAAAATGAAATGGATAGCAGATTCATGCTCCTGAACTTAGTATATTAATAGTGCTGGATCAGACATCATGCAGTAGGGAGTGTGCTGCTGCCAAAAACAACAAAGAGGAAAGCCAAGACATCAATTAAACCATTGGTTACTATGAGTAAGATTATTCTGATTTAAAGCAATCCTGTCGAAATGTATCCACTATCATAACCAGAGCGATGCGAATGAAGAAACACTGCTCAAAATCAGGCTCCCCATTCAGTTTGCTTCTCCAAGTGTCACTGGAGCACTTGGAAATAGCCTGAGTCCAAGGAGAAAGCTGAAGTCCAAATAAATAAGTGTAGACCTCATCTTTTCAGAAAAAAAATGGCCTATTTTGCTGATTTTCTGCAAGTATGAAACCAGATTTGACTTTGCATTGTTTTTGGCAAATGACCTTTAAAAATAAAACACAAGTGACTTTTCCAAGTCATTTGCCGTCTCTATAGAGTGGAAAGATTTGAGATGAATGACTGGTAACAGGAGATTGGTTTGGGCACTAAGTAAACATAAGTGGATGGAAAAAAAAGCAGCAGAATGAAAAGAAAAATGGATTATCAGGGAGCCTGACAGGAATAAGGCAATGCCAAGAAAACAAATGAAATGTAATAATGAAATCAAGTTTTGTCTGTGATGCTTCAGTCTATACCAAAACAAGGTTTATTGTCCTTGGCAGTGGACTGCCAGAGAGGGGAAGTATAGCAGTTTGAATAGAGCTGTTTCTTTTTCCTCTGGTCTGGCCTTCATCACAGCATGATGAGGAAGAGGTGTTTTCTAAAAGTGTCTAGCTTCCAACCAAAGAAAAATAGTGCAGATCTTCAAACTTGTTCCTCATCAAAGTGCATTCGAACTGCACCCCCGTTCTCTCAGCAGCATAGGGACCAGTCATGCAGGAGAGACTTGGCTGTCTTGGCCACAAGGGATGGGATGGCAGCTTAGTTTGCATGTGCACCCTAGTAAACCCAAAAAGCTCCATCCATTAGCAGCAATCCACAAGACCACTTTCTCTGAGCGCCACATTGGGGCCAAAAGGCCCTGACTGCCTCTCCTTCCATTGAAAGGAACCTGATGCCAGTGCCAATGTAAGAAAGACCTTGCCATTTCAAAAATCCAGGCACTGTCATGGCAGGGGCAAAGCCATCAGAAGAAGATAACCTGGAACCAGTCAGCTTCAACGTGTTACTTGTTTAAGTGTGTTTTTTGCCAGAGACACAAAAGGTCCGGGGAAGTCTGACCACAAGTCCACAAGAACATCCTTGTGTAAAAGCACCCAGGAAAGGCTAACCTTACTAGGAGCTGTGCAGTAGGTTTTCCAGATGAGAAACAGAGACAGCTGAGAACAGCCACAGGTCACAAGCTGGAGATAAGGGATGTATTTTAAGTGCTGCACTGTGTTGCACTCTGGATTAAGCTATAAACTGCCCAGAGGAGTTACATTTTTATTTAAGACTTTTTAAAAACCTTTTGGTTCGTTAAAACCTCCAATTAGCATCCAGAGAAAGAGTCACACACTCTTCTTTAAGAGAAATTCTTTTTAATTTAGTGAGAAAAATAAGATATTTTGGCAAAAGGCTTTTGCAGGAGTAAAATACAACCAAGAAAAAAGCATTTCATGCCCCTCCCCTTCTCAAAGTCAATGGAACGATCTCCCTGCTGGATCATCAAAATGGAGAAAACAAAAAGGTTTAGCTGTATCCTTTCCTTTGCTCTACCACTAAAAGTGCAAGAAGGCTGTGACAAGACACCCACTCTCAGAGGTTTTTAATCCTCCTATTAATTCTGTCTATGATTGCTTATATAATTATGTATAATATATATAGTTGTCTAATCCTTAGAGGACATGTCAAATCTATCTAAAACATTCTGAGCGGGCACACTTCTTTCAGGGATCACTTTTTTTTTTCTGCAGAGAGCAATCTATTGCCTTAGCAAATCAAATGATGAAATCTGCATATCTCTATTTGTTCAAAGAAGTATTGTTTGGGGTTTTTTTTAAAACCTCAGACTTAAAGTACTTTCAGTGAGCACTGAGGTATTTGTCTTACATAAGTTCAGCTGTCATATTCTAAAATTTTTTTTGTATATTTATAAGGCAAACTGTTAGTGATCTTGATCTTTCTATTATGTTTATCAGCGCAGAAGGGAATCCTCCAACTCTGTGAAAACTTTGTTCTAAAGCAGATCTGAACAATACACTGAAACATGTTTTTCTTTCCTCTATGGAGGTGGGACAGACACCCAGAACTGAGAGCATCCCAGTTCTGCTAAAGGTCCCAGTAAAATGACTCAGATTGGCAAGAGAATTTTCATCCCTCTAATACAAATCTCATGTGCTTCTTGATTCTTATCAAGACTGAGATTGTGACACTGGCTGGCACTGGTTAACAATTCCAGCTACTTACAGAACAAATGAAACTTTGCTTTGCCATTTGAAACAACTCAGTAGTGACATCAGTTGTTTTCTAGTAATGTTGAAGAGAGAGGATGCACTCCTCATTACATACACAAGGAGGGCTCTCACACCACCCTTTCACTTTTGCCAAAATAATGTGGGTTTGACCTAATGTATTACAATTAGACTGTAATAATACATTAGGGACTGGCACAGTTATTTAGAATCATTTAACATCTATTACAGCTGTATTCTTCCCTTTCATCCCAAAGGTGCTCCGTAAGACAACCAAGTGTACTTATTTGTATAATTGGTTTACAAAATAAAACTGGAAAAGTACATATTTCAAACACAATTCTACTCAGAGGAAGGGGGATGTCTTCATAATAAAACAGTACAAATGATTTAGTGCGTGCTGGACCTCACAAGCAAGGGACGAGAAGCTGAAGACACTTCAGGAACTTCAGAAAATCTTGAAATTAAACCAGACAGAGATCAGCAGATACTTGCAAAGGTTTCAGGAACGGGAGAGGGTTCTAATGTTATCCAGGAAAATGGAATCTATCTAGGAATTTTTTCCCATCCTGGCACAAACCTACCTATTTTTCAGTTGGTTTTGTGAAGACAGGAGAAAAGTTGGAGACTTGAAAAACCACTTTGTTTATCCTTATCCAGCAACTTCATACATCCCTAGCTACTAGACCAGACTCTGCAGTGGAGATCAAGGCACAGTATGTCTTCCAAAGCCCACACTAATGGGCAGCAGAAATGGAACTGCTCATTGTTTAGCTTTGCCAGTTTTTTTCTTGCTAAATCACATACCTTAACTCAGGATTTAATGTTTTGTCTAACCCAATTCAGAGTATTGATCAACTTATCTTACTGGCATGAAGCACTCTGAAGATCTTGGATGTGACCATAAGCAAATTCCACGCATAGTTTGCAGCTACCAAGCAATTTGCAAAATTAATTTATAAGTAAACTCAAGAAAGACTCTGGATTTTGGGTGTGAACCATGTGAGTCATCTGAACATCCAGTGGCTTGCATTCACATCAGAGTAGCGTTGTCTGCAGAGGGTCATTCTGAATCAGTTTGTATTCTCGCTTATTACCTACTCTGAGCAAGACTGGCAGAGGAAAGTATTCTCATAGTGGTTGCAAACTGAAATTTTGCTATAGAAAATAAATGCCACTACCATTTCAGGAGGCAAGGACTATTCCAATGAGACTGATAGAAAGAAGAGGAATATCCTTTAAGTTCCCAAAACATAAACAGTACTAAAAATGCTAGCCAAACTCAAATGGGTCAGAGCAATGAACACCATGGAGTACTGTACAGTAAGACTTAAGATAGAGAGATGAGAGTAAGAGCTATGCTTTTGGGATAATGACACTCAGAAGGAATTTTTTGCTTACACTGAGTCAGGAAAGAAGCCTATATATCCTGGGAGGCACTTAATTCAAGATGCACGTGCAAACTTTGAAAAATTTTGCGGCATTGGGCTGTATCTAATTTTGATGGTGTAAGACACATCAGATGATGCAAGAGAGGGCAGGAGCCAGAAGAGAACTTGTCTATAATGTCCAGAAGTGACCAGACTTGGTCCAGACACTAAATGCGGTATAAACTTGGTGCTGCATGCAAAGCAATGTGCCCCATGATCAGACATCAGACCAAGTTATGAATGCCTCACACACAGGAAAAGTCTTTAGACAGAACAATCCCATCAATTACAACACAATAAAAGGATTTACCCTCCAACCCTTTAAAAGAAGCAAGCATATTTTATGTAGTTAGTTTTAAACATCACTGCAACACTACTATGATACACTAAATCATAGGCTCAACAGTCTATTATAAGCCTTTACCCAGATTTTTATTAACTAAGAAAAAGAATATTCTTGAATCATCCAGAGAACATCTTCTTTGCTGTTCCAATCAAGTAAGACAACTTTTCGTAGCATATGCTGCTAGTCACTTACACATGAAACTTGCAGTCTAGAGAAGGTGAGAGCAAGGTAAAAAAGTTACAACATCCTTGCAAAGGGTGCATTTAAGATCTCTTCTGCAGCAGAAGCAGGAAGTGTAAATATTGGGTTAGGTTCTGATTTCTGACCAAAGGATTATGGAATTTGAACTATGGTACATCAGATCTTCTGTAGAGAGAGAAAGGCAATAAAGACATAAGTAATCACTTCTGATTGCACTTTCTCATCTTCCCTTTTGGCTTGATTTCTTACATCCATGATGTTTAAGAGATTACATTGTTCATGTATCTTTCAATCCTCCACTAATAAACTTTAACTCACTAATCAATCTCACTGAGTAGCTGATGTTTCCAGGATTTTATATCCCTCTACTTTTTGTGGATATTTGCATCTGGCTAGATGAAAGCAGTCCAGAAATTGTTCTTGCTGCCTGCTAGAACTGTGCTTGGCAGCAGCTGGTGACATGTCAGCACAAGTGCGCTGGCTGGCTAACGAGCATGGGTGTCGTTTGTCACTACCTACAGGCATCATCAATAACAGAACAGAAACTGTCTATAAAGGAAACAGGACAGGAACCAGATCTATGTAGGAAACGAGTTTTAATTAGTTCTCCTTATTACTGAACACCTTGGTTTATGGGACATTGAAATCCTTGTGGTGTGTCCCATCTCCTGAGCACTAGTCAGAAAAAGAGAAACACACAAAATGTTGAGGCAGGGAATGCAAATGTGAATTTGTGATTGCTGGCTCTAGTGACCAATTCTTGAAGGGTGGGCCTATGTCCCTGTTCTGTTTAAAGCTTCCTCAGTCAAAGATTTCCTCCCATGTGATCCCATGCTATATCTCAGAAAGAAATGGGACAAAGTTACACCTCAGCCAGTGAATCAGACATGCCTTCACCTTGAAGCCAAACTGCATTTATGCCATGAAACACTATCCTCCTTAACAGGCTGGCTGCATCCAAACTGACTTTTGGGCCAGAAGAGAACTGTGGAAATCCAAAATGTGCAGGTCCAGTGTGGGAGGGATGCACATATTATCTGTTTATCTTCATGGATGAACCAGAAGATATTTGGGCAATTGAAAGTAACTTCTCTCACTTCATTTGCCCTTTGTTGTTGTTGCTGTTTTGTTTTGTTGGTTTCTTGGGGTTTTTTTCTTGTGTGTGCCTGAACACTCATTTTGCACACAGTGAGTAACATCCCTTTGACTTTTCTTAGGAAGAAAAGTCTATCTCTACTATCACATGAAGAAGCTTTTGACCTTTGCCCAGACAGGTCCAGCAAACAAATAATGGTTTCATAATTCACAGTGCCCCACAATCCTTGCTGAGGAGCGAACACAACTGCCCTAACAGCTAGGCAGGGCTGATGCCCAGAATCATTACAAGGTCAGCTCAAAAAACGGCCACAGATCAACGAGCAGAAAGGAATTCCTGAGGGGCCAAGTAAAGGCTCCAGTTAGAAGCATTATTCCATGGAATCCTGGCTGTGTGCCATAAAAAATATAAGACACTGCTAGAAGCCAGAGCAGTCTCTGACAGAGACAGCACAGTTTTGATTCACATCAGCCCTGGGCTTAGGCAAGCAACCCAGTTAAAGACTTGTTAGCACTTCAGCAAAGGTTCAAACAAAGCTGCTTTGTACAGAAAAGATGCACGTGGCACCCAGTCCCTCAGAGGAGTCATTTGAACCCACAATTTAATTCGAAAAAGCCAACACTGGACGCACTCAACATGACTGTCAGAAGGATAGTCTAACCTTTGCCTTCCCTTCTCACCTGGGAAGCAGGGAAAGTGAAACAAGTTATGACATTTCACTTCATTATTTTCCACGTGCCTGCATCTAACACAGTAAGACCCAAACGCATGCCTAAGATCTCCAGGCACAACTGCAATGTAAATAATAAGCATAACAATGCAGATTACAGAACAGTGCTTTAGGCTGTAGTCAGCTTATATGGCCAACATGAATTTTTCATAAGACTATAACAATTTTGCCTGTTTATAACATCTTTTCCTCTTTTTTTTTTTTCCTGAGAAGGTATGAACATCTCATTTTCAATCATCATCATTTTTTGAAGGATTTTATACTACCTCTAGTCATGACTCATAAGAGTGGGAAACAAATTACTCCTCCTCCAAGTATAAACAGTGATGGTTCAAAATGCCTTTGGTTTCTGTCTTCCGAACTGTCTGATTCTCAATCAATTGGAGGATATAAGAACATATTTACTCTGAAGAATAACAGATGTTTTCATCTTAAGTTAAATTTAAACTCAGCATCAATCTCCCAGAGAGAAATGAGATAACACAGGATCTCTTTCAGTCTTTTAAATATGCTGAACTAAATCCTGAATAAAACAGCTCAGAGCTGACACTTAGGTATACTGTGCCAGTTTAACTAAATCCATTTCACTATTGTAAAGAAAACTTTCCTGTCTGACCATTCAGGACCACTCTGGGAGTCACACCTGCACCACCCCAGACTTTCACTGTTAAGAGTGAAGCTTCTTCAGAGTCCTTTAATTCAATTTCCTGAATTAAAGCTGGCAGCACACTGCTCATGTCCCCAAACTGTTTCCTCCCTTGTGGGGCTGGCAGGTCTCCCACAGCCTTTTGCTTGGCTGACCCAGCTCCCTGGAGCACTTTACCACTATCACCCTCTGGTGATGGATGGCTAACAATAGACTCAAAGCAGGTGTTCTGAGCACCAGGAGATGTACTGGATTGAAACAGTGAGTCAGTTGATGCAGAAAGCATCATGAGGACCTACACATAAAGACTTTTCCTACAGGCCTATGGGAGCAGCAGCAGCAGCAGCACCAATATATATTTTCTGGCCAGCAGCATGGTGATCACCCAGCAAAAAGCAGAGTCCTCTGCTTCTTCTGAGATTTCAACACCTGGTAGAATAAACACAGCCACAGAAAGAGAAAGTAGGTGTCCACCCAGATTTCTGGCTGTGGGACCTGGGAAGGGATATTCCCAGAGGCAGAGACAGCTAGCAAGAAAGTCTGTGGAAGGTATAACCAGAGTGATGAGCTGCTCTGCTTAGTGGCTGAACTACAAGAAGAGGTGAACAGACTAAGAAGTATTCAAGAGTCTGAGAGGGAGATTGATCAGTGGAACCATATTCTGGCACCTATGATGTGTAATGTTTACTTCAATCCCCACAGTAATGGGGGGAGTCTTTGAAAGGAACAGGCAAATCCAGGATATCGATACCTTACTCTGGGACTGGTGAGCCTGCTAAAACTTTGGGCTTTTAAACCATGGAAGAGCCTTGGAAGCAAAAGGTGTGCTGGAGACTGATGGGATCCACCTGTCCTGATGGGGAAAACATGTTTTGGGTGTAAGCTGGTGGGCCTGATCAAGAAAGCTTGAAACTAGAATACATGAGGGAAGGGGATACCAACAGGATTGCAATAGGTAACCCAAGAGTTGACATGGCATTATTTGAGGGCAGAAATATTAGTGAGAACATTTACTGTTCGTAGGATCACAAAGGGCTCGGGAGTGTGTCAGAAATTCTGGTACACCAACCACACAGTGTGAGAGCAAAACAGGATGAAATGATCAGAGCAATATCACTGGTGTCAGTGAGACTGGACAGAATGAGTCCCACAACTGGAGTACTGGGATGGACGGTTACAGGTTTTTTCAGGAGGGATAGGCAGGGCAGGTGAGCTGGAGATATCGCTCTATATGTAAGGTTTGATTGCACAGTTAGTGATTATGTGATAGAGAGGATTAGGGGAGTGGAAAACAAAGGAGATGCTGTAGTGGGTGTCTACTACTGATACCCTGGTCAGGACTCACTGATAACTCACTGATGAGTCATTCTATAGGCAACTAGGAGAAATTCCTGGATCAGTAGCCCTTGTCCTTATGAAAGATTTCAACTTACCATCAACTGGAAATACCATGCTGCTGTGATGAACAGGTCTTGGAAGTTCTTCAGGTTTGTGGGAGATCATTTCTTGTCACAAGTACTCAGTAAGCCAGCTAGGAAAGATGCCCACTGGATTTTCTGTTTTTGAATAGAGAAGGACTTATGAGGGATGTGGTGGTAGGTGACTGTCTTGGCCACAATAATAATAAAAGGGTTGACTTGAAAATTTTCAGTGCAGTGAGAAAAAAAGACCACAGAGTAGTTACCATGGACTTCAGGAGATCAAACTTTAAGCTACTCAGGGCATTATTTGGCAGAGTACCATGCTTTTGAGAACTTAGGAGTCCACGAGTAATGGTCAGTCTTCAAGAACCACCTTTTTAGAAGCACAAGAGTAGTCAATTCCTCTGTGTTGTAACTCAAGAAAGAGGAGCAGAAGACCAGCTTGGCTGAACAAGGAACTCCTCATGGAGCTCAAGAGGAAAAAAGAATTGTACCATCTGTGGAAGCAAGGTCAAGCTTTGCAGGAAGATTACAGATCTGTGGTTTGTATATGCTGGGAAGATTGTGAGGCATTTGAACTAGGTGATTGTTGTAGGCCCTTCCAACTGAAATATCCTATTTTATTTTAGAAAAATACCCACAAAAGCGGAGAATGTCAAACCTCCTGGCCATGTCAGGCACCTGTCTGTGCCTCATCCTGCATAAAGCATGGGCATTTCTCTTCACATCAGCAAATTAAGGGAGTTTGGAGCCAATTACTCTAGGACCTCTTGCAAGGAATTACTTCCTGAAGCCACATCCCAAGTTTGCTCATGTTTCCACTATTCACAGTGTTGTGAGACAAGACCCTGTGTCTTAACAATGTATAATAAAAAGTGAACCGTAATACTTGCTCCTGGATGACTTTTATGGGTACAAATACCTGGTCTGGCATCACAGGACTCACAACTTGTCCTATGGACCACGACAAACATCCTTGTGTCTACCAAGACTTCCTGACTTCTAGTCAAGAGTTGTTTACCTGTGACATGCCTCCCTGTTTATTCTCTTTGCCACCCTGCAGGCAGTGAGCAGGGATAATGTCACACAAGTCAGGTAACCAGCAGCCAGGATGCAAGCTGCTGGCTGAACACCTACACTCACAAAATGATTTGCCCACATCACTTAGCAAATAAATTAATCCAGCAAACAAATAAGGCAGGTTCATTCCTGCAGAAGGAACACATCAGCCCTAGAAGAGATTAATTTGCTAGTAACATTATTTCTGAAGCCCACCACTCCAAAACTTACAGAAAAATTGACAATCTGCTTCAGATTCAAGGTAGGCTGAACATCTTACTCCTACTGTTGTCTCAACATTTCATGTGCTTCCTAAATTTTGTATATATATTGGGAAAAGCTGAAGGATATGGCTGGGAACTGTTGTGCTTCAGTTCAGCTGGTTTTTGCAAGTGTTTTCTGTGCTAACACCATTAAGAGCAGATATTGAGGGAACACGGAGGTCCTATATTAGCAGCATTCATTTCAGAGCAGGAAATTCAACCTTACACTGATTGGGTGACCCATACACACTTATTCCTAGCAGGAAACAAAACCTGAAATGACCACCGCTTCAAAGCAAGCAGATAGACAATAGGGCAGCTGGCAACCGTGAATCACCAGGACTTTGTAAGGACTACACCAATTTTTATTTCTGAAATACTGCGAGTAAGAGGCCAATTTGTGACCCATTCTTCCTTTCCTTTCACAGATAATTCCAACTACTATTCTGCACAGCAACCGTGCATCAATCTTAGTCTGCCTTTTCCACTCTGAAATCTCTTTGCCTTTGATTACTGGTGCTCTGCCACTAGGAGTACTTTCACATACACACAGTTTAGGCTAGGATGGTCTCCATCACTAATGCAAATCTTCCTGTTTTCAGCATTTCTTCCTGGGTATGAGTTGGTGTTGTTAGGAAGGGAATAGTCAAAATTTGGACACAAGACTTTAGCACGAGGTGATCACATTGCTTTGCTACAGGGAGCTACTAGATAGTTTGGGTCCATAATCCTGTATTCCCAGCGAGCCTGGGAAATAATCAGCTTTACAGTCAATGTGGAGCAAGTCAGCAAGATGAGGAGGCACAGTTCCCAATGCAATATACTGACTGCAGTAGGGGATTTGCTGTCATCAGTCACAGCTTGGGTTTCTGTCACCACAGGCTCCTCAAAACACTGATGTAAAGAGGCATGTGAACATCAACAGGTCAGAGCGGAGAAACACTGGGTGCACACATCATCTTCAGTCACTTGGAAAATTTCTGTGGCCCTATGCACAGTATGAGGATTTGCAAGGAATTTGGGGACTGACATGCTCCTGAAAATCTTGTCAGTTCCACTGAGGGATTGGTTACATAATTCAGATAAATGCCAAGCTCCCTTCTCTGTATTTTCAGGATTAAGTGTGTCTGTTCAGTCACAACAATTTTTTCTGTATTTTTCCTTCAAGCTAATTGTTTCAGGTAAAGAAATCACTTGCTATCAAAGCAAAAAATCTTATTCTACAGTGAAAGTATTATTTCATTTTTCCACTTTCCAAAAGTTCACCCTTTTTTATGGCTTTAAAATCTCCCATCTTTGGGGAGAAATATTTCACACAGCATTAGAAGGAACAGCAGTGATTTCCTAACTGCACTTAACCATGTTAGGGTAAGATGAAAATTTTCATCACCAAAAATTGTACTTCTTCTGAGGTAGGCTGGAGATACTCTGTTTTAGATTAAGTATCTGGGAGGTCAATAAACAAATAACTGGTACAGCTTTATTGCAGTCACTGTGCAGTTACAGCAAGTATCACAGCTTCTTTTGTAAAACCAGAGTGCAAAGATGTCTGTGAATGGCACATTCTGGACAGTTTTCAGCATGAAAAACTAACATCTCTGGTTTGCAGAGTCTCCCTGGAGACTCTGTGATGGAAGTGCCCATCCCAGATGACATTCCCATGTGCCATGGACATGCTGCACCAGGCCATCAGCCACAGGAAAATGGACTTTGCTGCTATGCAGCTGCGTGACCTTGCCCTTACTTAAAAGTGCAGCAAGAAGTTCTCATGGCAACATGCATTCTGTTTGACAGTAGAAACGATGCATGGAGTTGTTTTCTTGGAAGGAAATCATAGAATAGGTCAAATGACTGAACTAATGGAACCTCTCTGTGGATGAGTTCTGCATGACACACTCTGCCCTCATCAGAGACCAACAGTGCTACACAGGTAGGGGTTCCCAGTGTCTGAAGGGACTCAGCATGATCTCCACTATCTTCTCCCTTACAGTGCTAGCCCTCATAAACAAGCATTTAAATTATACTTCAATTATACTTCACAGCAGCTGAATGCTTTCCTGACTGGGATCATAATGAAGCAGCACCTCCTGGAGCATAACACCATCCCAGTCCACACATTTTCAGCACATTCCTTATGGGCACATCAGGCTGCTGTAGTACTGGCTAACTACAAGCTCAGCCCTGAGACCTCACCAAGAAAGCAATTCTCTTCCTAGAGAGGTCATCTTCTACCTCCATGCCTTCCATGCTATGGCAAAACAAACTCCAAATTAATAGATAAAAATAATGTATTTTTAAAAAGAGTATGACTAATGTTTTCAGGAATTTTTTTTAAGTATCTTTGGAAAACCATGAGAAAGTTGCCTTGGCAACATTGTTTTCCATTCCTGTTTTGCTCACTGTTTTCTTGTGTGCCTATTACTCTGGCTTACATTTCTGACAGTACACACAATAAATGCAGGTCTGGGAAGAAAACCAGTATACAGCCAAATAAAGGTCTTTCTTCCCTCTCACACCATCAGGATGGAACTGTCTCATCTATGATTAACAGCGGTCAATTACAAAAGTTATTTTAGAAATTTTCAGGACTGAAAACACTATTATTCATTAAGATTTTTTTTTCAATATCTTCTGTAGGACATACAACTCAGATAATATGGGAGGGGCAAGTACTGCTCTGAGCCTTTTTTCAGCTGAATACGAGCCCGAAAGGAGCTATTACCTCCATGTAAATGCCAATTTTCATTAAGCAAACAAAAAGTAATGTAGCAGATACAAGGTAACTGGGATATAATTCAGGTTGACAGCTTTGAGATCCCTTTCCTTTGGTGAGATCTCATTGAACCTGGCAAATGGATTGAAGAGATGGGAGCTTACAAGCAGTCAGATGAACAGGAAAAACCCTGTATGCCCTTTACCTTTCCCCCACCAAAAACTATACTAAAAATGTAAAGTAGTGTTTAGGAAGACCAAACATCCTGATCAAATTTTTTTAACATTATGTGTCATGAAAAAGTGGTATTATCATCTATAAAAGCAAAAAATAAAACCTAAGTGTAACTGTTGCAGTTCTCAAATTAAAACCCAGTCTCTGCACAGTGTTGTCTTCTTCATTACGCTTCATGGAATGCATTGGTTTCCACCTAATTCAGAATTAGCATTTATGACCACAACACTATATCATTACATTTTAGTGTAGTGTATTTCAGTTAAAATTTCCACTTCATCTTCTTCCAAACAACTTTCTCAAGTTTATAACCCACTCACCCTGCAAGGCGAGCTGCAGAGGAGCTTCAAGAGGACAGATCTCAGCATCAGAAATGCTGTGCCTCTTCCATGACTTTAATCAAACCACCTGAGCTTCACAATATGGAGGCAAACTATTTGCACAAAGCTTATAGCTGCTCTGATGCTCTGCGCTAACATGTGACCTGGCAGCTGAAATGTCTGCCAGATTCATATCTTTCCAAGTCAGGAGATGGATTGCTTTTAACAACTTTAATGTTTTATTCTCCTCCCCTTGATGTAGCCCACATTTAGGAGTTCAAAAACATTTATTGCTCTCTGTAACTAGTCACCAAGAGGCAACTGACAGCATGTTGACATAATTTTGCCAGAATTAAAACCTTTAGATTTTCTGAGAAAACACTTAAAACCTTAGTTATTGCTTAGAGATTAACCATACTGCCAAATATCCTAGGGTTTCATATATCTAAAACTCTATTTTATACAAAGTTTAGGGTGTTGAGTTTCTTTGCCTTGAAATTTTCCAATACCTTCATGTGACCTCGCCTTAGGGAAAGAAAAAGAAACAGAAAGTTAATTCAAAACAGTCTCAGCACAGAGATGTTCATTTCCCTGCTTCCTTTAGCATTGACATATGTGGCAAAATTCTCCATCAGAGCAAATAGAGTCATCACAGGATCTCATTTGCAATGTATGGCTCCAGACTTACTGTAGTAGCTAATAAGAGTAGCTTATCTGACTGTTTCTGTCCAAAGAAAGAAAGCTTGTGCTTTTCTTCTGATGGCCTTCGCTATTACAGCAGCAAGTTGCAGTCCAAGGTGGTGAAAGACTGCTGGAGGTCTGTAGCCCAACTCCCACTTGAGACCAACAATATTTCTCTTGCATTGGGTCCCACTGACTACTTCATGAGAAATTCCCCTCAGAGATAAACACAGCCCATACCCTTAGGTTAAACTCTGACAACATTAAGGCCAAGAGAATATCAATTTGCCTTCAAGAGAGGCAGTATTTTGCATATTTTACAGCATATCTAGAACAGGTCAAATTTGCAAGACGGGACCTTAGTCAGACCAACAACAAGAATGAGATGGAGGGGCAGAGACCATAAGGATGCACATCTAGGTGGACAACAGCAAATCCAGAACATGATGAATAGGACGAAAAATGTGTGAAATGTGGAATGGTAAGAAAAAAAAGTGGTGATGGACAGAAAAAATGCGTGGACCCTCATGCCTAGTTTCACATCAACACTCTCTGACAACCCCTGAGAGACACCAGCTTTGACAGCTTTTAAAAGAGAACTTACAACAACATATCACCCCTATTTTCCAGACAATTCAGATGATGATCATCCTGAGAAATTACTTTTGATCAATAGGCCTTCCAGCACTCATTTCTCCTACTGGGGTATGGATGTTCCATTTCCAGGTGCCATTGGGCTGTTGAGTTACCAGAACACTTGTGAACACACTTAAAATTTCTATCTCACCACTCCTGCTACTCAGATTAATTGGCACTTTTGGAGTTGGTTGCCAGAAGAGTTTTTTTGTCCTTTCTTCACTGTTAGCTCTGCCTTCCTTACACTTTCAAATTACAGTTCAATTACACTTTCAAATTAAAACTCAAAAATGGTATAAACACATCTTGAGCAACAGTCGTGGTTTTGCTTTCAATTAACATTCCTCTCTACCCCAAAGTTGGCAGGGAGTTTGCAGAGTGTCTTTGGTCTTTGGAGTGAGACCTTGTGTTTTATTTGCAAAATATCTGTGAATACTTCTGGTTGACTTTGCAAAGCTCAGGTAGATGTGAATGACTCAGAAGCTATGCAGCCTACTGAGGAACCCTATGGGTCACAAATGAAAGAGGCACAGTGGAACATCAGAGGTGCCTACCTTGGTACAGTCAAGTATTAAGTGATTTGCACTGAAAAGTTCAATCTTCAGTTAAATGGTGTTTTGCACAAAAAAGGTCTGATTTCCAGATAAACACATCAAATCTTCAACCAAAGTCGAAATCTGATATCTGAAAGAAAATGGAGAAACAAAAATCGATAATAAACCATTGAGACTTGTTTTGGACAGATGGTACTATGACTTCATACTAAACCAACACCTTCTAAATCCCAAGAGGAAGGCAATTTGAAGGGCTTGCCCACTCAGAGTATAGCAGGTTGTGATATCTTATATCTCTTCATCAGATTTTTCTGCTTGAACAGGGCTTCCAGTTGAATCCACTCAGGAACCTTATGTGAGAAAGTAGTATCCTACGTGGTGAGGCTTTTCATGCATTCAAAGACATCCACATGATCTACCATCCACTTCTCTCCACCTTCTTCCTCTAAAGGTGCAGACACCTTTTTTTGGTCCCTGACAAGGTAATCATCATGGCATTAGAAGACTCATCTTTTCCTCATCAGCAAATCAACTTTATCACCAGCCTTGTGGAGATCCATTTTTTTTTTTTTTTTTGCACTTTAACCTCAAGATTTTTGATGACTTCCAGAATTAACAGAGGTGTTGGAGACTTCCCATAAACATTTCTGTTCCTATTCACCTTCAGGACTCATTAATTCTAGTCCTTTAAGAATCAAATTACAACAGCACCCAAAAGCACTGAAAAATACATGTGTATGGAGCACTTCCCCCCCACACACACACTCTATTTCTCCACCATTCCCAGTCGCAAAATATTAATCAGAGGGTGTGAAAATGAGATTGGGCTGCTCACTTGAGGAACCAAAAGCCACAGTCATCTGTAGACTGCCTTTTACAAATTAGAAGTTGTCATTGTGTGTCTCAGTCAGTTCAGATCTGCTTGCCCTGAGTGTGAACACCCATTTCAATTGATTTCCCAGCTTGTGCAGCGGATAAAAACCCTAAATCAAGGCAAATGACTCTAAGCTCTTTGTACTGAATGCCTTTGCAACTTGATTGACCATAGCAAGAACTGGATTGACTTGAACAAAAAAATTAGCTTTTGTGTGATGGGATTTATTATTCCATTTAGGTTATTTTCAATTTAGGTTGAAAAATTATTTATTAGTTATACAGTCATTTAGTCACTGCCATCGGGAACTGAGACAACTTAGAGCTTCTTAGAAGTCACATTTACCTTTTGCAAGCTTAATTCTACATCCTCTGATATCAGTGTTCCTCCCTGTGCTATAAGAGGACATTTCACTGTCCTGCTGCTTCTTCTGTGGGGGGAGAGAGCAGTCCCAGCCTATGCAAGCACCATGTTGACATGAAACTGTTGAGGTCACTGCCTCGTTAAGCAGCCCATTGTCGAAAAGGAAAAGGTATTTCCCTGCCTCCGCTGCCTTCACAGCAGCATGGATTAGTCACAGCCCCCACCACCCATTAGAACAGCAAAAAATCCCAGGACATTACGGAATTACAGAATGGGTCGGGCGGAAGGGACAATAGCGGGTCATCTGGTCCAACCTCCCTTCTCAAGCAGGGTCATCCCAGAGCACACAGCACAGGATTGTATCCAGATGGTTCTGGAATATCTCCAGTAAGGATAATCCACAACCTATCCGGGAAACCTGTTCCAGTGTGTAGTCACTGCACAGTAAAGAAGTTCTTCCTCGTGTTCAAGAGAAACTATCAGTAAGGCAAAAATTCCCACTGGATAGCACAACAGATGCTATAGATTAACTTCCAGGACCACATTTTCAACCTTTCTAGCAAAGTAGTTCAAATTTTGTACTTTCAAGTGCCTACAGCTCATTCTGTGAGAATAAGGCAAAAACGGAGAAAAGGCATGAATCGATCAAAAAATGTTTTATTTTTTAGTGTTTGAAACATATCCAGCTTGAACAGAAACACAGAATCAAGCAGTAAGCTTCTGTATGTTTTATATTAATATTAATGAAATCACTGACATTTTTCATTCACTGTTATAGAATTGACTTCAATTTTTTCCAAGGAGCAACATCTTGTCTAGCTCATTGGATCCTAAAATTGCATATGCAGAGTGTTTGGATACACAGTTGTAGACTTTGAGCTAAACATTACTGTCAGTTTTGGTGCTAACCTGTTTCAGAACAAGTCTGAAATTCAATAGCTGCAGAAGAAGAGTAAGAACTTCCAGAGAAGGCAAGACTCAGCACCCTATCCATGGTGATGGCCAAGCAGCACATGGTTTGGAAAAGCATTGCAAGCTGCACTTTAGCAGTCCATGAAGAGGCAGAGGAGACATCCAATAGCTACACAGAGGGCAGTTACAGCACAAGGAGCCACACTCTTGGAATACAGCACAACAGGGAGCAATAGTGGAAAGCTGCAGCCCAGCAGGTTCAGGCTGGGCCTTCAGGGTAATGTCTTCCCTGAGATCTGGGTCACCAGAGAGATTAGATGTGGAGAAACTCCACCCATGGAGGTTCTGTTGCTGAGTTGTGACAAAACTGCAGTGAACTTGATCTAGTGTTGGTGACAGGAGGTTAGATCATGGATCTCCAGCAGTCCTTCCCTCTAACACTGCTGGGAATCTATAAAGCATGGCAAAAATGCCTTTCCTTTGCACCACACACACCATCTAGCAACTTGCAATTTCAGCACATCCTGAGTCCCAAGATCTCTATGTATGCTATTACTACACCCTGAACCCATGAGGTAATCAGAGATGGCAAACTCCAGATAAACAAAGTTAATTCAAAATGACACTACAGGAAGGAAAAAAAAACCAAAAACACTAGTTCAAAGACTAGAGAGGCCTATTAGGAATTGGGAACAAGTTTCCAAAATTATTTTAAACAATGAGATTTAGTGCTTCTTAAAGGCTTTTCTAAAAGAAGTCAATGCTTTGTTTAATTGGAAATGGGAAACCAACAAAGCTCACCCTTAAATATATTTAAAAGCTTTGTAAATGGATTATCTGAGCAGAGCAGGCATCATGCTTTTGGTAAGTGCAAGATGATATAAGCCTCAGGGAACTTTTGAAGATAGTTCATTCAATAATTCATTCACTTCCTTCTAATACTGTGTTGAAGAAATGTTAAACACTGGCTCTGCTTTAATAAATGAATGATCACTCAAAATGCGGTTTCCTCGCAGGATTAATTCAATTTGTCATCTTCCTCAAAGTAACCCTTTACAAGGCAACATAAGGAAAAAGGCTCAGGAGCAAAAGACCATGCATTCACCACTAGATAACTTATTTATCATGCTAACACAAGTTCTTTCTGACGTACAAATACTGAATTTCAAGTGCAGATATTGCAGATGGTGACACATTTTCATGTTTTGGCACAACATCTGAAGCTTTCTTCTAGACCTGATTATTTGATACAGGCTGCTTCCTGCATAGGAGGGAAGGCTTTCAAAAATCTTTCGTGATTTTATTTTGGGAACTGTTTGAGTGATCCTAGGCAAAATTCAAGAGAATTATATTGGCTGCAGGAACACGGGAATTTAAGTACATGACACTCCATTGTGTCCCACATTCCTGCTCTGGGAAATGGTGTGGTGAGTACAAAAGAGCTGGAGAAGGGTATGTGCAAATGTCCTGCAAAATACCATAAAAAAATAAGACTGACACTTAGTAGGTAAAGTATTTCCAAAATATCTCTTAAGACTGCCAAAAAAAAAAAAAATTCACAACACAAGCCTACTTTGAGCCCTTTGAAATTACAGGAGAAATTAAATAAACCAATCCAGATTATTCAACAATTTGAAAGTCCTTCTTTCTTTATGGGGAGCAAGCTCTAATTTTCAAGCAGAGTAGAGAAGTGTTCATTTTATACAGCAAGGCTCAAAATCTGGGATTTTTTTCGGGATTAACAGTTTTGAAGAAGCTGTGCTTTTGATCATTTGTTTAATTGTTGCCAAAAAGCAACACTTAAAAGAAACTAAGACTCAAATTTGTGAGTTTTAGAAGCCAGATATTCTTTAATCTGCACCAGGTGCACTGGTCATCATTTCACCAAAACACACACCGAGGTGTCTTCACTACAGCTCATATGTTAGCATTACATGATTATTCGTTTTTTATTCCCCGTATTCCTGTTACCTATTCATGACATTTCCCAACCCTTATTAGCATATATGCATGTCCTCACAAGGTCTCTGAGGGTCTTCATCGATGGTCTTCAGTGGTCTTCTCTGTCTGGAGCCCCCAAAGTTCTAAGTGACCACCTGTGAACTTCTTCAAGACAACCTACCTGGTTACAGAGTAACTGGGTTTTACCTGGCTGACTGCCTCAGTTCCTCCTGCTCATTGTTTCTTTAAATCACTTGTCTCAGCTATATGTAGTTTCCATGTTGCATACACTATCAGTTCTTGCTACACCTCTAAACCCTGATGTCACTCTCGCCTTTTTCTTGAGGCTTGGTCATTAGGACCAAAGTCTCAGTATTTTTAGCATATTTTAAACCATAAGCATCCCTAATAACTAGAGCATTGAATCATACAAGCTATTATACAAACACAAATGATAACTACAGTTACCACAAACACTTGTTTTAGCCAGTTCCAGTTTGGTAGCCAGGAAGAGAGTTTGTTCCAAATATTTTCAAATCCCAAAGAGATATTATCAAGGGTTACTTGATATAAGGTTTGGGTATGTTTCCAAATGTCATCAAGATCCATGACAATGCTTCCATTTTGATCCACGTAAGTACAACAACCGGTATTAACAACAGTGCAAACACCTCCTTCTGAGGCTAGCAAAACATCAACAACCATTCTGTTCTGTAGAACTACATGAGACAAACCATGGACTTCTCGTAAGGCTGTGATAGCATCTAAAATTTGATTTTCAGTCTGTTCAGTAGTGGCTAAGATATTAACAATTGCCCTTTCAAATTCACTTACTCCTAAAGAAGGAACGAGCCATCTAACAGAATGGCCATGGGATGTTCAACAAGGAGATTATTAGATCTTTCTATTCTCTTTATATGAGTTCTTACAGCTGCCTCGTTCATTAATCCAATTGAGTATAGTTGTATATGGGACTAAGGCTCCAGGAGTACAGGCCTTGTCCTTATCAAGGGGTAAACTTTTCCATGCTTCATTTCCACATATCCAGTGCCATCCTCAACCACGTGGAGGAATCATTCTAAAGGGTGTTTTTACCAGGTCCTGTACAAATTCTGTAAAAATTAGTCTTGTTCTGGACTTAGTTCTTGTCCTGGACTAAGTCTTGTCCTGGACTTAGTTCTATTGCAATATGAAGAAAAAACACATTTTTTGTCTTTAGCTGTCCTGTGACATTAAAAACTATGCAGGGAACTGTATAGTTTTCATGGTTAGGGATTATGCTGCTTAGAGCTATGGGCATGTAACTTTTATTGGTCCATCCCCACCGATCAGATCCTGTCATGGCCAGTCTTCCTGAGAGTGTGTATGTCATGTAGTTCTGGGGCTTGAAAACCTCATTGAGACTTGTTTCCTTCATCAGGAAGGCCAGCCCTTCTAACTGCTGGTTGGCACAACTGTTTTTCATAAGAATGTTGGAAATACTTTGCGTCAATATTAAGTGGGTATTCTGATTCCATCCTTGAGCAGTGTAACAGGCTACCAAAATGGAAATAGCTAAGGTGAGAATTATCTTTCTGTGTTTTTGCTGATTTTCAATGTTAATGGTCCAGTCTGTTCAGCTTTCCAANGTTTTGCTGATTTTCAATTTTATTGGTCCAATCAAATGGAGCTTTCTTAATTTGAGAATAATGTATCCAAGGTCCTTTGTCCACACCCCACAGTTTGAGATGTCACCACGAATCTCTGGAGTTCCTGCAGGGTAGATCTTAAAGTTATCAAATAATTATTAAGACCAACTTTAATCACATATATCTCCTGGGATGTGGGGAGTTTTATAAGGCCTACCACACATCAATTCTTAAGGGCTTAAGTTGTCTCTTCTCCTTGGTTGGACCTGAGTTCTCAGCATTGCAATAGGTAGGGGTAGGGCTTGCACTCACATCATTGAGGTTTCCTGACAAACTTAACTTATCTGTGATTTAAGGGTATAATTCACCCGTTCAACTTTACCACTTGACTGTGGTCTATAGGATATACGTTGATCCCAAGCCATCCTTAGCAACTTCCTGACTTTGTGCACCACTGCTGCAATAAAATGTGATCCCCTATCCGATGACATTCCTAGAGGAATTCCAAACCTAGGAAAAATGTGATTTAAGAGAACTTTCGCTACTTCTCTTGCTTTATTGATGTGGCAGGGATGGGCTTCTAGCCATCCACTACAAGCATCTACCAGCTTACAATACATACTAGTATGTATTGATATTTTTCTTTCTGGGGTAATTCAGTAAAGTCTATTTGCCAATAGCCTCCAGGAAGATTTCCAGCTTCTGTGACTTGTAGTGTTACAATTATATCTATGACAAGTTCCACATCTTCCTGTGATAGCTTGCATAATTTCATCCATTTTTACACTCATTACTGTTTTCCTAAGGTGCTTTAATAAATTTTATGCCCCCCCAATGGGTGGTATCATGTTCTCTTTTAACTATTTTTCCCACAGTTGGACAGGTGATAGGACTTGACAGTTAGCTTTGAGAGATTCAATTAACTGAAACTCCTTTTTACCATACTTTGGGGCAATTTTAGATAACACTACTTCCTTTTCTGGGATTAATGCCAGAACACTTTATTTATAAAATGCAGCGGGATCTTACCTTTTTCCCAGACTGGTCCAGGGATCTGAGGTTCTTCCCAAGAAAATCTTGATGCTGGCATGAAGATCCAGATATCCCTCAGATCCACAGGAGAGCAGGCAGAGCTGTCCCTTCATGGTCACCAATTCTGTTGCCTAAAATTAGCACTTAAAAGAAACCTCTAGGACTCAATTAAAGTTAGAGGGTTCTTGTAAATCACAGCCTGTAAATCACTGAATGGTAAAAAGTGCTGATTCATATGTAATTAGTGATATAATGCTCCCATTTCTCAATCTGTAAGATTATTTAAAATTATGGAAATGGATATTAAAGAATAAGTGTTTTCAGTAAAGTAATGGCCCTATTCCAAGATAATTCAATATGTCACAAGTGAATTTCCCACACCAGAAAAAAAACATGGGTTAAGGAAATTCCTTAAAAATTATTTCAATGCCACAGAGTTTTTGCTGTGTACTAAGGAAAGCTCCAAGAATTCTCAATGTCAGGCTAGGACACAACACTTTGGTGAAAAGACTCCTTTTTCCTACTGTTTTGTCTGTCCTTTCTAACACCTGAACTCAGAGGGGTGATCCAAGGACAATAGATTTCTCAACAGTTTGCTTTGCTGAGTTTGCCATACCATTAATTAAAAACAATATCATTCAAATAAATTCAGTGGTTAGAACTGTCCACACAAAAGCAAGAAATCTGATCATTAAGGCCGCATTATCCTGTTTGACAGGATAATGTGACAAATCCCAAATAAACTGGTCCTACTGTGACTTTCCCTTTGTATCCCATGGGGAAGAAATAGAACTTTGTGGTCTGAATCAAGAAAAAGTGTAGCTTTATAGAACCATGGAATGGTTTGTGTTGGAAGGGACCTTAAAGTCTGTCTAGTTCTAACCCCCCTGCCATAGACAGGGGCACCTTGCACTAGACCAGGTTGCTTATAGCCCTGTCCAAGCTGTCTGGGAACACTTCCAGGGATGGGGCATCCACAGCTGCACTGGGCAGCCTGTGCCAGTGCCTCATCACCCTCACAGTGAAGAATTTTCTTTCTAACATCTAATCTAAACCTACTCTCTTCCAGTTTAATCTCCCTTGTTTTACAGGTCCTTGCCTTTAACACAAGCAGGTACAACTTAATCTTTTCTCCTTTAGCATTAGTCCCTGCTCAGGAATTTCAGCCATGCTCAGATATTCAGTGATCAGCTGCAATCACAGAAACAGAAACTGTGGACACAGTGAATGATGAATCAGCAATTCTAATGGATGCTCCTAGAGACCTGGATGCATCAGAAATGGCAGGCTGTGCAAAGTGGTCCTCACCCCTACTAGATAGAGGTATTATCACCAGAAGACAGTGAGTACTAATGTGGTCTTTCATCAGGCTAAATGTCCTTTTGCCAAGAGAAACTGATGCTGACTTCTTTTTTTCTCCCACACCCCCATCTCACCCCCCCCCCCCCCCACTGCACCCTGGCAGTTTTAGTCATTATAGTCAGAGAAACAGGCAAATCTACAGTGTTTGGCACCTTCAAAACTACCTGCCATGTCTTGCTGGAGTCTGACAGAACTGTTGAGAGCCCAGTATTTGGTATCAGGGCAAATTTTGGTGGCCCACATTGCATTACTTTTTCCTGATGTACACATGAGTTTCTTGCAAATTTAGAATGAAAGAAATACTCATATTTTCTGCATATGCCCCTGTCTTCTCTGATCAATCACTGATTTGTGCTGACCCAAATCCTGGAGCACTGTGTCTCTAAATATATCCAGATGCACTGAGGAGGTGAAAAGCATATGAAACCTTCTTTCCATGATTTGGATAAAGCTATAATAATACCTACTAGCAAGAAAAATCTAGTAAGTTTACCAAAAAGCATAGATCTGGGAAATACTCCAGCTAGCTCACTGAAGATGTATGCTTGTGTTCAGAGACAGCAGCATGACAAAGCATCAGGCTAAATGTAGCATCTGAGAGAGAAAAATCCCACAGTAACAAGACAAAGAAATCCATGCCAGCAAAACACAGCCATTAAACCATCCCCATGCATTGCCAGGGACAGGACACAGCATCTTTCATCTCCCACTGAACTTTTCACCAGTCAGTGGAAGGAAAACCTCCCTGGCTGAAGAAAGAGCATGGCTTCTGTCTTCCACTGGCAACCCAAGGCAACTCGCCCGCCGAGCTTCCCTCCAGCAGAGGGGAGTGCAGCCTGTACAGCAGGAGCTGTCAGAAACTCTAGGAAAAGGGTTTGACATTTTCACCAAGCCTGTAATGATGATTGCATTTTGCACAAATATCAGTTAAAATCACTGTATTCCTTCTCATTTAACTCAGACCTGTGGGAAAAGTAGTCTTAGGTTAACCAGCATTCAGAGGTAATGAAGTTTGGAGAGAGGCTGATAATAAACGAGAATATTGCTACAGATCAGTTCCCTGCTTACATGGATTTACAAAGAACTGGTCACTTATTTTTTTGCAGTGCCAAGTGAATACTTGGAAAATACTTGGAAACTTGTTTGCTGGGTCAGACCCACAGTTCAAGCCATCTCTGCCCATTTTACTTTTCTATATAATATCTGCTCTCTACTCTCTTACTTACACAAATGTGTAAGTTAGTTAACAAATGTATTAGTGAGTTTTTATGTGTGAACTGTAATGGATTCGCCTTTTCCTCTTGATACTGCTAAGCATGTTCCAGCACATTTTCACTTCCTCTAAAAAGATACTATACAGCAAAATATATCTTAACATCCAGGCTTTTGGTATAAGCAGGTAAGTCCATTTGTCATGGTATTGCCTTCTGAGGGAGTAATAATCCCCATCAGTGTGGTTGAGGTCACTGCTAAAAGTTTTGCAGGAAAAAAGCCAGACAAAACTGAGGGAGTCAGGCACAAAGACACACACTTGCATGATTTTTCTTGCAATTTTCATTTCAAAAATTGATTTTCAAAATGCATTTGCTTTACTATCGAGCTGTATTATCTCGTTATTGCTCTTTCAAGTTCACATTTGTGCATATCAATCACAATAATTGCTGTCATGTAAAGAAAGTCTATGAGAATTATATCTGCAAAGATTTCACAACTCAGTGCTAGAAAGAGCCCAGACCATTAACAAAGTGTAAGAGTAGTCTGAAATCCAAATGTGTCTTGGAGTGCTTGTCTTTGTCCTTGGGTACATTTCATCTGTTAACTCCAAAGGGGAACTGAGGAATCCTTTCCCTTCTGCAAGTGAGATTGCACTCTCATTTAAAGTATTTTTTATAACTACTACACAACATCATGACTGGTCCTGTCCTGTCCATTTCCTGACCTGGGCTCACCTCTCTGCTTCACTTATTCAGTATAGACTGAGTAAATCAGTTTGTTCCCAAGGGAATGCAGTGTCAGCAGATTTAGACACCAGCTGTGGTAACCCTAGCTTCATTTTGCTCTGGAGAACTGGCATCTGATCCAGCATATAAACCTGTTTGCCAGACTTCTTCACTGATGAGGGCAAGAGGAATTGATAGCTCTTGTAAGAAATATATGTCAGAAAGGCAAGGATGTTATTAATATGAAGAAGTAGTAAAAGTAATAAGCCACATGGAACAGCTACCAGAAGCTATGGAACAGACAGAAATCAGAGTCCATCAACAGAAAAGCAGAAACAGCACAATTTGTTCCTCTTTCCCCAGGCACAGGACTTCATAATAAATTACTATACCATGAAGATGAGAGATATTTAGATATTCTAAAAGTGTTAAAGCTTTCTTATATCTATAGCATCTTTTAAGTTAAATTTCTAGTACAGTTTAGACCCTTGATGTCCCTCCCACTTCAAAGGACAAATAAAAAAAGACCCAGAAATGAATCTGCAATTCTGTCCATCACTCCGTCACCACCTCCTCTGTGTATTAGATTATTATTTTGTCCCATAAATGCACCTGTCTTCACCACACCACCAAGGACATATTCTTCCCATTTTACCAAGCAAAAGCTGTAGTAGACATTCAGCTCCAGAGACTAAAACAGGGATTAGGACCTCCCTATCAGGTTTACAGGGAGAAAAAACACGTTTGAAGTGGCACAGACTCATGTGCCTTATCTCCTCTTATTTGATCTCTGTCTATGATGCTTTGATTCCCTCTCTTTCCTCAAGGCCATTCCAACCTCCCTCCCAGCTAGCCTGGGTAACCCACTCTGTTCTTCTACCCATATGCTGTTTTCCCAGCTCTCTCTCCTCACCTTCACCTCAAAGCCAGACCTTTTGTAGCCTATCCCCCCATCTTTATCTCCACCCTGTGCAGTACAATCTTCCTTTCCCTGGGGATCTGCCAGGAATATGTTATCCCTGCCACCAGTACCCATGCTCATGATCAGTAATAAGACGTGCTACCTGCCACCCTAACCAACCGTGCGGTATCCAGCTTACACATCTCTGGATGTGTTTCTCAGAAGCCAGTACACAGTATACAGGAGCAAAGGGGACAGGAAAGACCCTTAAACTGCCCTGCCTGCACTACAAAGAGGAGCTCATTGCCAGGCCAGGCTTGGACAAGCCACTATCACTGTCTGCCTTGTTCCGGAAACAGGGATGAACTCTTCCCTGACAGAACAATGTTGTGCTGTTCAGAGACCGTTGAATCCAATTACACATCCAGAAGATGATAGGTAACGTAGAGAAACTGAGACCAAATTCCCTAAACCACAGTCAGGGACAAGCCTTGCATCAGAAACCACTAAATAGTCTGGTTTTAACTGATGCCCATCCAAGGGATTAAAAGGGTAATTGCTTCCCTCGAAGGAAGACAAGTCCCCATCTTTTGAAAGCCCTCCCCCAGACTTTGCTTCTCCCAGACTGGAGAAGTTGCTGCAGTCCACAGTTTCAAAGTCAACCTTCATTTTGAAGCAACTGGTGCTATCACTGAATGATACAGCAATTCCTATGTGGTTCATTTGTGAGCTCACCAGCCAGGTCTGTCCTTCTTCCAGTTTTCTCTTTAAACAGTCAAATAACTCAATCTGTGTGCACCATAGCTCGTCTGCCGCCCACCACGAAGAGAAGGGACAGTGTGGGAGGCATTGTTAAGGAAACTTCCCAGTCTGACCATTCACGAGACTCTGGCAGTCACACTCCCAAAGCCAGAAACTTTCACTGCTGGGACCGGAGCCCCTTCACAGCGGGCCCCGCTTAACTCCCTGCACACCCCACTCACACGCAGTCAGACCAGGTTTCCTTGCCGGTTCGACACCAGCTTTCCCTTAGACCACTCTCAGATGTCTCGTTCCATAGAGCCATTTATTCACGGCGCAGTAACACAGAAACAGCCCGAGCTGGTGCCTCCAAGGAGCGCCCCCAAGAAAGGAACCTCTGCGCTTTTATACCCTCACGGTCTAACCTGCGGGTCAGTCTCTCTCTTCCTCCTCAGCCCTCTGCTCCTGCTCCCCTCTCCGCGTCCATCCACCTCGTTGGCATCACCTGTCTCCTTTGTTAGGCTGTCGGCCGTTCCCGGCTCTTGTTGTGTCTCTCGCTGTCCATTCACCTGGCCATCACCTATCTTCGTGCCCTTTGTTATCCCAAAAGTTGGCAGTTCACGGCCTCTTGTCTCGGGCTGCCACCCAGAGCTCAATCTGCATTTCAATCTGCATCTCAATTTGCCACTTGGAAGCCGAGCTACCTGGACCAGATGTATTCTTCAATAGACGTCCCTCATATTTTCACCTGGTGCTGAGCCATGGGAGTTTAGTTTGTACCAAGAAGCACCGCCTTTTAAAAGTCTGATGAATATACAAATGCAAAGTTGTCCGTGTCAAGCAAAGGGATAAAATAAACATTGTAAGGTTTTTTCCCCTCTCCAACAAATGGGCAAACAGCCAATGCTCACCAGGTTTTCTTTGCAAGTGAGGCAGTTCATAAAACAAATCAAAGCACTTCCCAAATCTCAGCAATAGTATGGTTCATTTCTGAGTAACACATCCCATGGAGAGAGCTCTTTGCAGGGGCTGCACCAGCCGAAACAGGATTAGCAAGTGGTAGAAATAAAAAGAAATTTTCACACTTTCACTCTAGCAGTGAAAGCAGTCACTGCTAGAGTAACTCAAAATGTGAAAAGTGCTTTTGCTTTAAAAGATACCCAGGCTCAGGAAAAAAATATACGGGATGGGATCCCATGCCACCAAAATGCCACCACTTTTGAGGACAAGCATTGAAACTGTTAAATCACATTTCACATTCTTGTTCCAAGTCATTCTGAGGCACATGGAAAATGTTGATTGCAAGACACCTTGTACTTGGGCTCTTGAGATTATGTAGAACAAAATAGATTTATTGTCTCAAGCATTCTGCAAAATCTGACTGTCACCTGTCCTTGTATGCTGCATTGTCATTATTCTTTGGGGGAATTAAAATGGAGAGACCAACCAAAAGAGAGTTCCCCATGCTTATTTCTGTAAATTCATACAATGGCACAGCCCCTCTGTGAACAGCCTGAAAACTCATTGGCAGGAATGAAAACACACAGGGCAAAAAGTTATTCTTTCAGCAGGTATGTAGACCAGACCCATGATGCATCTGTCTGCACTATGTGTGATCACATGCTGCTGGGGACAATTCTGGGGAAGATACCACACAAACACCTATTCCTTGCCCTATTTGCCCAGTATGTTAGCTGACAGTGTAGGCCATAGGAATTATTTTCCTGTTAAACAACCTTTGACAGTTGAACTACAGAAGAGTTTTCTAATTATTTTTTAAGCTTTCTCTCATTTAGATTTTTAGTATGTGCAGCATCTTCTGGCAGGGAGCTCCACAGCTTTTCTATGTAATGAAGGATCCATGCAATAGAGTAATTTCTTCCGTCTCTTTTAACATTCCTTTGAACAATCTTTGAATACTTTTCAGTTATGAGAAGCAGCAGCTACTGTTTCTCTGCTCGCACTCTTATACATGAATATGAAGGACCTGATTACAGCCCTTTCAGTTGTTTTCTTCCCACTCATATTTAAATCCTTCTTAAAGAATATTCACCCATACCTTGGTTCCCAGATCCCTTCCTCCTGTCCCTGCACAGCTTCCATGGCATTCTCTGAGACAGGGTGCACAAAGCTTCATGCCATGTGCAAGTCTGCTGCACATGTGGGGTTTAGACAGCAGGATAACAATGTGGTCTGGTTTTCCCTGGATATTTTCCTTAATGGTTACTCGCATCCTATTTTCCTTTTGACTATGCTGAGCTCCAAATTGATGTTTTCAGAATGTTATAAGCAGTCTCTCAAATCCTCAGATCATCTTGGTAAACGGCACATGATAATTTAGAGATAAACAACATATAAGCATATTGAAGGCTCCCCCACATGCATAGATATAATTTTGCAGTTAAATAAAGTGAATTTTATTTGCAAATTCATTCTGAAGATTCTAAGTCAGTTTGGACCATCCAGAACAGGTCTGTATCAGCAGCAAGCTTGCCATATTCTCCTAGATCCCATGGAGAAGATTCCACAGGCAAGCTGTCTCCATGGACAAAATAAGAATTTATTCCTCTTTTACCTTTTAAAACATTTATAAATATGCTTTCCTACACAGCTCCATTTCTTATTTCTATGTCCCCACTAATTATTTTCTTTATCATGCTTTATTACTAATGTGCTTGGCAGATCCAGTCCCCTGCAACACCCATTGACTCCACCAAGTTTGCAGAACATTTCTGAGGAGTCCACAGCTTTCAGAGATTTGTTCACCAGACTAATGTAACTCCATCTAATTTTCCTCCCTCTTTACCATACAGCAAATTTAACAACCTGACAATCACTAAGATCTTTCAAAACACTGCTCAAGTTACTGGTGTCTTTATTCCAACTTTCTTCTTATGTAAGACATGGAAAATCTCATCAGTTCAATCAATGAAAGCTTCTGTCACCCAGCATCTGCCCTTTCCCGCCCCCACAGAGAAGGGAAAATTTTTAAAAAAAAAAAAAAAAATCCCAGTTCTTAATTTAGGAGGGGAAAAAAATCATACCATAAAAGTTTATAATGGAACAGCAAATGAAGGGGCTGCACTGGAGAACATATGTTCATTCTGCAGAGACACCCCAGCTGATGCCAACAGAACACCGGCTGGTCCCATGCTTGTCATAGCATCAGCTGACTCAGTTGCAGGCAGATAGGAAACCTTAGCAGGATCACACTTCAGTTTAGCTCTGCAATGGAGTTGAAATTATTAAGAATCTGACACTGCTTCCAGATACACTGGAAGCACAGGCATAAAATTATTTGGATATATTAAAATTGGAATCCTATACTTGCAGCAACCTTAAGAGCTTAGATTATTAAGAATAACCATATGGTCTTGAAAAGACACATTTGATACAGAAGACCTAGCTACACTTTGAATGAAGGCTAGAGTTGAGCTAAAAGCACAACTCCAAAAAAGTGTAGGGGTTTATGTGATTTTTTACATTGTCTTACTAAATCCATGTGGGAAGATACCACGTCTTCCAATTTGAACTGGCAAACCTTATGCTGTAGAAGAAAACATGTTATGTGATCACTCAAGGAGGACTGCCCCATGGCCATAAACTTGCTGGTCACCACTGGAGGTTTTTTGACACCTGCTCTCTAACCCTATGTGCCTACACACTGTTGAATCATGAGGTCTCCCTAAGAGAAGGCTGCTCACCAGGTGCATATTGCAATGGGCTGCAAGTGGATCTGATGAAGTTCTTGCCCTTTAGGGGCAGCCATAAATGATAGAAATAGACTGACTCAGGAATCCCATGTACTTTGTATATGTGGTCAAACTACTCACTAAGGCACCCATTGGACTGGGACCACCACAGTACCTTCCCACTGGCATATCCAGGACGGCACCTACACCAACAACCTCATTCTTATACAACAGAGTAACAAATGGCCTCTACCCAACAGACCATCAAGAACTGAAATAGGCTAGTAAACTCTGCAAAAGGTAGCCTTAAAATGACTGTCATTACCTAAAAGCCAGCTGTTCTAGGTTTTTTACACAGGCCCAAGTGTGTCACTGTACCTAATAAGCCATAAAAACTAATACTTTACATTTTCCTTCTTCAGCACACATTTGTGCATCCTCAGCTGCTTGTGCTATTTAATCTCCTCCAAGCCAGGAGGTGACACCAAGGAGGCTCTGGCACAGCAGGAGTGTTAACCAGGGATAACTGTAGGGAGCAGACAGGCAGAGAGACAAACATCAAACTGCAACTGCTTTGACAAAAGAGAGCAAGGGTATATGCAAAGATGCCATCTCTGCCAGCCAGGATTTTCCAGGGTGAACCGAGTTTTTTCAGAGTAGAGCACAAAAATAAAGTTAGAAGCCAAAAAACCTCACAAAAATATAAAATGGGTTTGAAGAAGTGAATGCTCTTGGGAGTTTAGGTGGGCCATTTCTAAACAAAGAGCTAACTTTTACAAAGAGCTTTTATCAATTGTCATCACCTTCATTACTGGAAATGACAGACCTAGGGGAAGGGAGAGCAGGATACTTGAACTCATTGATCCAAAAACCCGATTAGCCTGATTTTTCAAGTGCTGTGAACAGGGCACAGATACTCATGGTCTACGGTAAAATAGAAAACCTGTTAGTATCAGGGAGGTCCAGATATTTTTCTGAAACTTTTATGCTGTCTTGGAGATGCCCCAACCCCTGCCCTATCCCAGTCATGGGGATGGTGCCTGGGGAGCAGAGCAACCCATAAATGAGAATAGGCTTCACCTGTGCAGTCTTGGTCTAGGGCTATACTGAACTATTTCCCATGCAAGTCCTTTGACTTCATACTTGATACAATATTTTTTTGTGTGTGCTTGGAAGCCTACCTCAGCCAGCTACTTCCAGCTGTGGGTTCAATCCACCTCTTTGGAGAGAAGGAGAACATTCTTGCCACTTTGCAAATGTTATCCCACTGTCCTTGCCATAGGAGGAAGGGAAAAATAGTGCCTCTTACTGCCTTTCTTCCCAAAATACAACTATCTAAAACCCTCCTCAGGCAGAGGCTCAGCATGGAAAATTTTAGCCCCAGAGATGAATGTCTCAGAAAGTTATGGGGAAATGAAAACAAAAGGGATTGAATAGAAACTGACTTGTGACCTCAATGCCAGTGCTTGCTACTAGAGCCCAGAGCATGAATTGCTTGTGACAGGTTGAAAGCAATCTTCCTCACATGGATCACAAAGATTAATCAAAGACCTTGGAAATTTTGATTTATAGATCATATATTCTTAACAAGGATGTATTTATTATTATACATCAGAAAATATCCATACAGATGAGACATTGGTAAACTAGAGCTGTCATATATTTATTTTTGCAGTCACTAGAAGTAATGTTACCAAACTATCCAAAGACAGCCTTCAAAGGCAAGAAAAATAAATCCCAAATTGCCTTAAATAAATGAATTCATAATAATCACAGCTGAAATATCAAGTGATCAATCTCTGTCTCCACTGCCTTCCAATCCTGAATATTTAATTAGCACAAGACAAAGCACATTGCAAATGTTAGGATGTCTGGGGGTAAATCTGGAACCAGCCCACTCCCATGAAAGAAGTGCTTGGCTATCTGCTCGGGGCCTCCTGGTGGGTAATCAGTTCCAGAAAACTTGCTCTATCAAACCTTTGGATCTTGGAAATACAGAGAATTACAGAATAATTGGGGCAGGAAGGGATTATGGTAAGGCTCAGATGAGGTTGCTCAGGGCCACTTCCAGCTGAGGTTTGAGGGTTTCAAGCAGCGAGATCCCACAACCTCTCTTGGGCTTCCATGCCCATGTTTGAACATTAGCACGGGGAAAGAAGATTTCCTGGCATATACTGTTATATTCATCTATATATTCCTGATGACATCATCCCCTTTTCTATGGCCCAAGAAGAGCAGGGATGTTGGGAGCAGTGCTAATATGGTGAAGACCAGTGATGTGCTTCACATGCTGAAGGTCCTCTGGGTATCATTGCTGCTGAGCAGTAGTGGGAAGATGAGAGCTGTCTCTGATGCCTGAGAAGTTCCTGAAATGTCCTGTCTTAAGCAACATCTTCCCATGCACAAATACATGGTTCATGATGGCTGGTGGGGGGAGCCATCTCCTCACCCAGGTTCAGGAAGGTCTTTAATTTCTAAGGACCCAGAAGCCACCACTTAATCAACTCACAGGAAAAAAAAATCGTCTGGGGCATGTTTGTGACAGTACAAACAGAAGCAGCAGGAAAAATCACCTCTCTTCTGAGAGTGAAGCAAACAGGGGGTAGATTTAGATTAGATATAAGGAAGAAATTTTAGAGAAAAGTTATGGATGCCCCATCCCTGGAAGCCTTCCTGCCAAGTTGGACAGCACTTTGAGCAACCTGGTCTAGTGCAAGGTGTCCTTGCCCATGGCAGAGGTGCTGGAACTTGATGACCCCTAAGGTCCCTTCCAACCCCAACCATTCTATGATTCTGTGATTCTATTATTTTGGGCAGATAGTCTTGGGAAGAGAAAAAAATTAGGACATGTAATAATTGGTGGGACATGCCACGTAGGATTGCTGCTCTGCCAGCCTGGAGCTTGCTTTCAGACCCCTGAGAACATGCAGGAAATTATTAATGATTACCTAGTAATTATTTTAATTGCATATTAAATCTGTCCTGAGTTGTATGAACTGCATTAACAGCATTAAGTGGCAATGTGTGAAGTATAAGCAGTAATACCCAGCAGTAAGAAATTCTTTTTTCTCCTCTGCTTTCCTTTCTCCTTCCAGAGAGGTGGTAAAAAAGGAAGCCACTCATGGAGACTGAAGGTAGGAAACGAGAAGCTTGGGATGCCCCAGAGCTGCACACTTGCAACTTTATGACCCCAACATTGGCAGTGTGAGCCATTTCATGCTTTTTGGTGGGAAGTGATACTTTTAGGGTTTGTATTTCAGTTTTATAGGCCATGAAATTCTTCTGAAATGTTTCACCCTTGACAGGTTTATGGGTAAATACATATCTTTCTTTTATATTTAGTCCTATTAACGCACAAGTTATCCAGTTCTAATCACACTGACATTAACCCTTCGCATTATCTTTGGATTTGAATATTTATCTACACCAATTTGTACTGTTGCAGCAGAGAGGTGCAAAGAACTGCCATTTTTCAGCCCCCATAGCAGTAGCTGCTGCCTTCAGCAAGGCTCACACATATCCGGGAGACTCTTAAGCACAGAGCTGTCAGAGAGTAAATAGAGGCAACCGCTTCCACTGGGAGACCTTTTCAGCCTCGGAAAGAAAGCATTAACAGGTGATTTCAGCTTTGCCCTTTGTCCTCAAACACTGCATGGACTGTAAGTCACCAGCGCACTAAATTGGGACATATTTTTGATGGAGGTAAAAGGTAGATGAACAGAGCCGGAAGGGTGTCTCCCACTACCCACCCCTGAATGCAGGAGGGTTCAAATCCCCAGGCTGCTGGGATTTGTGGTGAAGGGCCAGCAGAGCAGTGAGCAGGCCAGAGAGTTCAAGGGAATGATGAGCAGGAGCACGTGGCTTTCCCAACACGGTTGCTATTCTATAGTGAGACACACATGCCTACAAACACATGAGGCTGGGAAACACCTGACACCATAAACAGAGAGAGGTGGGCACTGAGAGGCTGTCAGAGATGGGAGAAGGACTCCAGCTGCCTTAGGAAAAGCCTTTCCTCCACTGAGGAGTTAATAGCATGTATTTTGGGTGGAGATAAGAGATTGGATAGCAAGCCAGTGGAGCATATTACAGGCATCTCTTGTCTCAAGGTCATCAAGAGTGTCACCCCTAGACTTCTCTCCCTACCTTGCAGGTCACTGAGAGCCCTGGTACATCTATGGACCATACAAGGTTGATAACACCAGGGAGAAACTCTGAATTTCTTCAACAGGGAGCAGGATCTGGAATGAGGGGCACTGCAGCAAGCAGTGGGAAGCTGCCAGTTCTTCCAGCACAGGCATGGGCCAGGTTTTCTGTTTCTGGACTGCCTTACCTCTAGGGACCAAAGATGCTCTCTGCAAGTGCCTGGACAGTTGACAACATAAGAGGGAGGCCACTGACATACTGAGGAAAGTAAGACTGGGAAAATGCGAGGTATGAGGACCATCTCTGCTGAGGTGCCCACAGTGGTGCCACCCCCTCTGACTTCAAGCATGCCTGGCTTTGTCAAGCTATCATGGAGCTAGTGGATAATGGGGGCTTTGGATCAAAATACATTTTCACAGTGAAAGCAATTTTGCTGAATTTAGGCTCCTTAATTTCAGCAATGCACATCAGTGGCTCTTCATCCTGATTACAATGTTTGTCTCCAAAAGCACTATTTCCACAGAAGTGCTGATTAATGTTATCACACCAACAAGGTCTCAGGGATGAAAACACTCTGGAAAAAAGTTGTCAAAATCCCATCACCTCAACATGACTGCAGATGCAAGGGAGCCCCCGAGACACAGAATGGGAACCCCTTCCTATTCCCAGAGGGCTAAAAATGACCTCTGTGATTCCTGGGATAACAGGCATCTTCAGATACAATCTTGTGACCAAGCTTTCTTCAGATAAAGCACTGGCAGGTCCACTGGACTGTGTGGATCTGGTCATAGTTTCACAGCAAGGAAAGAAGTCAAAAGTTGGGGTGTGCTGTCTATTCAAGACAAAGGAGGCCACAAGTGAAGTGTAGAGAAGACACATTTCTGAAATTCACAATATTAAACCATTCAGGGCTCCAAAACCCCCTCTGGATGGAGAACAACTGACCATGGAGAACAACTGAAAACTACCAACTAGCTCTGCTAGTGACATTCACTCATGGTTGAACCAGACCTGCCTTTGGGTGCCTGCTCCTAGGTGGTTTGCCGTGATTGGAAGTGTGCAGCTCCATTCTTTCTGCATCTCTCTTCCCTTCACCCATCAAAAGAGTGTGAACATTTTGAAACCTTCAACTGTTGTGTTACTACACTTCTGTCATGTTTGCTCCTGTTTTCTGTGACAGGTGCCATTTTTTTTTCTTTTTTTGCCATAGCAGTTGTACCACCTGCCTCACTGGTGAGAAAAATAATTTCTTTCCCGAACTTGATTATGGCTGTACCTAGAACCCAGCAGAATCAGACATTTCTGTTCTAAGTGCCTCCATACCTCCAGTGACAGACAGAAGTTGCCCCTCAATCCAAAGAGACACCATTTCCACACTTGTGGAAACTTTCCACAGCAGTGGAAACAAAGTCTTATCACTTCTGTTTTGCACAGGAATGAATCAGAACAGAAAGAGATCACAGAAAGAGATCAACTGAGATACCCAGTAGCTGTATGAGACTGAGCCTCCAAGTTGCCAATGCACCTGACCCAAGCGTCTATGAAGAAATGGGTTGGTTTTCATAGGAAACACCAAAGAGCAATTCTTTCCCTGCACTGCCGTTGTGTGCTGGCTATATAAAGCAACTGGATTGCATGATTGGCAAAGGCCTAAGGCTATGAGCTAGGCATGGTTTGTAGGCAGGGGCAGTAAGTTGGACTAAGCTAACAATTCTGCAGGAAAGCTGTGCAGAACAGAACTTTCCACTTTCCCCTTTTGCAGGTTGAGAATGATTTTTTCAATTACTGAGACTCATACAAATTAGACAAATTAGAGAGATGAACAATCACCAGCTGTATGAAATTTAACATGAGCAAGTGCTGGATTGCGCACCTGGGACAGAGCAACCCTGGTTGTGTGTATCAACTGGGGAGTGAGATGATGGAGAGCAGCACTGCAGGAAGGGAGTTGGGGGTCCTGGTCGATGTCAGGTTGAACATGAGTCAGCCCTGGCAGCCAGGAGGGCCAACCATGTCCTGGGGGGCATCAGGCAAAGCATCATCAAAACTGGTTGAGGTAGGGGATTGTCCTGCTCTGCTCTGCTCTGGGGCAGCCTCAGCTGTGTGCAATTTTGGGCACCACAATGGAAGACAGTAAGCTATTAGAGAGCACCCAAAGGAGGGCCAGGAAAAATGGTAAAGGGTCTGGAGGGGAAGCCTTATGAAGAGCAGCTGAGGTCACTTGGTTTGTTCAGACTAGGGAAGAAGAGACTGAGGGGGGACCTCATTGCAGCCTACAACTTCCTCCTGAGGGGAAGAGGAGGGGCAGATACCGATCTCTTGGCCCTTGTGACCAGTGACAGGACTTGGGGAAACAGCATGGGGAGGTTAGATATCAGGAAAAGGTTTTTCATCCAGAGGGTGGTTTAGCACTGGAATAAGTTCTCCAGGGGAAATGGGGAGCACCAAGCCTGTCTGAGTTCAAAAGTGCCTGGACGATGCTCTCAGTCACACGGTGTAATTCTTGGGGTGTCCTGTGCAGGGCCAGGAACTGGACTTGGTGATCCTGATGAGTCCTTTCAACTCAGCATATTCTATGACTCTATGATTCTATGAATTTGACAGAACAGGGTGGTGTTTGGGCAGCAGAGAGGAAAGAGGTGAAGAAGTGGCTTAGACCACAGTGGTGATTAGGAAAGAAAAGAAATTGTGGTGATTCTCCCTGGACCCCTGAGGGGCAGCTGGAGAAAATTCCTATACGCTGTAAAACAAGCAACTCCTGTTTTCCAGGATCCACTGCAGGTATGAACTTTTGCTCCCAGGTTCATCTTTTAATGGCATGTTTGGAGATCTCCCTTGATGATCAGGTTGGGAAAATGAGAAACAAAGGTACTGTTTAATGCAGAATGTTCCCTCGCTGGTAACCAAGTCCTTCACAGACTGTTTGTCTCTGTTTGTGCTATTGTACCAAGGTTTCTTGGCTTCCCTCACATAGTTTCCGTGGTGCGTTGGGTGCTTTTGATGCATATTGTGTTACATAAAGCAGCTCATTTTAATGTCACATGGATTGTGCCATCATCTCCCTGCCCTCTGCTTCAGGCACACAGCAGCTATGTGATATGTAAGAGAGATGCTACTGCCACAGTGAACTCTGCGCAGACCCAGATGGCTTTTATCATGCAAGTGATGCTGCTATCATCAGCACTGGGCCTGATCCTCATCAGGTATAAACTGCAGCCACTCACACCAGGATGTTTCCAGGAAAACAAATAAATCAATGGGAAAAAAAAAAAAAAAAAAAAAAGAAGGGAGATTTTTTTTTTTTTCCTTGGCAACCAGCAGTTCATTTTTTTTCCAGCTGTGGTTTTCAAGGTTTAGATGACAACCCAAATATTTTCACTGGAAAAAAAAATTCCAGGGAAACCCTCTGTCTCTTTTACTTTTTTTTTTTTCAAAGGCAAAAATTTCAACAAAATTGTTGAGCCCAACCAATGTTGAAACACCATCTGGATCCTCTGCCTTCTTCTTCTGGCTAGAGGTCTGTCCTGTTGAGACCTGAGGTTTCTAGCAGAGAATTTCAAAATTGTCATTTCTCTGGAGTTTTAAGTAAATATATGCAGCTGTCTGAGCCATACTTCTACCCCAGCCAAAATATTGTTCATTCCAAGCAGATTTGCTCCTTTATAAGTTGCCTACAAATAATTTTGAAAAGCGACACTGTTTCTTAAATTATCTTATCAAGCTCTTTAAATATTGAAATGCATCAAATATTAATGTTTGGCAATTCAGACTATCCTTAGTCCTGGTTTCTGCAATATTCTGATCAGCATTAAAGCTGTGTTCTGCTAGCCCTAGGATCTGAAGAGGTGATACGAGCTACGGGAAGGGTCATGACCACCCCCACCATGGGTGCTCGGTTCCAGGGGTGTTCCTTGCAAGAGGGAAATGTAGAAGGCCAAAGAACTAGGATAATTTCAGCAGGAGAGGAGCAAAGGAGTTAGCAGGCACAAGCAGAGCCAGGAGCAAACATACACTGGTGCGTGCACCATCTAAGCATGCTGCTGATGGCATATCTGGCCTCTAAGTCCTGGAGTGCAGGTCTGGGTGAGCTAATACCACCAGACCTGTGCCTGTGGGCTTTCCAGTCCCAGTTGGGCCGTAGAGCCCTCAAATGTCTCAAGTTACTTGCAAATTGAAGCCCACATGGCTGTTTCTGAATTTAGGACTATCACAGGGACCACACTGCTGTGATCCTCATCTCTTCAGTCGCAGAGGCAGCTCTGTCAGAAGGCAAGGAAGTGTGAGATGGGAAAAAAATACTGCATGCGGATTTTACATGTCAGGGATGGAGAAGCTACACCCATAGAAGCCTGACTTCAAATGAACACAGGTAAAATATGAGAGCAGTTCCTGCTTCTCCTTCAGCAAAATCCCAGAACAAAATTCAAACCTTTTCTTTTGCAAACTAAGAAGAAGCTCTGACTTAGCTGCCTGAAGCATCTCATTTGGAAATGCTGATGTGCCATTTTGCATGGACGTTCCCAGGCTGGTGTCCAGTGAAAGGGAGATGGGGAGATGAGAGAGGACCCCTGATTTCTGTATTGACAATTCCCATTCAGAAAACGGGAATTTTCAGGACTTGTCCATCAGCATGTTTTCTGCATGGCAGATTGCCCTGAACTCCAATCCTTAGCAGTGCCATAAGGCTGGGAGCCAAGCAGAAAAATTGTCAGGGAATCAGCAAGAGCTTTTTGAGGGATTCTCTCTTTCCTTACTCCCATCCCACCTCAGCTCACCCTGTGGCATTTGAGGCTGAGCAAAATCAACATGTTCTTCTGGAACATTTCAACTTTGACTAATCAGGAGAGTTTCTGACAGAAAAATGTTCCACTGGAAAATTTTTGACCAGCACTAATTAGCATTTTTTCTATTAGCTTTGTCCTGAAGGCACAGTAATTTATGCCTTGGTGAAATAAACAATCACTAAGAATTGGACACTCCCCAGGTTCAAGGCATACTTGCTTACCCTAAACAGAAAAAGTCTTATTTGCTTGCAAAGCTTTACATACTTAACACAGGGAAAGAATGACTGCCTGACTTTCTTGTGCTTTACCTGGGCACAGACCCAACTGCATTTTAATCACTTTGCTTTAAAGAAAAAGGGGGAAGTAGTGGATTTTCACTTGCAGCCCAGAAAGGTTCAGGCAACACTGGAGACAAGTCGTGTATGTGGAATGAGAGAAGAACCACACTCAAAGAGCTTGTCAGATAATCACAAGAAAACAAGAGGAAGACAGAAAATGGCACAGGTGCCCTAGGAGTCCAGATTTCCTTGCTATTCCTCTTCCATATGGTTATATTTTAAACTGAGTTTCTCATTGAATCATAGGATAATTAAGGTTGTGAGGGACCTCTGGAGGTCCAGTCCCTTCACAGAGCTGGAGTGATTTCCACAGTAGATCAGGTTGCTCAGAGCTGTGTCCAGCTTTCACAGCACATAATGCTACATAAACACACCTGAGCAGTGCATCTGACTGTGTTGAAGTCTACCCATCCATCCTTTCTCCCCAGAAAGCCTTTATTTTGGAACCCTGTACAAGCCAAATGCAGAATGACAAGTCCCTGGCGGTCTTTGGGAAGCGGCTGTGAATGCTGGGCAGATGGTGCAGCTTTTGCTGCAGTGAGAATACAGCTACAGGGTCTCCCAGGAAAGCAGACAGCTATATTTAAATCACTCTTATGAAATCCACATTGATATTCATAAAAGACACTTCAACACCTTTTTGGTGGCTTGAAGCTGCAGTACACAGCATGGGAAAGAGTACTCATGTTTCTGAAGACCAAGGGCCCATTTCATTTCACAGCTGCAGCCTTGACAGTGGCAGGCAAAGGATGGATGGCAGAAAAAAGCACAACCTCCTGGAACACAATCCTGGAGATGCAGTGCCTAAATACTGTGGGAGAAGCTGGGGAGGATTTTCCCCAGGAAGGTGTGCAACCCTGGGAGGGGACTGAGGTGGAGGGAGGGATCTCCACTGGGGGACCAGGCTTCAGTAGATGAAGATCAACCACCCCCACCTGGCACAGACACCAGTCATGATCCCAGCCCTGAGTTCGCCAGCCCTTCTGCAAGGCCTTCTGGTTCCAGGCCAGGCAGAGCTGCTGAGGTTCTCCGTGGGTCTCATGGCCAAAGATGGACTTTTTCCCCTCTGTCCTGCTTGTTTTGGGGAGAAGGAGAGAAGTCACTGGGAACAAAGGTCAATGGTGCTTAATTTCCGTCTCCCTGTGGCTCACTCAGTGCTTGGAACACCGCTCTCTACTTTTCCTTTTGCTTCAGCGAAATGTCTTTCACCTTATCATCCACATGCCTTGATACAAACTTTAGCTCTCCCAGCACGGGAGAATGGAAAAAGCTCTTGACAGAAAATTTGAGAAGCTCTTTGGCCACTCTGTGTAGGGAGCAGGGTTCAAAGAGGGTGGTGTCACCCATCTAGAGGGTGACACATGGCAGCTGCGCCAAAGGACAGATCAAAGCCAGAAAACAGCCTACCCCCTTGCCCTTGTAGTAGTTACCAAAATTATGAGTGCAGCATTATCACGTTAGTCTCAAAGCCACATACTTTTTTCTTTTTCCACGCACACCTATGGTTTTCAACATTTCCTTTGTGGAAGGGAGAACACGAGGCAATTAATTGAATCTTTCTTATCTTAGTCCATTTTGGTTGGCCATAAGTCTTCCTAGAAGCAATATCTGAACGTCAAGACATCTGTAAAACACAAATACATTCACCTGTGAGTGCCAAATCTTGTTTATTTTTCATGCTCCTTCGTGGCAGTGTCATGTCCATATCTGGACAACCTAGTAAAGCACAGAAAGAAAATCACATGAGTAACCCCAGGGGACTCAAAAGTGTTACTCAAAATTTAAAATTAAGCAGGAATTTAAATGCTTTGCTAAATCATGCTCTCATTTGTACTAGAGCATACACCTCCTGAGTCACCAGGTCTGTCTAACAGGTAACAGTTGCATATATTCCCATTCAAGAATCCTCCTAGGGTGAGCTTGGCTCCTGCTCTTGAAAGGCTGGAGAAACTCCAGGACAGATTCCCAGAAGGGATTTTTCTCATCCCAGTCCTTTCCACCACCCCAAACAACAGGCGACAATCATTTGGCTGGTGTGCTAAACACTGGAGGGTCCTCTTCATAACTGCTCATCTTTTCCAAGAGAATCCTTTAGCTGCCTGTCACATGCTCCCATGGTCTTTCTGCCTGCTCTGGATGCAGGGATGTGCTCCCAAGGAAGCTGTCTGTTTTGGATGTTGGGTAGATGCTGGAGATTTCCCAGGATTCCCATCTATACACATACATGTACCCAGGGCACCCATACCTATTCCCTCCAGTTTCTGAGACAGCAAACAGCAGGAGTCAAATATGTCATTTGAAGCAGTATTTCTAACCGGACAATTTGTAACACAATAATGAAATAATGTAGTTTATCATTAATTTTAAAGGTGGAGCTGGTGAGCTCTTAAAAAAACTTTTCTTCTGCTTAGTGTTCAACAGATGTTCAGGAAAAAATCTCAAACAGTCAAGGTCATTGGTGTGTGGGAACATACTAGGAATTTCCATCTCCTGCAATGAATCAAACCCATCAAGTTTGAGGATGCCATTTCCCATACAAGAGTAGGAACACCTACACTCAACCTTAGATATCTAAGTCTTTCTGAACATGTCTTTCACCAGTTTTCTTTCATCCAGTGAGCCCAGTCTGAAGCAATTGATTAGATCACTAATATCTTTTTTATTCCCAGCTATCGCTATAACAAACAATAATAAAGACATTTTCCCCTTTCACTGGAACCCTTAACATTCCCACATTTGCACAGCAAAGATTTCGAAGGGCAGACTTAAGGGTGATTATATGACTACTTTCCTGACCTGTGCCCCAGGGCTCCCTTTGCACATTTTTGTTAACAGCCTTTTCTGAAACTGAAGCCTCAGAAGTACGAAAGTACCTAGGAAGGTAGGAAAGAGAACAAGGGTAATTTATCCATAAGTACATCTGCAGGGAGCTTCCAAACTGCAGCTTCACTTTTCAGTGTTTCAAGCATGTCCCACGGTGGCTACTGTAATATCAGAAGAATGCTTACTCCTGCTACTGCTGCTAATTTGGGAGCAGTCACGTGGCTCATCTGTATTCTCTCTCTCCAAAAATTTGACTTTTAACCTTCCTTTGCTGCAGACATGATGTATATTGCCTTGACATGCTTCCAAGTAGCAAACATGCAAAACTCTGACCTATAAGCAAAGCAAATGGAAAAAAAAAATGTGTCTGAGAATAAAATTATGTGAGCCTGAAGGAAAGGGAGAAAAGTAATCTGCCTTGGTCATTTCTGTTTGCATTCCCCTAGGAATTACTTTGGGAAAAATAGCAAAATGTTAGACTGGGGAGAAGGAAAAAACAAAGAGTGTTCTGAGGTGCAAAGCAAAAAAAAAAAAAAAAAAAAAAAAAAAAAAAAAAAAAAGAAAAAAAGAGAGACACAGCAGAAAATATAATTATTTATTTCCGCTCATTTACGTGTCAGATGAAGCTGAGAGCTGCCAGATAGCTTCTTTTCGACAGCTTGAAGTTACTGTTGGGAACAGATCCATGTATGGAAGCAAAAGCAGAAAAGCATAGATAAGCTGAGATCCAGCTATGCAAACCATCTTTAGAGACACTTAAAGGACAAGCACCCCAGCTTCTTTCTTTCTGGTAAATTTAGAGACACTATCATATGAGGGCTTTTTTTCCTTCTGCATTACCCACAACTGCTGAGACTCGGTGGGGGTAAGTGAAAAGCAATTCAAGCATTTCTTGGGAACACCGAAGTATTTGGTTAGACTGACATCCTGGGAAAAGCTGTAAATCTGGGGTGATGGGATGACTTCAATAGCTGGATAAAGGTTAAGCTGTCTGAGTAAGAAACACGACATATAACAGCTTTGCCGCTGGAGGGACAGAAACTCGCCAAGTGGCTGAAAAAGGCAAGAGAAAAACGTTGGAAAACAAGGGTTTTATCACTCATGAACTGGATTTACAGGCTGAGTGATGATAGAGCTTCGGCCGACGGGAGGCAACAGTGGTGGTTTCCAGTGTCAGAGTCTTTCTCTGTTCCTATTTAGAAAAATTCATAAAAACAGGAAAGGGCTTTTTCTTCTCTGGTCTGTACTACTTTCGTTTTGAGAAACATGTTTCATTTGGGTTGAGCTGACTGGACACTAGGAAGAGCTAGTTTTAAATGACTGTTGTTTTTCTTGGCGCTTGAATGCAGTTTCTCAATGTTTCAATGATTTGAGGTTGATTACATCCTGTGCAAGGATTTTTGGTGCAGTTTTAACAGCCATTACAGTGTTGTGAAAGTCAACTCCAGTGAAAACAGCTGTGTGCTATTGTGAATATTTCCAAAACATTGAAGTAATAGGTCTCCTTCAAACTAGCACAGAAATGTGTTAGCTCTGGGAACTGGGCACTGTCAAAGAAACAGAGTATACCCTTGGCAGAAAGGCTTTATTCACCAAGCATTTTGTAAAAAGAACACAAAAAAAGCTTTTTATAGCCTTGGCTTAAAAGCTTGCTGGTATGTGGTGGTACAGTTAAACATGAGATTTTTCTTTAAATGCTAGACAATGGCTTTAGGGTAACAGTTCATGCGTTCTCAGGTGTTATAATACTGTATTCATAGTCCCACTGCAAAGTTCTAGGTAAAGCTTTGTCATTTTTCAGGTGGTTAATAGACTGGAAAAAACACTGGAGCAGGTAATATGAAATTATACAGAAAGAACTCAAAATAATATCAGGAGTATGACTGAAATTGTAGGAGGTTTCCAGAGACATGAAGGCTGACTGTAAAGGGGAATCACTAGACCACAAATGTCATAAACATTTTCATTCATGAATGAAAATGCTTTCCCTTGTCCTTACATAAGGAGAACATAATGGAAGTGTTTGCTTGTAACTCTGTAATAGAGTCTGCAGCTGAGAGGGCCCATGTGTATGGCCATCATTTCCCCTTATTTAACAAACATTTCCATAGATATTCCCACCTTCTTTGTTTTTTACACTTACTGAAATACACATCTTCTCTTTGTCTGCTTTCCTTTCACGTGCTGAAAAGAAAACACTCAAAGCTGCAGCTGAAATTTGTGCCAGACAAACTCAGATTTTTTGAGAGGTACCTTTTAAACACCTATCACCTGCCTATAGAAATGCTAGCACAGAAATCAATGTTTAAGTAATTGGGTTCAATAGGCAGCTTTTTAATTGCTAGAGAGTCACTAACAAATAGACCTTTTTGCTCTTATCAATATGAAATAATATTTGTTAATTTTACACTTACCCAGATTGCTTCTGTTTTCTGTTGGATATGGCTCTGGTTTATAGGTTGCTGTGAGCCTCCTGATAAAAGTTCTTCCTCAATTATCCCCCTTCCCTCTCTCCCCACCCCCCTCTCCCCACTAGACTATGAACTTTCTTTTCCCCAGAGACAAAGAGTAGCTGATGCATATGGTCTCTGAGCAAGGCGTTACCCAACAGCTGTGCTGGGCAGGCCAGGAAGAGGGTAGCAGGATGGAGCTGGAAAAGCTGGGATTTATTTAATTTGATATTTCCATTTGGTCCAGGGCCCGGGGCAGTGTGGCCTGGTAGACAAAGCCCTGGTGGCATGAGTCATCTCTTGGTTCCTAGCCCCAAGGCAGACTGTCCTTTGCCCCCACCTCTTTCCTTCTCTCTATCAGAAGCATTTTCAGGTGGGCTTTGTTATCACTAATGTTTATTATTATTATCAGTGTACCAGCTATTATTAATATTTACTATTGATTAGTCATAGGTATTGCCAGTGTTTGTTTGGTCCCTTGTGCAAAGCTGATGGGATCTCATTCAGAGACCCTAGACATTAATATAAATAGTCACATAAAGCATCAGTGATAGTATCACTAACGTCTTTTATAAGTGACTAGTCATTATGAGTGCTGCAGTCTCCGAGCATCCGCCGTGAGGTCCTCCCACGCACCATTCTTTGCCAGAGTGCAGGGAGGAGAGGGGGAAGGGGGAGCTCTGCACTTTCTCACAATCAGACATAGAAAGGCTGCCGAGCTGAGTCGGGGCAGCACAAAAACCAGTAGTCAAGTATCGAGGGCAAAGCTGAGCTCAGTGCTTGTTCTTGCTAGCCATTGGCAAACATAAAGCTGCCCTAGCCTGGGAGGAAGCAGGAATATGTTTTGTGTCTTATGCGAGGAGTCAAAGGCACACAAGCCTTTTAGATGCACTGGTGGCCTGTGTTCCTAAACCTCAGTGGCTTTCAGACATAATGTCTGAAGAAAGTCTTTGCACCAGACATCCACATTTGGTCCCTGGATTCAGACTTTCTTGTGAGAAGGGAAAGCCATCTTTGTGATTTATAGTATGCTCAAGAAGAAAGCATCCATAAAAATAAATTACAGTGAGGAGAGCTACACTCTGAAGTCACTCAGTGAGGATTTTGCAAACTGGCTCTGACATGAAGTAAGCTGTCACGAAATGAGCATTTTAAGGTCACTCAAAAAATCATCAGCAAAGGTATCAGCGAAAGTAGGTTTAATATAAAAGCAAAACCACAACAGAGTTCTTGGCAAGGTTCACTCTACCACTTACTAAACAGTTAAAATACACTGAGAAAAAAACAACAGAAAAATCTAAACTCAGTATGTGTCTGGACCAAAATAAATGCAAGACCACGTATGTGGAGGCTGTGGTTGTGGTGGCAAGGGGAGGGAGGAGGAGGTAAGTGAGACAAAAAGACAGAAGACATAAGGACAAAAAGGAATACAGCCCAAAAGCCTGACAACACTTAACTTATAACCTAAAACTCAATAGCATTAACTTAACACTTAACCTATTAACTATTTAACTTGGATCCATACATTATTTATTATATTATAACAGTAAGTTACTTATTAATTTAAAATACTTAGGAATTTAAGAAAACAATATCCCTAGCCAATTTGATATAGTATATGCACACAGATATAAGGAGTCTGTACAAGTGACCTGTGAAAAATTTACCTCGAGTTCTATGAAATACTCACTTCGCATGTTTTTGCATTTTCCTCAAGGGGCGAAGGACTGAGTTTCAAGGAGCAATATGTCACCCCAGGATCTGTTGGTCAGGATCCCCCAAGAAATAGCTAACATGAAAGCAGCTAACTCCAAGAGGTGTCTCAGCTCAAAGGGAGGTCACTGGTTGCAGTCCACTGTGGCCCAGGAGAGCTCAATGGGTCCCACATTGGGCCGCTGTTTATAGTGAGCTTTAGTCATAATAACCTTTCATCTTGGCCACACTTTTAAAATGCAAGAACAAAAAATGTTACTCAGACAAAAAATTTTCAAGGACATTCCTTAGAAAAGCAAGGAACTCATTAGACAACATAACACTGTCTAGGAACAGACTGTATTTCTGATAAGCTCAGAGGAGCTCAGCCTGAGTATTGTCAAGGCTGAGGCCTAACGAGCATTATTCAGATCATAGTGGAGTTTGTGAGGGGTCAGGGGTGGGAAATGCACCACCACATAAGCCCACTGTATATTCTTCTCCTTCAGACATCTTCAATATTTTTATGGTTATTCCTGAAGGATGGTATTTGGATACCATCTCTGTCTCTTCTCTAGGAAGTCAGAATATTGGAGCAGATTCTGAGTGATTCTCTCTGTCCAGATATACATTATTGTCTATGTCCTAGCAAAATGGGCTTTATGCAGTGGCTCTGCCTGCTCCCAGCCTAGAAACCTGGAGACTCATTTGCCAATTGAAATTTCTTTTGGCCAAGGAATTAAGGACTAAAGAATATGATATTTCCAAAAAAATCTGAAAATGGCCAGATCTCTTCTTTGGTTTTCTTTCTTCCAAAACATCATCTTCCCATTCTTGTCTCTCCTTCTTCAGGTAAGGGACAATGATCTACTGAGGGAGGGTTTCACCAGAGGACTCATAAAGACAGGCAGTTTTCTAGAAGGAATGTCAGGCTGCAAACACCATGTGTAAGTACTGCAGCATGTAGCATGGCACTCACTGCTTGCAATCTCATGCACAGCAGCAAGAATATTATCAGTATCTTCTGTGCACACATGGCCATAATCCTTTTCAAGAGGAGTGTAACTTCAGATGGGAAATGAAAGTACTCTGTGTTTTAGAGAAACTGTGTTACCATTTTTGCTTCACTGTATTAAACGCTAGATCATCGAGCCTCACAAACTTTTTCTTCTCTATAAAAATAACTGTACAATATCTGACTGTATATCATGGGGAGATGAGTAAATAGTCTTCAATGGCCTCAACTGGTCTAAATCCAGCTGTCATTTTTGGTCAGTCACTCACAGAGATTAACTACTCCTAAATTTCCATCTTATGGTACAAGTTCCTGTTGATGCCAACCTGGAATCTAAGCTCTTACAAATTAGCCCTGGGTGATACCAAGTTTTCAGGTACTCAGCATCTCACTAGCAAACTGAACTATGGTATTGCTGAATTGTGCTCAGGTGGGAGGAATCCCAGTACTGGGGTTTGCAGACAAGGCATTCAGCAAATGGAAAAAGCCTCTACAACTTCAGGAGAAAATAATCTGAATTTAGAGCTGCATGCCCCTGAGCTAAAGAGCTAAAAAACTCAGTTTTAAAGGTGGCCAGGATGTTTTTCCCTAAGCAGTCAGCAAGATGTTCCAGGCCACTGGTTAGGCATATAGCTGCGGAGATCTGCTGTTCCAGTGTGCTTCAGACTCCAGCCATGAGCCTCATTCTTCAGACCCACCATCTGCTGATCTATGCTGCTCTGGAAAGAGGCAGCAAAATGACAGCTTGAAGCAGCAGTGGTGTTTTCTGCCAATTTACGGGTAAAGTAGGGAATTCGTGAGCTGGCAGTCATTTTGGATTTGATCCTTTAAGAAACTCACTATTATTCAGGCAACACATGGGGGGGGGAAACATAGCAACAATACAGTAAATCCAGAGGTCTTCAAAACTCAGTTTATTCTTATCTAGGGCTCAAATTGTCACTGTTATCTAATCATAAGTGTATTCTTATTGCATGGGGTCACTGAAGGGCAAGCTGAAGTTATTTTGATTTCCATGCTTCAACATATTTGGATTTCTCTGATATTTAATGCTGAACTTCCTCCTCAGTTTGGGATGTTTGTTTTTAGGATCTTTACCAAATCCTTGGAATGCTGAACTCTGATGTTGCTATTATAAAATGCAGGTTTCAGTTTGTGATCTCTCTAGATGAGCCTTTTACAGAGACATGGAGGGAGAGGAGGGGAGGGGAGGAGAGGGGGAGGGAGGGGAGGGGAGAGGAGAGGAAGAGGGAGAGAGAGAGGACTGTGCATTTAAGTGGAAAACAGTGGGCACAGGAGAAGGAAAATACTAACAGAATCAGTAATCTGGAAAATGCCAGCATTTGAGTAAAGGTACATTGGGAAGACTGGTTTGAATGCCATTCAGCTTAACAATGATTAATGACTTATCTGTAAATAGCAAAAAAGGACAAATGCTCAGGAACTTCTTCTGCCAAGGAGTGTTGTTCAGGTATAGATTTTTCCCTATCAGTCTGGGAGATTCAGTGTGGGGGTTGTTTTACTCCCCATGGGAATACGGTGTACTGAAGAGTGTGTAAAATCTTTTTCCTACCATCAGTCCCCCAGCACTTTCAAGCCCCTCACCCTGTGCAGGACAAGTTTCACCAGAAGCTTTGCCCCTGTGATGTTTCCCAGGTTGTTCCACAGACTCCAGCATGCTCTGGAGGTACAGATTAATCCTGCATAACACCACCATACACTATTTCCTCCTGTTCCAGAGAGATGACCTTTCTTCCATTGGACTTTCTTTCCATCTTATATAAGCAAAAGCGGGAAACTAGAGGAAAATGTAAAAATGTTAAAATGACAAAGCACAGAAAGTGCAGGAATGTGGCCTATGAAACTATCGCTGCCTTTCTATGCCTCTCCCCCACCAAAGGCTTCCTTGAGTCACCATTGGAAACTCCGCACAGAAAATGTTCCCTTGTCGTGGTTTAGGAATGGTACTGCCCAATTCAGTACTCTCAGTAAAACCACAAACTGCTGGCCCTCCAACTGGAGTCACAACCACAGGCTGAGATAAGAAAAATTTACTGGAAACAGCAATGAGATAAGAAAAAAACCAATATCAGCAACAATAATAATGACAGAGAGTATAAGAAGACAAATGAGTCATACAGAAACATCCCCCTCCCCTTCATAATAGACAGTAATGGACAACTCCCTACACCATCTTTCCTTCCAGCCAGAAGGAACCTCTTCTCCCAGAAAAGGATCCTTTCCTCCCACCCCCAGCAATGACCTGAGGTGGTACAGAATAACCTCCATGTCCTAGCCATGCCCCTCCTGGCTACTGCAAAAAATGAGCCCTGTCCTGGACAGAATCAGAACATCCCTTTCTGTTTTCTTTTCAGTCTTGAGATATATCAGACCCTCCTGTTACAACAGGGTCAGAATGTGGTTATGTTCTCCTCTTGGTCAGCCAGATGGGTCCCTGCAGATTGTCTGGACAGCAATGTGTGAGGAGACAAGTGGCATCCTGTCATCCTGGGCAGTCCCTAACTTATGGATAGATGGGCTGGGATCCTGTGATGCAATCTACCCGAAAACACTCCTCCAGTCACTCCTCCTAAGTCTCCCAGACTACAGGGAGATCTCACCAAGATGCTGAGTTTCGCCTGTAATGTTCAACAAGCATTAGGAAGCAAGGGACAGCTTAATGGAGCTGATGGAAGTGCCTGACCCACAGTGAGTGACTTGGGCATGGTTTCAGCCTGTCAGGCCTCAGGCAGAAGCCTGAAGGTTCATAAAGCAGCTGAGTGGATGAGTTTGTCCACCTAAGGCAGCTCTAACCACTCTCAGGCTTTCTGCAGGGGCCTAGGGTTTGATGAACTAGTCTTATCACTTGCCCTACAACCTCTTCACCCTTCCAAATCAGCTTGATTTGATGTCTGTTTCCAACCATGCATCAAGGCTTAGGCTTTAGTGAGGGAATAAGGATCTTATCTCTTTGAAACAGTCCCTTCCCAGCATCAGTAGTTGCCATATCCACACACTGGAACAAGGAAGCAAATCCAAGCTGACAACTACTTTCCCAGCATCTAATTCCTCAGCTCATTGCTTTTGCTGCAGTCTGGCAAGCTTGATATGAGAAAAACCCCATGTTATTTTTTTGGCTTACAGAAGGGCTCCAAGCAGAGATCTTGTGCTTCTGTCCTAGATGCGCAATAAACTTTTGGATTTGCTGCTAGCCTGTTGAGTCTGCCAACATGTACACAATAAAAGTAAACCCTTTCTGTGGCCACAGACCACAATGTGTTAGTGATACGTGGTATTATCCTGTTATTTAGTGAGTCATTGTCGCTGCTGAAAAACATACACAGCCCAATAAGTTGTTAACAATAACACTGGATGTGAGAGACTAGTGTTTGTTTTACTCTAGTGTAACTTATTCCATATGGTCCTTCTAAAGCATGGTAAATGCTAAGTCACTTTGGTCTGCCAACTATTATTTCAAATGAACTCCCAGATCTAGAACACAGCTATTTGAAGCATGGCTCTGAAAGCATCTCCTGTCCAGGGTAAACTCCCAGTTCAGGAGCAAGACAGACGTTCTGGATTGCCTTATCTTTAGCTGAATTACTAGCTCTCCGTTTTTATTGACTGTCCATAATAGTGGTGTTTACTGCTGTTCTGCTGCCTGCTTGAACATCATCTTTCAGATGCAAGACACATGCGCATGGCAGAAACCATATCCTGACCAAGGAGATAATATAAGTTTAACTTCTAGCATCTACCTCCTATGCGTGCTTTTTCAAGTTGCTGATGAAACAACTCCTTGTGGAAACTTAGTAAGTTTTCCAAGCCTTCTTGGTAGCGTTAATTCATGGGACAAATACTGCAAAAAGAGAGAGATGCAGCTTTGAAACATGTCCTTGTTTCACTCTCTGTCTACATTACTCAAAGGTTGAACATAATAAGCTCTAGCACCACAGTGGACCCTTGTGTGATATCCTGTACTTATGTTTCTACCGTGTTCTGTACCGGGCCTAGTCCACAGCACAGCTTGGAAAACAAATGCATTAAAGTGTCTCTCATCACTAATGGTGTTCCCCAGACCTCAGTACTGGAACTAGTCCAATATTTTTTATTTATTCAGGAAGTGGTGGAGTCATCATCCCTGAAGGTATTCAAAAGGTATATAGACATGGTGCTTAGGGACATGGCTCAGTGCTGGACTTTGGTGTGTTAGGTTAACAGCTGGACTAATGATCCTAGAGGTCTTTTCCAACCTAAAATATTCTGTGATTCTATGATTCTACTTTTTTTGCCACTGGTTATAGAAAATAGATGCTCCAGTTTCTTGATAACTGAGAGATTTGCCTTTTGGCTTGAGTTGATTTGATCTGAAGTGAAGTTCTAGGAGGAAGAGTAACCAATACTTAGAGCATTTTAGAGCCCTACTGATAACCTCATCCTTCCCCTGAAGTGTGACATACTGTCCGAATTAATCTTGATAAAAGAGTTAATCTTGAAGGTTCTCTGCTGTGAATGTGGGTGAGGGTCACGTGGAGGAGAATAGTTTGTACAGAACATGAATGTTTTATTATCAGAGAAGTCTTTGCACTGCTTGCCAAAGAAAATCTTCTTAATTGGCAGTGATTTGTCTATTAAGTTATAAGTCATTGGTTAAAATTCAGGACAAATCATGAGTATTTCAGAAAAATTAGTCAGCCCCTTTCTAGACACTTAAAATCTCCAATATAAATTACCAAAGATTCACCTGAGGATCCATAATTCAGTGAGAGTCCTTGCATTTTTTACAGGACAGGACAAGTCTCTCTAGCTGTGCACCTTGCTTCATGTGGACCCAGAAAGTGCCTTTTGTGTTAAAATCCCTGAAGATGTACCTCCACAATAATGCACCAAAAAAACTTTTGACCCTTTACCCTTAATTTCAGTGTTCTTACCTAACAGGCAGATTGTTTTTAAGCATGCTTTGATGCCCAGACCTAGAAGAATGCTACAAAACAAGACAAGTTTGTAAGCATTACAAGCTGTGTCACTTCTCACATTTTCTAGACATTTTCTGTCCCTGTTGATAAAAACGTGCCCAATTTTAACATTCTTCTCTTTGAAACAGACTGATTATCTTGAGACTTGATGTACACAGCCTATGGAAAATCACAGAATAAGACAAGTTTGAAGATTCTAACCCTAACAGAGTTGATGTCTCACCAGCACAACTCTTCATCCTGCCCTGCCTTCATCCTCAGTTGTAGCTTCATTTCTTGTCTTTGGAGTGGATTTCATTTGACACATGTCCTTTCTTTTGTGGCAGTGTCTTATGCAGACACTTCAGCTGGTTCTTTGCCACACAAAGCCACCTGCAGGAAGGCACTGTGCTCTCTGAAGAGCTGGAGGTGTGCAGAATGTGGCAGACGTTTATGACCTGACTGACTTCAGGTACAGCCTCACACATATGTTGCTCATTTGTCGTGTTGTCATAATTAAGCACACAGCTGACCAACAGCCCCAAATCAGTCCTGACTGTCACTTGCTTTACTTTATATTCTGTTTTTACCTCTTTTTTTCTTCACAGGTTCTGCTTCTTAATTAAGTCTCTCTTCTCTCAGACAAGCCATTCACCTCTATTTACTTTTTCCTTGCTGGCCCCAGGTTTTCTGACTTTATACACTAATTTGGTACCCATGATATGGTTGCTTTGATAATTTCTACCGCAGTCAGTGACCAAGGAAGCACCTGCATTTGTGATAGGCAATGTTTCTCTTTTCTACCATTTTTCGTGCTGCTGTCTAGTTAATGTACCTACTGATCAGGTATGGTCAGCTGCTCATATAATACCCCTCTTCTTACAACCTTTGTGTTCTTGTAACTTTATTTCATGTTATACCCTATACAGCCATAAGGTAGGGTTAACCAAAGATAATATCATAGAATGACAGAATGGTTAGGATTGGACGAGGCCTTAAAGATCATCCAGTTCCAACCACTCTGCCATGGGCAGGGACACCTTGCACTAGACAAGGTTGCTCAAAGCCCCATCCAACCTGGCCAGGAACACTTCCAGGGATAGGGCATCTACAACTTCTCTGGGCAATCTATTCCACTGTCACACTTTACCCTCTGAGTAAAGAATTTCTTATTGACATCTAATCTAAATCTCTCCTCTTTTAATTAAAAAACATTACCATTGTCCTATCACTATCTGCCCATGTGAAAAATTGCTCTCCCTCATTTTTATAAGCCTCCTTATGGTATTGAAAGGCCACAATGAGGTCCTGGCGGATCATTCTCCTCTCCAGGCTGAACAACTCCAACTGTCTCAGCCTNTTGGCAGATCATTCTCCTCTCCCTCCCTCTAATCATCTTGTGGCTGTCCTCTGGATCTGCTCCAACAGGTCCATGTCTTTCCTGTTCTGAGGACTCCACACCTGGATGCAGTGCTCCAAGTGGGCTCTGACAAGGAGAGGGTAGAGGAGGAGTCTTTTTGTGTCTCTTGTTATGAGGAGTGCCCACATGTGCCCTTAAGCTGTTGTCTCAGTGCTGTGGTTTGGTCAGGGCATACCTCAGTTTACAGTCCACAGTGTTCACAACAGGGATTGCCCACACAGGACAGATGTTTCCAACACAAGACTTCCTGTGCCACCATCTCCTGAGAGTGTTTGGGTAAGCTTCAAGATTCCTATGTCTGAGCATGAAACAGTAATGGAAGGAGGTTTCTAAGTTACATGGATGTAGGCCTGTGTCCTGGTTCTGGACAGAACAAGGTTAATTTTTACAGTAGCCAGGAGGGCACATGACTGGGACCTAAAGGTTGTTCTATACCACCTCATGTCAGTGCAGGTGGTGGGGCAAGGGGGTCTTTTTCTGGAAGGAAAGGCTCTCTTCGAGTAGGAACAGCTTGGCTGCAGTCAGGCTGGGAGATCTACAGTGAGAATTCTGGCATGTGAATCACTCTCTCTTTTGTACAATTTTTTTGTTAATAGTGTTGCTGTTACTGTTCATTTTCTTATTTTGTTGCTGTTTCCAGTAAACTGGTTTTATCTCAACCTGTGAACTCTGCCTTTTGTGCCTCCAATGGCAGCAGGGAAGGGGAACAACGCATGATTTTAGTGGGAGTATTAAATTGGAGAATACCATTCCTAAACTACTAAAACAAACCTTGGCAGGACAAGCCCCAAGTGGTATATATCATGGGCTTCAGAGCAGCAACAAGCTCTTTTCCCCAGTGTCCTTGTAGCTAAATGGTTCATCCACCCAGGAAATTGGAACTAAGGGAGCAGACTATGAGCTTGCCACCTAGAACTGCTCTCTCAGTATGGCCCTATTTTCAGTGCTTTGACAGTCCTATTACACCAAACCTTAGTCCAAAGCCTAAAGTGTATTTTCTTTCAGCCTATTAACCACAACCTTGGTTTTCTGTTTTATGATGTGCTGAATGTCTTCTGATTGTTCATCTCTCAGATACATCTTTCTGATGAAATGATGTTTAGAACTAGGTCACCTACACCTGATCTGAACTCAACAGAGGTTTGCTCATCCTGATTTTAAAACCTTTCAGTTATACAATACACATTTCTCCCTCTCTACAGACAATCCAGCTGCCTACACCATTACTTTCATGGCTATAGAAAACTTTTTCTTGTGCCAAACTTTGGTGTCCCTGCCTGTAGTTTAACCCCCTGACTTCTTGTCTTGTCAACAGAAGGAATGGAAAACATCTATTCTTTCAGATTTTCATGGATACAAGTCTCATCTTGACTTGGCAGTTTGCATTCCTGCGATGTTTCCTCTTGAATCAAGCCTTTTAGATCTCTCACTTCTCTTATTACTTCCCATTGGTGGCTCTGCAGCTGCTGCCTGCTTTCCTGGTGCCACTGGTCCTATAAATACAGCCGTTAACTCTGGAGTCTACTGATAGCAAATAAAATGCCACATACTGTTAACAGCCCTGGCACAAATACAAAATACCACACTGGTGTCTTGAGGTGCAGAGGCCAGAAAATTCCTTAGTGACTTAGGTGCACATGGAAGTGAGCTGAATGAAAGTCTGTATTCCCATCAGCCCTGTAAGCCTTGTAAGACACTGGTCTGCCAAACACAGAGCTGGCTGCACACCACTGACAGATCTCTGCTCTCTTCCCACAGTCATACCTTCCCATCCGTGCCATTGCTTCCAAGCCTGCCACTGCATTGTTTGCACTGCTAGAGCAGGAGGCACAGCAGCAGCCAGGTAACACTTGAATCTCCAAGTCCCCACCTCCCTGGTCTCCAGTCTACATACATATGCTCCACAGCAGCCTTTGTTCCTGGACTGACACACTCAGGATATTGTCTTACCTGCTGAAGAGATGGGAGCTCTTGCAGAAGCAGGAGCTCATCTGGATAAGCAGAAATACAGGAGAGGGAAGAAGCTTGCACAAACTGCACGTATGCACTCACACATCCACTCCCCTCCTGCACCTACAAACACAGGGATACAGCCTCAGAACCTTAAACAGATTTGCCAGAAGCTGAGTTCAGCTTCCCGTAAGAGCAGAAGTCTTTTATAAGGCACTTGAGGATTTCTAACCATGGGACAGGTGGCAAAGGAGACTCTCAAATTGTTTTAAAACATCATCACAATTTCAGAAACCCATGATAAAACCATTCAGCTCAGTGCAGCTTTCAAACAGGCCATGTTTGAAATTCCAAGAGGGGAACAGACTGGCACGCAACAGCATCGAAAGAAGAATTCGTCTTACAAATGGTCTTACAAATGGTGCAGTTTCATTTCTCCAAAATCTGCAGGAAAATCCCCAAACCCATAGCCCTTAAGTAATCAGGAAGTTAAATCTGGGGTTTTTATGTTTCTTTCTTTCTTTTCAAATTTTTTTTTTAATTGTATTGTCTTTACATTCAGGGCTTCAATTACTCTGTTTAGGGTAATTGAACCAACAGCATTGGTTAGTACCTCACCAATGAGGTGTTGAGTGTGCACCACAGAGAGGACATGCTTTTTTGGTTCATACATCTTCAGAAGAAAATAGAATAAATGGAGCAAACTGTGCCAAATAGCAAGATCAGTGTGTGCACCAGTGCTAGTCCCTGGCCGATGGGCTAACATCTAAGCTGTGGGAAAAGAAGGAAACTGGGACAAGAACCATGCTTTAGTCTCAGCTGTTCTGGTGGTGGAGTCAAGCAGGAGCAAAGGCACAGGCCTTCTCCAAGGTGCCTTGGGAAGAATGAGGAGAACAGAAATTCCCAGCCACATGGGTTCTTGTAGTCTAAAATTGACTGCTGCCTGCTGATAACAGCAGATAGCATGTTCCTTGACACTGGTTTGTTCCCAGGACTCACAGGCTCATCTCTGGCAGAGCTGGCCAGTGCTGGAGGGACACCTAGCCAGGCAAGGCCACTTGGAGGTGAAACAAGCCAGAGCTGAGGCAAAGGTTGGTAAAGTCAAAGCAGCAAGGAATCAGGAAAGATTTCTGACCACCCTCAAGGACAGCAGATTAGAGTCCATTATAGTGAAGAAATGTTTCCCTTTAAAAGAAGTAATTTCACACCTCACCTAAGGGGCTTGGTTTTTGTAAGGTGTTCCACCGGCTTTCTTGACCTGGAATACAGAAACAAAATATAAACCAGCTGAGGTTAATCACTTCTCACTTTTAATTAAAAAAGTCTCTTTTTTCCCTGGAATATCCAGCCTTACTCAAGGCTGGCAAACAGATAATAAACAGGAGGCCAAATTACCTTCACAATCAGGGGCTGCAGCCAGAGTCATGCACTACATCTGATTCACCCTGCACTTCTCATTAATAGCTATGAGAACCTTTCACACAGATCGAATAAGGAATATGGCTCCATGTGGCCAGAGCTGCTGAGGAAGCATCACAGTCTCCAGTTTGCAGGACACAGCTCCCAGGTCTTGCCTTATGGCACTTGCACTTCCATTTTTTCTAGAAATGGAGTCATGTGATTACATATCACTTATTTTCTTTTATCTTACTTTTGGTTGCCAAGTAAATTGAAAAGGACCAAACCTCCAGGTTTCAAAATCAGAAGGCAAATCCAGAGAACACAGTGTTTGTTATGTCTTAATTCTGAACTGGGGGAGGAGATGGAGGGGAATTTTTTTCTCAACCTATCTTTTTTCCAAGCTAGGACAGCTTTGGAATGGTGGTGAAAAGAGCTGGAGCATAAAGTGGAAAGTTCTAGTGCCTATTTGGTTGTAGTGCTGCCCCAGGACTAGCACACTGTACTTCCATGGCCCCTTGCAGGGAGGCAGCAGAGTCACTAGGCTATTGCTTTCACTGGGAAACACATTTCAGTTGATCTTGCATCTGCATTTTTAGTTCCTGTATTCTGCAGTTTCGTAACAGCAAAACAAAGCCTCATTGGTGTCGCAGTTTTGGTGGGCAAAGATGCTAAGGGCCAGGCAGTTCAGCAGGGGACTTCATTTTTCCATGACTCCATGACTCCAGCTAGGAGCTGTTTTTTGCCTGAGAAGTGGAAGTGAGTGCTCGTATTAGCATGCACTGCTCTTGAGACAAATGACAGCTGCCAGAAGGCTTTCTTTGTTTCTACCACTTTGAGAAGAGTAAGGAGACAGTTTGCACCCTGTACATCTCTTACAATAAGCTCAGGTGCTGAAGTTATTCTCTGCACATACCAAATTTTTCTGCATGTGTCTGGTGACCATAAAGCAGTTTTCTCAAAGAGAAAAAATTCTGAAGCAGAAATTGAAGAGTGTGTGGCTTGTTGTGCGGAATAGATGTTTGCAAAATACATGCAACTCTCCCCATTTCCAAGCTCCTTAAGTTCACATCCAGCTCCTCTAACTTCTTCTTTCAACACCCATGCAGCAGGTGGTTTCCAGTGCAAAAACTCTTTTGTGTTTGCCACATATAAGCAGTGCTCTGCAAAATTTGGCCAGTCACTGCCTCTTCCAGGAAAATTCTCTCCCAAGCTGCTAAATGCTATGCTCATGAATTAGTGCACTGGATTTATTGTTTAAACCTGCATAAAACACAGCATAGAGCAAGTATTTGAGGGAGAGCTCGGAAGCCCCACAACCATGATTTCTCCAGTTACCTCTGCAGGGTTTCAAAGCATTGGAGTGACAGCAAACCATAAGCTCTTGATTTTTCACAGGTGTGCCAAAATATTCCATTGAGCACTGCCTTCTCCCTGGGATACAATCTATACTCTCGGTTTTCCAGGGCAGAAGATACCTTTCACATCCAAGCCCCCTGGCCAGCTGATGGACAACTGTCATGCAATCAGACCTCCCTGGGATCATCAGGACTCAGACCAGGTACTTGGAAACAGTTAAGGAGGCAGTACCTGGAAAGCTCAAAAAGAAATATATGATGTCCAGCACATAAAATTGCCCTTCCTACTCACTGCTGTGTCCCACTCCATTTGCCACATTTCTAAATGCCCAATTTATCCTTCTAACAGCAAAGTCAGGTTTGAAGTTGTCAGTGACAGTGAGTTGTCAAATCACAGGAAACTATGTTTCTGAGCATCTTTTTTAGAAACACCACTCTCCAGGATTCTCCAGGTCTCTGCCAAGAACATGTATAGGAGAGCCAGAGAATGTTCAGTGAGCGCATGCCCAAGTCTGCTGCAGTGAGGAGCAAAGACAGATGGATGGCAAGCCAGAGGTGACAACCCATCTGCTTCTGTGGGACCTTTCTGGCATCTTCTGAGGGACTCAAGGAAAACCATGACCAGAGATAACTAGCCAGTAAACTCACTGGTTATCCTCTAGCATTATCTGAACCCAAAAGCTGGAGCAGAAACCAAAGCATTCCACAGAGTATATGTTCCAAACAGGGCCAAGAAAGGGTAGTAGGACAGCTGCTTGGAGGTGATCATGCTCTGGCTGTGCTGAAGACTAACCTTGCTCCGACCTCTTGTCTCTTTTAGAGGGAATATAAAGCAGAAATATTTCAAGCAAAGAAGTACTTGAGGTTTTGTGTCTCTCACTTCTAAACTGTGCAGCAGCTCAGATGTCTTTTTTTTCACAAGGCATCGAGCAGAGAATTGGCCTGCACCATTCTGTCCTGTGCTCAAGATTCCACAGTCCACTAACCCCATTCTTTCCAGGGACAAATAGTCTTTCTGCTCTACATATGTAGACAATACCCAGAAACCTCCTCCAGCAACTGCAGAGAGATGCAGGCTGCTGTCGGAGAGAGCTGTGGGTGTGCATGAATGAGTGAGTGACTGAATGAATGAACCGTTCGCTAGTATTGGCATGAGAATCTCCATGATTTTGAGACAACTAATTAGTGGTTGTAAGCATGTTTGCAATGGTAGGTGTTCACTTCTATGACTGCAGAGATGGGGAAGTAAAGGTAGCTGGAGGAAACCATTACCTCTCCCAGCACAGCCCAGGCTGCAATCATGCTGAAGCATAGATGTGCCCACACCGCGACAAACTTGCTGTGTCAGGACATGAGGAGTCTTGTTGTATTTTTGCCTAGAGCATCAGGGAGACCACGGGAGCATTTGCTCAGCTTGCCCAGCAGATTTCACAGCCCATGCGGAGCTCTATTCTGTTACAGCTACTTCAGCAGGCTTGGCTGAGAAAGAGCAGTACGAACCATGGACATCGCAGTGTGGAGCAGTCTTGTAACACAGTATCTCCTTTCAGCAAGTGGATTCGCTGTCTCCCCTACTCCCTGACTTCCACTCTTTTCTTTCGGAGCCTAACTGCACCTTTCTCTTGGGGACTATAAATCACAAAGGTCTGAATTTCCTGGAGAGGGGTGTGTGAAGGACTGGGAAGTGGGGCACATCTTATCGCAGACTGCCGGTTTCATATTCCTCCTAACCAGTCACTTTTCAAGCAGATGAAATCTGTTCTTATGTTCAGGTGGCATAATGCTGCTTCACCTTTTCTGTCCCAGCGCCACTAAGGCTGGGTGATACAAAGGGTTCATTTGCATGGGCTTAATGGGCATCAGCACAAACACTGACAAACTTGTTTTCTTCAGCTCTCCTCGAATGGCACAAAAATCCCGCAGCTGAAGCAGTGTTACTGAGGATCTCAGCAGGAGGCACTGGGAGACAGGAACACTCACTGGAAGCTGCAGAGAGAGGTGAGCTGGGAGGAACTGAGAATGTGCCTGGCTCTTCAGAGGAAAGCTTACCAGTGGATCCCCATTAACAAAGTTTAGTCTTCATGACCCAGAGGAGTTGGGTACTGTATTCACTGAAAGAGCTGGAAGTAGGTCAGCAACATTACTGAGGGAAATGGGAAGCTTTAGGGAGAACTTCATGACTAAAATCTGAGTTCCACTGCTTACTGTTGCAGTGATTAGATTTCAGTATGCAGGGTGAAAAGCAACAGCAGGGATTGTGTTCACTGCAACCATGCCAATTTTTTTCTGCTCACACTATCCTTTTGCCATGCCAGCTTGTGCAGCACCTTGCATCCTGCAGCCACTGCCAAAACCAAAATCCACGGATACACATCCACGGCTCTGCTCAGTTCCTGATCAGAGCACAGCAATGTGCATGCTGTACACATTTAGCTGTGCTCATTTTATATCAGTGGCCCTGCTGGGAGAATTGAGTACCATCAAAGTACCCCACATAGGCAGATGCAACCTTATCCCTCCTCTGAAGAGTTTTAAATCAAAAGAGGTGAGACAGAAAATCAGAGTTAGCTACCGGACACAAAACCATGGACTTTCTCTAGACCAAATTCTTATATGGAAATGCCTTTCATTCCATATATAGGCAATAAGCTCTTAAAGTAAGACCAAAACTAAATAGTATCAACAGCTGCAACACTAAGTAGCTGGTTTGTTGGTTAGTCAGTTCATTACAAAGTGCTTTACAAAGGAGTTTTGTGGCATTGTTCATGTCTTACACCTCATCTTGAAAAGAGAAACTTAGTTTTCCATCTCTGCTGAAGGGCATGGTGGTGCAAAAATCTTAAAAGAATTTTTTTTGAAAGTAAGGAAGAAAAGCACAGATAAAATTCAAAGATAAAATTCTGGGTTTCTGTCTCACCAGTGGTGACAAAAATCACAGGCACGGCTAACAAGATAAGAGGAAAAAGGTCTAAGAGAGTGCACGAGGTAAAATAATGTCTCTGTTTTTCCACAGTTCTTGTTGCACCTGAGGATCTGGGCATAGAGGGCTAGTCAAGGTCACTGGGTACTTGCAATGACCAGTGTGTGAGTTATTAGCTCTGGTCCTATTTTAAGTTCCTAAAGTCAGAGAGTTTTGCCTGGAGGGCGGGACAATGGGTTCATCTGCTCCTTGTTGGAGCCAGCGAAGGGTGGAGAAGTCATTCAGGCATGGTGAAAGGGGAATTGCCCACAGGAAGGACACTTGGGCCAGCCAGAGGTGCAGCAAGTCCTTCTCTGCCAGGCTGCTGCCTTCCTGCAGGACATCCCCAATGCTGGTGACCCTTCTGTGGGGGCAGGAGGGTCTGTGGGTTTAAGGGCTGCCCAAACTGCCAGATGTGAGGGCAGTTCCCAGGAAGGTCCTAGCTGACCCATATGCTCGTTGCCTGTCACCCCCTGTTCCCCACTGTCCTCTGCAAACACCTCAACACTGAAGATGTGATAGGGGAGTGAGTCCCAATCCAGGTCCCCTTGGGATGCTCCTGGCCTCCTGCCTCCCCACAGGGGCCATGAGCAACATTGTGGGGCACGGGGACAGGCACAGCAAGGCACTCCCTGCACAAGCACGCACGTTTCTCTTCTCGCCATCTCTCCCAGGGCTCGCTCCTTCCTGCAGAGTGCAAATGGTTTCGGAATTGCCCTGGCAGGCTGCAGGGCGGACGGGGGGATGCGACGCGCCACGGCAGGCAGGACTCCCCGGTCAGGGAGGGCTGCGCTGGAGTCAGGCAGGGCATGCAGGGGAACTGTCCCGGTCAGGAGGGGCAGGGCTGGGGGCAGGTAGGGCAGGGCAGGGCAGGGCAGGGCTGGGGAACTGCCCCAAACGGGGAGGGCAGGGCGGGAAGACCTGCTGGGGGTGGGTCTGCAGCCAGCCCTGCCTTTCAAAGTCCCTCGATCTGAGAAGGAAATCGGGAAATATTTCCAGCAGTAGGAGGAAGAGGAGGAGGGCTGAAGCTGGCTACCGCGGAGGAGGGAGGTCTCTCCCTGCCCGCGCATCGCGGCGGAGGGATGCGGAGGGAGGGGAGGCTGCCTGCGGGGCGGGCCGGCTGAGCGCATCCCCGGGACGCTGCGCGCGTGTGTGTGTGTGTGTGTGTGTGTGTGCGCGCGCGCTCCCTCCATCCATCCCTCCATCCCTCCCTCCCTTCCTTCCTCCCTTCTCCCTCCCTCC
>VYXB01002726.1:250382-374893 GCA_013397135.1 Pachyramphus minor
GGGGGGCCGGGATGGGGGACCCGGAGCCGTGTGGGAGCCGATGGGCAGGCGGGGGTAGGATGCTCACACATCCACCACACACACCAGAGAATGTTTTTTACAACCCAGCCACGGCACCTTTAGGCAGGCGATGGGGCTCACCCCCCTCCCCCGCCGGCCAATCGCGACATGTCGCGACGGGAGGCGCGGCTGCGGCGGGGGGGTGCCTCCCCCCCACCCCAAGAGCTGGGCAGGTGGGGTCGGACAGGGGCCCGGAGCAAATCTCCTTCCCCGGGGGGGCTTACGGGCGCATCCCCCCGTGCGCGGCGGGGTGCGGTGCCTCCGCCTGGCCGGGGCTGTGCGTGCCTCCAGGCAGGGCTGCTTTTCCTGCCTTGAAGCGGTTCCCGAGGTGAGTGGTCGGAGGCACCTGCAGCCACGCTGAAATTTCCATTTTCGTCTCGAGCATCATGTGTTATTAAGGGCTGGCATTAAGCAGCGCTCATCACGTAGGCTTTGTCTAGGTGGAAGCATGGCTGGGGCTCTTCCGTCATCTTGAGTTTAATTCTTTATTCGCAGCCTTGTTGCTTCCCTCCCCAGCGAGCCATGCAAAACAACTCCACACTCTGCTCTGTCTCCAAGGCGAAAGCAAACTGCCAAAATGTTGCAGAAATGCAGCAAGCACTAGGGAGAATTGGAGTCTGAAAATGAAAGCTGTAGTAAAACCACAAGGTCACAGGCATATGGGTGCAAGTGAGTGATTTCAGGGGACCTCTGTGCTTGAGCTTTGCAGGAAGATGTTCCTCCAGTCCCAGATGTTGGAAATTTGCGAGTCAGGCAATGGAAATGAAGGCTGATAGAGGCTGGGATTCTTTGAATGCTCTCCTGACACTTGCCTAGGTATTCATGTGCTTTTTGTCACCACCACAAAGAGAAGAAATGCACTTTTATTTAGAAAAGGGAAGCTGGGACACTTGCATGTTGATGTGATGATGGCATCCAGGAAAAAAAGATCTGTTCTATATGGCTTTGGCTGGGGAGGTGGATATCATCAAAAAAAGGCATTTGTGGTCCCTTGGGAGCATCTATGAAATGTTTCTTTCTCTCCTTTCCTTCCAAATGATTCTGTAATAGCAGCTTTGCTCCTTGTTCAACATAGATATTTAGCCCAAATAGGGAAATAATCTAGCATTTCTAGAGTCATAACCTGTCAGCCAAGCCATGAACCCCCACCACCAACTCCCCAGGAAAGCTGATGCATTGTCTGACTCCTCTTATACCCCACCAGCTCTGTTTCTCTGGAGACATAAACAACTTCTAAGTCAGTGTTGGGAAGCCACGTTGGCCAAAGCTTCCTCTGAACCAGGGTTTGCATTCAAGATACTTGAGAAGGTTGGACATGCTCTTTATGTCAAGCATCTCTGAATACCAACACCAAGTAGCACAGTTTTAAGGTGATGAAACTTTGCTTTCTTCTCTCTCCCCCCACTTTCACTAAGATTTTTGTGATCTATTTACTACGAATTGCTCCTGAGACTTGAATAGGCTGCATCTAATTTTCTCTCCTGGTGCTGGTGTACATGACATGGCACAAACTTTGGCTTATGTCTTTTCTCTTGGGAGTCTCTACATCACCTTAAATGATGTTGTATAGGCACAGCCACTTCTCTGTCTTTTGTAGTGTCCAGATCTGCTCAGGGCTTTCAGAGTTGCGATTTTCTGGCATTGCATCTAGGACAGAATTTGGTTTTCTGCTGTGGTTTTGAGGGGATACTATCCTGATGGCTTACCAGGGTAAAGCTGTTGTTCTCCACCATCCCAAAGAAACTCAGATCCTGTAATAAAGCCCAGTAGCCCCCAAGACTGGACAGCCAACCAACAGGTTGGTCATAGACAACACGTCCATGGCTTTCCTTGCCGCTGGTACAGGGAACAACCTGGAGCCCTGTTCAAGCTCAGCGTGCCGTAATCTGCATGTGCTCCCAGCCCATGGACACTGGTGCCCACTGGTGCACAGCTGTGCAAATCCGGGCTCCACCTGGGTCTGCTGCAGGGTGCTCAGGGTGCTGTGCTGTTGAGACTCTGGCATCCAGTATGGGCTGAGCCCACTGACCAGTCTTTCCCTTGCAGAGGGCATAAGTGGTATCTCTCCAGCTATTTTCAGAAAGCTTGTAGGAACTTGGCTTTTTCTGCTATCTCTATCCCTCTGGTGATTTTAGCTGAAATTGGAAAGAGGGGGGAGCGATGTGAACAGACAGACAGACGTGGAAACTGTGATTTCATATGCCCGGCTTCCTAAGGAAACCTGGCTACAAATAGAAGTGAGATTTGGTGCTGCAAAGAGCTCCTGGGGAGACAGGGAAGGAGGGGGAATCTGAGGAGAAGGAAGAGGTGGTTAACCTTGTGTTTGAGGTAGATAACGAAGGCCTGGAACACCTGGGCTTAGATTCCCTTTCCTGAGATCTGGGGGTCTAAAAGCTGGGTGTCTGCTCGGCACTGGCATTCAGCTCCCTCTAGAGTCAGCCGTGCCAGAGCTGTGCCTATGGACAGACACTCTGCTGGGAGGCGTTACTACCCTTCCCCAGCCAGGGCCAGTCACGCAGCTGGTGGATGAAGCATGCCAGGGTGAGCCTTTGCCCAGACTAACCTGTCCAGCTTCTGTCTAGTACCATGTCTGAATCACAGGTCAACACATTCCCATGGACGTCTCCCAGCTCTTCATCCCAGGGAGCTGGGGCTGGGAATTCATCTCTGCTCACTTGAAGCTTTCTGTTCCTGCAGAGCCTAGGAGAGCATCCTGCTGCATAGAGGACCCACACACAGCTACAAACCAATGCAAAAATTGTCCCAGAGGTAGGAACAGACACAGGCATAGAAGAAAGCAACAGGCCTGTTAATTCCTCCCTTCTGGCCCCTTTGGGGTACCTCTGGGCAGACACTTCCTTCCCAGGCTACCCAGGAGCCTCAGGCTTATTAGTAGTGTTTTATTCTCCCAGCACTCTCAGGAGATGCTCTTCCCATTTTACATAGGGAGTCACGGAGCACAGGGAGATAAAGGGCTGCCCTAAGATCGCAGAGGGAGTCTGTTGGCAAGGCAGCCTCAAAGCCAGCTGGTGGAGACCAGGCAGACTGCACTGTGCTTAAATCAGCAAGGGAGATCCACAAGCAGAGAGGAAGGCATTCACAACCGAGGAGGAATCGTAGGGAAGAGCATGATGCTGCTTGATAAAGAAGAGACCAAAGGCAGGCGGTAGGGATAGAGAAATGGTCTGGAGGCAGCAGCAAGTAGGAAGGGAGATGTTTAAAAAAACAAAAAAACAAACAAACAAAAAACCACAACCCTAAAGAAATGTAGTATATTTCTCCCTTGCTTCTTATTTTCTGGCATATTCCTTGAGTCATGGGGGAAAGGGACAATTTGACACTTGGTCTCTATGCGTGAAAAGCAAGGCTGTAAGGCTGTAATCTCCCTGACAAACACTTCCAAGCTCATTCTCTGCAAGCTGCCCCCAAAGTCATCCAATATGGTTGAAATTTTATGTCCTGGATATTTTGTTTTCTCTATTTATCTGTTTATTTTGGAGAGTTGCTGGGGACATTGTGGGAGGAGATTGGATGTTTCATTGAAGAGATAGGATACTTGGAAAAATCAGTTGCAGACTGGTAATTATTCTTACTTTTTAATGTCCTTTACAGAAAACAGGGTGGCCTGATGTGTGTTTTACTTGATCGAATCCATGGAGGGCTTGTGCCTTTGACTATATTTGGAAAGGTTTTGATGTTTTTTGTACTGATGCAATCAGATGCTGATGGCCTGGAAATCATTTTCCTGATGTGGAGATCTGGAGGGTCATGGGCAGGGGATGCCAACAGGCTGTGCCTGTTTTGGAGTGGCAGAACTGGGTGGAAGGGAGCAGGAGCCAGGCAGAGCTGGAGCAGGGAAGTGAGCCAAGGGTTTTCCAAGCTGTGTTTAAAGTGCCGTCACGCTGTGCAGCCCTGAGTGGCAACAGAGTATTTGGACTTAGCAGCTTTCCTCCTCCATGGGCCTGGATGTACAGCCAGTGTGGGGGTAGGGTCTTTTTCCTGCCTTGATGGCTAAATCTCACAGCTGTCAGGAGCTAAATTTTACCAAAGCTGTGCCATGGGGTCATCATCAAGATCAGTACTGAAGCCAGCAGAGCCTGTGGCTGCCTAGACAAATTTCCAAGCACCCCATACCTCCTTGCAGGACTGTTGGCATCCGTTTTGTGTCCCTTGCCTGGACCTGGGCTCTTGCCTGATTTGCCGATTGACGGTCAGAGACCAGACAATTTATTTGGTGGGGTTTTTCTTTCCTACAGTCATGTCTTTTCCCAGTACAGGCTTTGCCCAAGCTGCCTACTGTAAAGCAGATTGCTACTTTCAATGAGGCATGGTGTACAGGCTTCAGCAGGGCCAGGAAAGATCAGCAGGAGAGGAGAGGTTTACTAGCCCTCCAGAGATGGGACGATGGGTGGAAGTCCCACGTGTGGAGGCAAAGTATGCAGCGCTTTCTCCTGGGAATTCTGGTTATTGCTTGCAGTAGATTCTTTAAGTGCTGCTCTGCTGTGAGAGAAGCTGGAAAAGGGGTTCTGTGACTTGGAGACTTCAGGTCTGATCGTGGGGTAGGAGCATAGGGCATGGCGGGGAGTTGGCCAGGAGACCCTGCCTTTTTGGGCTTGATGTCTTTTCCCCAGGGACAGTGGCAGGAGAGTGAGCAGCTAACTTGCTTTGAGACTCTCTTTCTCTAGCTTGCACAGTTACTGTGCCTTGCAGAAACTGCTAGCCACTTCTTTGTCAGTTTTTGGCCCCTCTGGCTGAAGGGAGACTGTCTTTCTCCTGCCTCTGACACCAGCAAAGGGCGGTTTGAGCTGCCTTCTCTGTCTCTCTGCAGCCATGCACTCTCACTAGGAAAAGATCCTCTCTGACTATGGGATGTGGAAGGGCTGTCTGGGAGTCCCCATGGTGTTGCAACATGCTCCTGGCTGTGTTCCCACATCATGCTGAAAAGCAGCCACTCATATGTGAACAGCAAACTTTCTACTGGCCCCCAGCAAGCGACCAGGCACCCTGTGGGGAGAGGGTGCTGCTCCAACCTTCTGTACACCAGTGACACAGCTGTGAGGACACCTTCTTCCATACAAGCTGCCAGTAAACCCACAGTAGTGATGTTTATTATGAAGCTGATGTCACAGTGGGGTAGGCACCGTTGGGTAGCATCAGCAGTGGCTGTAATGGTGTGAACACTGCTGTGTTACAGCTGCTCTGTACAGGTTTTCTATTGAATGCTGGGAAAAAAATTCCCCATGGAAAGTCTCTCAGTCTTTCTTTGTGTGGCCTTGTGAACCCAGGCCATTTTCTTCCTTGCCCAATGCTTCTGTAATTAAAGTGTCTGGATTAGCAGTGTTTTTTCAGTATTCTTAAAAATAATGGTGCTTCCAGTGTGTTGCAGATGGTCAAAGACCTGTGCGTGATGCAAAGGTGTAGGAAAATAACAGGAAGGGTCTTACAGTGGATATTTCAAAGCTGAAATGTCCCAGTGGAGATGGGACTTTTGGGGGGCTGCAGCAAAGGAAAAGCTGTGCTTTGTTTAAATGCAGAGCAGCTTTCAGGCTCACTTTGCATGCAACGACAAGCTGGCCTGAAGGAGCAATGCTGTCAGAGAAAGATCAGAGCAGAGTCTAAAAGGCTGTTTCCTCCGTATCTGGCAGCTCCTGAGCTGGGGGGCAGGAGCATGAGCTGGCAACATAAGCTCTCTCCTACCAATTTGTAAAACCTAGAGCTCCCATGTCCAGCAGGGAGGCAAGTATCTCTGCAACCCTCCTAGCCCTGCTGTAAGCAACAACTGCCCTCCTGGTGTTTCACAACACCAAGGTTGGAATAAAGGCTGGACCAACGTCCTTTGTCCGGGAGCTACATCTAAACTGAGCTTGCCACACAGCATCTCATGGGCTTTGTTCCCTCACTGTGCACAGTGGCCTGCTGGCACCCCTAGGGAGCTTGTTGCTAGAGGGAAGGGGCTCAGCTGCAACCTCAGGAGAACCCAGGCTGGGCTCTGTCTCTCCTGGTTAGCTCTAGCTTTCACTTAAAGCTTTCCAGCAGCCCCAAGAGAGTTCCACTCCTGCAGTGGTAAAAAGGGCTCTGAGTACAATCCCTGAGCATCAGGTAGTGCTTACGGGCAGGGCTGTGCTGGCCCAGGATGGCTGTTTGGGATTTTTCACCATGCATGTGTGGTCAGCACCGAGATCCAGAGCAGCCTGTGTCTCTGCCCGGTGCTGCCATGATCCATCTGATCCCAGAGGCTTTGGGGTAGTGCCTCCAAGGCCACAACTATCACTGCAGGCAGGGGCTGCCAGGGCTGCCAGCGTCAGCACCCGCACTTGCTTTTATTGTTGATGGCCAGGATGGGAAATGCAATTGAGACACCTTAATGAAAAGCTAACAAAGTTGGGTTTGGAGGGAGGGCTGTTTTTCTAGTAGCCTTGCTTCTCATTGTAGAATAATGTAAATGATTTGTCTGGGAATATTCCTACTGCAATGTGCTGACCATGGGCTGAGACCCTAGGCAAGTGCAGAGTAAGAGGGTCTCAGGGGACCAAGCTGTTTATTTTGGATTGTACAAATAAAGAAATGATGATGATTTAAGAGCAGCTGCTTCTCGGAGGTATTTTGAGTGTCAGGCTCTGGTTGCATGTGTGTAACTAGCATGTTGTGGACGAGCATTTTCTAGCCCTCCCTAATTCCTGAGCCTCACTGTGAATTGGTTTAAGTAGGAAAGCTGGTGATGATATGCCAATCTTGTCTGATGATCACACCACAAAATGCTGGAGAAAGCAGAACAGAGAACTGGGGGACGCTACTGCTGCTCAAAGAAAGCACACTGATACAGCCGATGTGTTTCTCTTCCAAAGCTCCGTCCATTTCTTATCCCTCTGAGCTCTCCAGAAAAGTTCCACATTTCTTTCCTCCTGCCATCTGAGGGAAAAATGTTGTTTGTACATGATGTGCTGGTTGGAAATGCCAGACAGACAGACTGCTCAGACGCAAACCTTTAGGCTTTTTTTCCTCCTGTTTAACATAATATGGGACTTGATTTTAAAAACCCAACCAAATAGAAAAAAATAAACCCCAAACCAACTTGTATTAGAATGCTTAAAAGGGAAGAACATGGCAAATAAATTTCAAATGACTTATCAATTTGATTTCATGCTTGTCTTTTTTTCTGGATGAGACTTCCAGTGCCCAAATCCTTTTGAGATTGTAGACTTGGTCCAAAGTGTGATGGGACTCTCCTATGACCTAAATCAGTGACCCAAAGCATAATATTTTTTCTAGAACCATCTGTTTTCTCTTCTTGCCAAGGGGATTTCACAATGCCTGATTGCTCTGAATAATTGTACATGTGCAGGGATATGACTTGCCACAGGGAGAAAAATTAACTGAACAAGGGCAGGTTGATGCTCTTGAGTTTTTTGAAGAAACTACTACCCTTTAGAAGGAGAGGGTGAAGAACCATGATATTACCTGAGTAATATCTTATGCCCACAATGAATTTTTTTAAGCCTACATATTTAAAAAGGAAACAAAACTACACTTACGAGCTATCTGGGATAAACAGAGTAGGTACCAAGTCAGCCTGTGTTTTGACAGCCCCTTTATCAAATGTCTCTGTGATCTGATTTGGAGCAGTGTGAAACACAGGAGTGCAGATGTTGGGTGACTAATTCATGCTTCAGCTAAACTTCAATGACCATGAATGCACATCTGTTTCAACTTGGCTATCTGCTGAATGGCCTGCAACAAGGTACTGGTCTTTACAAACATCATGTTTTCTTTTTTTTTTCACTTTGAGTTTGTAAGCAGCGGCTACAGTTTGCATTTGGGAAAGCAGAAGGCTCCCACAGACTGTGATCAGAGGTGCAGAGTTCGGGGCTTCTGAATCCAGCAGTAAAAACTTTTTTTGTAGCATCAGCAGGATTTCCAACACAAACAACTTTCTTTTAAATCTATCTTCCTATGAGAGATTTGCTTTTTCTTGTTCATGTTATCTGTCCTTATCATCCAGCTCTCTGACTTGCTAATTTCCCCCATTATGTATCTTTTTCTTTTCTTTTTTACAAAACTGGGGAGCGGCGGTTGGAGGCAGATCAACAGCTCCTGGTGAGAAAATGTCATTTATATAAAACTGCCTTGATAAATTCTCAGTATTATTCTTCCAGACTAATAATCCTACTACAGCATCCATAAATAAAAGCAAACAGAAGAGAAGGCTCTGATCTGTCATTACAGTGTCTCTTTTGGAGAAGATCCCATAACATGGGTGCAGGATGGTACCCATTGCTTCCTCCAATCTGGTGTTCACTTGTGCACAGCCTTGTCTCTGCATAATATGCCCCTGCTGTAACAAGGAGGGGCAATTTGTCACAGGGGAGAAGGAGATGGGTGGTGGTGACCAGGTGCTTTTCTTGAAGGAGGTGTTGGTGTATTCCTGTTTAGGAGGGTAAATGCTTCTCCTCAGGAATGCCTGCCTGTACTACTGCAGTCAGCAATGCAGCATGTGTAGACTGTTCTGTGGCTGGAGAGGCAGCCTGTGTCCCAGCTGTGCTGTGAAACAAGACTTCTTTCAGAAGGAAGAGGGAAGGTATTCTTAGCCATCCCATTTGGGTGCCCATCACTGTGACTGGGCCCAGATGACAGCAGGGATGCTGTCATTGAGTGCCACCTTTAGTGTGAATGGGTTGGTCTGTGTTTCCCAGTGCATGCAGCTGTGAGCTGTCAGACCTGGTGTGTTTTTGCTGGAGACCAGGCAGATGGCAAATGGCAGAGTGAGACCTGCCAGGTGCTGTGAAGGCTGTACTTGAGGAGGTATTGACTGTGTCTCTTGCTTGTGTCCCATCTCTGATATGGGCCTGAAAATGAGATCCTTCTCTTAGAAGTTAAAACCTTTCATGGCTGATCATTTATTTTTTTTCCTTTCAGGGGTATGGGTTTTTTATGAGCAAAACCAGTTCAGCTTTTTGTATTTTCCAGCAAAATCAAGGTATTGATGTACTCATTTTCCTCTCTTCATAGAAACATTTTAAGCACTGCGTGATTAAATTAACTTGGATTGGAGAAGCACAGTATAGCAAAGGCTCTCATTGAGGAGAAAATATAGCTTTAATAACTAGGGATCTGGCTTTTATTGGCTAGTAAAATTGAGAATGTAACACTGAGCATGCTCGAGTTTTTGCACTAAGCATCTCTTTATACTTAAAGGCATCTGTTCTGTTGGTTTATGCACTGTTAACTAACTGCAAACCTCTTTAACAGCTCCTCTACATTGATGGAAAATCCTGAGGCAGGACAAGGGCAAGTACAGCGATCATGCCTAATGACTGATGTTGTAAATGGAGTGAGAAAGGCCCTTGAAGGGGAAGCCGTCAAAGCTGACCTAGTGGGAAAAGAGCACAGGGACATGTTTCCTCTCGAAGCATGCCAAGAGAGCCAGGCTTCGATGCATATGGGGCCCTTTCCAGTTTTGGGAAGGTGCAAAGTGATGCACTGTGGAAGGAATGGCTCCAAAATCATTAATTACAGACTGCCCTTCTGGTGCACCTTATGACCAAGTTACTGTTAAGAATAAGGTTTTGCCAGGGCTTGAGAGCTCACTTTGTGCAGATTTCTGATGTGGAGTAGATGTTTAGGAGGACCGTGAGCAAGAAAAGGCTGTGAAATACATAGATTACAGTGATTTAAAATAGCAAGTAAAAATATTTTTTAAACATGGTGAGGGGATAGGAGATTTCTCTGCCCTCTCCTGCTCTTACCCTGAATTCCAGTGAGAGAATTCACTGTAATTTTGAAATGCGAAACACTTCTTCCAGCTGTGAAGCAGAACGATGGGCTTTAATTAGATGAGGAAGAAGAAAATGCAGTTGAACAAAGAGGCTTTCAGCAAAGAGAAAGAAACATCATAGTAGCTAAAGGGGGTAGGTGCTATCCTACTGGTAGCATCTGATTCCACCCTTGTTCAGGTGATTGAACTAGATAATTTCTTCATGGAAAACATCAGTGATCATAACAAAATGGGCTCATTCGATGGGTCTTCCTGACTAACAGGATAACTTGACTATATGTTTGGGAAAAATGGGAAATAAAGAGGCTGCAGAGGAAAATCTGTTATCTCTGGTTGACCTCATTTAATGCATCTTTGTTTTTGTCTCTGCAGGTTGAGGATGTCTGGGATCTGTTCGGAGGAAGTGGCCATGTCGCGAGTAACTCACCCACCCACCTTCCCAGTGAGCTTTCAGTTCCTGAGCCTTATGCTGGTGTTGCTCTTCCATGCAAATGGCATACATGCGGAGAGCCCCAGTGAACTGCCAGGGAATGACACCGAGGAGTGTGCTGGCTCGTACATCTGCAAAAAGGGTGTGATTTTACCAATATGGGAACCCCAAGATCCCTCATTTGGTGACAAAATCGCTCGGGCAACAGTGTATTTTGTAGCAATGGTGTATATGTTCCTGGGAGTGTCTATCATAGCTGACCGCTTCATGTCCTCCATTGAAGTCATTACATCCCAAGAGCGAGAAATAACTATCAAGAAGCCCAATGGTGAGACCAGCAAAACCACTGTGAGGATCTGGAATGAGACCGTTTCCAATCTCACGCTGATGGCCTTGGGCTCCTCCGCCCCTGAGATCCTCCTGTCTGTCATCGAAGTTTGTGGCCATGGCTTCACAGCAGGGGACCTGGGGCCAAGCACAATTGTGGGAAGTGCTGCCTTTAACATGTTTGTCATCATTGCAATATGTGTGTATGTGGTTCCAGATGGAGAGATAAGGAAGATCAAGCACTTGCGAGTGTTTTTTGTTACGGCGGCCTGGAGCATCTTTGCCTACACTTGGCTTTACATTATTTTATCTGTGTCTTCACCTGGGATTGTGGAGGTTTGGGAAGGCTTGCTCACCTTCTTCTTCTTCCCCATCTGTGTGGTGTTTGCCTGGATAGCTGACAGGAGGCTTTTGTTTTACAAGTATGTCTACAAGAAATACCGAGCTGGCAAGCAGAGAGGCATGATCATAGAGCATGAGGGTGACCGGCCCTCCTCCAAAGCTGATATCGAGATGGATGGAAAGGTTGCTAATTCTCATGTGGAGAACTTTTTGGATGGGACACTGGTGTTGGAAGTAGATGAGAAAGACCAGGATGATGAGGAAGCCAGAAGGGAAATGGCTCGGATCCTGAAGGAGTTGAAACAAAAGCACCCAGACAAGGAAATCGAACAGCTTATAGAGTTGGCCAACTACCAGGTCCTGAGCCAGCAACAGAAGAGCAGGGCCTTTTACCGCATCCAGGCCACTCGGCTCATGACCGGAGCTGGCAACATCTTGAAGAGACATGCTGCAGACCAGGCCCGCAAAGCTGTCAGCATGCACGAGGTCAACAGTGAGGTGACAGAAAATGATCCCATCAGCAAGCTCTATTTTGAGCAGGGTACCTACCAGTGTTTGGAGAACTGTGGCACTGTGGCCCTGACCATCATTCGCCGGGGAGGCGACTTGACCAACACGGTGTACGTTGACTTCCGGACAGAGGACGGGACGGCTAATGCCGGCTCCGACTACGAGTTCACTGAAGGGACAGTGATCTTCAAGCCTGGAGAGACCCAGAAGGAAATCCGAGTTGGCATAATTGACGACGACATATTTGAGGAGGATGAGAACTTCCTGGTACATCTCAGCAATGTCCGTGTGAGCGCTGAGGCCTCGGAGGAGGGCGTTCTTGAGGCCAGTCGTGTCTCAACACTTGCCTGCTTGGGATCACCGTCTACTGCCACTGTCACCATTTTTGACGATGACCATGCTGGTATCTTCACCTTTGAGGAGCCAGTAACACACATCAGTGAAAGTGTAGGAACCATGGAAGTGAAAGTGTTGCGAACCTCTGGTGCACGAGGAAATGTTATTGTGCCCTACAAAACCATTGAAGGCTCAGCCAAAGGTGGAGGAGAGGACTTTGAAGACACCTGTGGGGAGCTGGAGTTCCAGAACGATGAGATAGTGTAAGTGAAGCTTTTACTTGTTTCTTACAGTCTCTGTTTCTCCTGAAATGAAATGCACTTGACTTCCAGAGCTGCACTAGAGGTATTTGGGTGCCAGCATATTGCAGTAAACCATGAATGGCCATATGTGCTTTGGGGAGCCTGAAATGCTGTGTTCCTGCCTTGCTAACAGGCTGGAGAGTGCCTGGTCAGGGGCACTCCAGCATTCAGCACCAGGGAGGTAGAACTGATGTGGGAGCCCAACCTCCTGCACCATGCCCACGTGCTGAGCAGAGCTCTATAGCCTCAGCTCTGCAGTGGAGCAGAGAACAAAACCAAGACGCCTGGGACCACCCAGTTACAAGGACCTGTCTTGCGAAGGGCTTAAATTGAATGTATGAATTGTGGTACCTACCTCCTCGTTCCTGTTGAAGGTCGTGTCACCTGGGACTGGGCCACAGTCTGTTCTACTGCTCAGGGCTTTGTTGAAGGTCACTTCACCTCCTCCTCTTCTAAAGGCTGTAGGCCTGGGTTGTTGTTCAATACATGTCTTGAAAAAATGTTGTCATGTAGTGAAGTCTCATGGTTAGGATGCAACTGCAGCCACATTTGGGTGCTTGCAAGAGAAAAAGAGGCTGAAAGCTGTTGGACGCTACTCCCGAGTGTTGCTCCGTGGATGGCGGAAAAATTAGTAGTGCTGTAGCCTTATTACATTATGTGGAGAATATAAATTAGCTCAATAAATCATGGTAGAAAACATCTAGCCTTGGGTATGTCACGAAGACATTTCCTTGCCCAGCTGGTGTTCTGGGAGGAGCAGGCGTTGGGAGTCCTGTTATTCCAGCCTCAGGCTTTTCCTACAGTAAAGTCTGTGTTTGCAGATCAGTCCCTGCCAACAGGGACTTACCTCTGTAGCACAAAACCACTGCATAGAACTTAAGGCAGTCACTGATAAAGGGGACTGCTGTGTTGGAGGAGAGCTAGCTGTTGGCTATGGAGTGTTATGTATTGTACTTTGGTCTCCTGGGAGCTGAGACGGACCCATGGCGAGTGCCAAGAGGGGTCTTTGTGTTCTATCTGTCTGCTGCGTGTGCAGGGGGAGAATGAAACATCTTCATAAAACTTCTTGATGTAGGGGGGAGAAAAAAGGATTTATACCAGTTGGGATTTTGACTTCCCAGGAAAAACTGAGCAAGAAAATCACAGCTCCAGCAACCTGGAGGCCAGAACACGCATGTTGCTCACAAAAGGTTCAAGAACACATGGTTCCTGGTTCCTGAATGATAACTGTAGTAAGAAGAATGCAATTATTTGATTTATATTTTTTCCCATTTTGGGAGAAGCAGGGAGTTGTCTGCAGAGATGCAATGAACTAGGCTATAAGGATATCTCCCAAAGGCTCTTTAGTTTTTATCCAGGTCACTCAGCACGAGCAAAACTGGGCTACTGGTAGTTAGACTTTGACATTTGTTCTCATTTCCCATGGGATGTGACATGTTTACATGGCAGGCCAAACACGCAGGCTCTGCAACTCTGCTCAGAGGGTCTTGGACTCCCCCTTGTCTTGTATCCACCACTCTGGTCAGGATCTCTGTGCTGTCCTTCATCCAAGACCTGTGTGCGGTGGTCAGTCTGTGATGTGGGGTTCTGCAGTGGTGACGCCTTCTCTCTGGTACTGCTCTGCCTACTGCCTCTGGTGATGGCCTTCCCTCCACTATGCTATCCTCTGCTGACTTTTGCCAGCAGGGCAGTAACCAAGGGGTGTGCTGGAAATGAGCTGACCACATCCTGTTGGGTCTGCTGCCTGGCCTCCTGGGGTGTGCTGGTGTACCCTCACCAGGGCAGCAAGCTTCCTCCTTCCTCTTTTTACTGGCTGTCAGAATGTGCACTGCAGGCACAAAACAGGGGAAAACAGCTTTCTTAGAAACTTAAGTGTGTTTTTTTCTGTGCAGATGCCATCATATCTCTATTGCCTTTGAACTATCTCTCCCTGTAATCACATTTTAGGAGCTCACAGTGTGGTACAGATGCTTGGGGAATGGTGCATAAGGAGGTGGTGACTGCAGGGCCAGGTATTGACTAGGGGGCTTTCTCCATTCAGGTGGGAGAGGACATGCACGGAATGAAACTCATTGTACATATCCCAATCTGTGTCTGAAAGGCAGTAGACATTAGTCTAAAACTTAGGTGCTACAGTCCGTGTTCAAGTGTTGGATGGTACAATCTGACTCGCAGATTTCCTGCAGGCCCATGTTTGCTTGGGCATAAATTTAGGGCAGCCCTGCAGCACAGAGGCTGAGTGGTCCTGACACTGAGCTGCTGCTTACAGGCATCCTCCCTTGGAAGAATTTGCTCCAATGGTAATAAAGAAGATATGCTAGCACAATATGTGGATTATAGAACCAAAGCCTATTTACTCTGTCATTGCTTGATAGTGCTGTGCTTTAGCTAAATCACAGTTATGTAGAATGGTGCAATTCCCTAGCACATTGGATCCAACAGAGTTCTGAAATTTCAAGTTTTCCCATGCTCTAGTGGCCAAGAGATGTCTTTGCTGCCCTTTCTAAAGGTCTTTAGTGACTCTTCAGGTCTGTATCAATCAGCTTGGTAAAATTGAGTAAGATGTGTTTTTCTGGGGCACTAATAACAAAGGTAGGGCAGTACAGGGAAACATAAAGATAAAAGAAAAGCATGCACAAGCCTCTATTATTAGAAGGCTGGCTTGCTGGTAAGTCCCAGTATAATTAGAGAGCACTGGAAGGACCCTGATCTTCTGGAGACCTTCCTCTGGTTCCCAAAAAGCCTAATTACGTAATATGTTATTTGTTTGCAGTGTCCAGAGAGACTTTCCCATTTGGCAGTCTGTTGATGTCCCCCTTCCCAGAGTACACAAAATAGCTGTTTAACTGCTGAAGCCATGCTGCTTCATTCGTTTAAACAAACATCTCATTCTGATGCTACCAAAAAAAGATGTGTAATGGAGAAGATGCTGGTCCTCCTGTGGAACATTTTATCCCAGCTCTGCATCTTGGAGTGATGCTTTTCTGCTCCTTGTTCCTGAAACACAGCTTGTGTGTTTAGTGGATGCATATTACCAAGTGAAAGAAACAGCATTTAAATGTGTTTTGCAAAGGGGTTACCTGTGTTTCCATGACAAATTCTTCCAAACTGTGTGGGAAAGCTTAAGATGTTTGTCAGCAAGGTCAGTCTCTGTGGTGCTGCATGGACCCCTGGGGCTCTGAGATGTTGCTGTAGGACAAGGTACTATGATTTAAAGTGTAAGAGAGAGGCTTCCCTCTGGGACCATCCTCAACAAGGTGACTCCAGCCTTGTCTTGTGTCTCTATTAACAAATAAAGCTTTCTCGATGAGATAATGGAGATGTGTAGTTGTAGGCTCTTCCTGCCCGCTCACCTACTACAGCTGTTGTGGTCATAGAAGAGATCCCTGGTTCAACTAGCCAGGCTATTTTTGTCTCCTGACTGAATGTTAAATAATTCAAAAGAAGTACAGTTTCCTATGTTAGAGGAGGAAGCACTCCTTCTCTCAGCTGCTATCCCATCAGTTCTTCTCATTTCTATCTTGGAGCATCAGGAGGAGTACCTCTTCCAGATGTGACTGCAAAGCTAAATGAAAACAGTGTGTTCTTCCATATTCAAAAAATTGTAATTTTTTTAGAGATAACATTTAGAGATAACTACAGATCTGTTACAATCTGCATTCCAGATGTCTGCACACACACCCTAAAAGAAAAGTTTTTACTGCATTAATGTCAGTGAGGAAGATGGCACATACAGTTTTGTAGACAACCAATCAAACTCATATTTCACCAATGGAGTCACATGTGTAAATGCTTGGAAAATCTTATGTCAAATTATCTCACAGTTCATAACATATAGTTTAGCTGTTTTTATAAGAGATGTCTGCTGCAGGTTTAGGAAGTGATAGAGATGCCCAGCGAATCTGACTTGCCCAAGTTAGTTTTGGTATTTCTCTGGAAGCAAAAATCTAGGAGCCGAATGCTAACAGAGACAAAAACAACAGCTAAATCCTCTGATTTTTTTAGGAAAGTGTCCCCAGAAATTATATAGGCTCCTCCCAAGAGCCCTTTTAAAAAGTCAATGTCAATAAATATAGATTATGGCAGGAGGGGAACCAAGTGGTACTGCTTTTTTAAGTACCCCTTTTCTTTTCCAAAAGAAATTGGGTGAGATATTTCTAAAGAAACAGCAAAAACAATATCCTGACTCAGCCCTGGGACCCCTCTATCTCAGTTTTGCATGTGGCCTGCAGCTTCAGAGAAAAAAAACAAAGCCTTCAGATGGGCAGTCTTGCAGTAGGATGCAGTTGAAGAGCAGGATGTTTTCTGCTGTGTCAGAGACAGAGCTGTAAACCAGACTGAAGGGGAAGCAAACAAACATTCCCCTTTGCGTGTTTCATTGTTGGGCACATTCTCTTGCTCTTTTGCTCTGCTCTCTTGCTCTGAGATCACAAAGTGGTCTCACTTTGTTTGGCTGGACCAATGTGCATCTCCTCACTCAACAGCCCCAACTTGTACAGGGTTAATGTCTGGCAGCACAGTGTAAGGTATCAAAATAGACCAAACAAAGATTAAACTCTTATTTGGCCTGCTTCCAGAGCCCAGGTTAGGGTTTAGAGAGTGTTTTCCCCTCACCACTGGAAGTCTTGCCTGGCCCAGTGGGATTTGCAGGCAGTACAAATACGGCCACCTGGATCTAGGGTTTGAATCCTTGGCAAGAGCACCCAGTGCTCCTGGTCCACCCAGTAGAAGTCCAGCTTATGGAAGGTGGCCCTGACTGTGGCCCACAGCAGGGGTCTAAGTAGGTGTGTTGCTCCATGCTAGGGCATGGCATGGGGGCCTGTTTCCCTTACCAGGGGAGTTCTGAGGAGGAGAAGTTCTCTGAGTCTGAAATGTATCGTTGCTTTGGTTCCTGAAGGCCAAAAGCTGATTGTCTCCTCTTAAGGGGGGAAGATGCAGCTATAACAGGGCTGTCTTGTCTTTTTCTCCTCTTCATTCAAACAATGTTTAGTCTTTCCTGAACATGGCTTAATATCTCCCAGCCATGGGCATACCTCTTAAACTGCATGGACAACCCTGCACATTTCTATGAGGAGGCCTCAAGGAAATGAGGTGTGAACACGTGTTGTTCACAGACCTTCCCTCTGTCCTATGGCCAAGACAGGTGTCAAGCCTGTGAAGTGCACACTTGCAGCTGTGTCTCCAAGTGTCTCATGGCTTGGTCTGGTCCTCTGCTCCCTGGAGCAAAAGCCAGTGGGTCTGCTCCTGTCACATGTCATCATGGTGTTGTAGGAAAAGCCTGTAGGTTGCTTGGGGAGGGTGAGCATGGGATGCTGCAGACTGTGCTGTTTGCCCAAATAAGTCAGGAAATCTAGGAACTTGATTTGGTGATGTCGCCTGTGGAGGGGCTTAGGCAGCAAAGTTGTGTCACTGGATGAAGCAAGTTGTGCCAGTACATCACTGGGGGTGAATGCGGAGGGGGAGAAGGGTGAGGACAGGAGTGGTTGGCTCTCGCTGATCAACTGACACAGTTTTTGTCCTTGAAAAACCAATGTTTCCTTATTTGTAATGAGCTGTTGTTGGCAATTTACTGCAGCCAGCTGCATCTCTGTGGTTGATTAAGGGAGCTTGGATGTTAAATATGTAATAACTCCCTGAAAGCCATTGAGAGGTAGTTATTAGCTTCATCAGGGCCTGTGTACACATCCGCTGTGCTCCTTTATGAAAAGGCTACCTATTAAATGCATTGTAGTGATTTCTAAAATGCACGATCTAGGCTTGTTTTAAAAATTAAAACAACCACCCTAGCAAAGCCTGTTGACATGGGAAAGTTATCTTGGAACGAAGCACTGCTGCACAGCTCCTTGCTGGGGAGACAAGAATGGGGGATAGGAGAAGTCTGTCCCCCTTTGCAGATGCTTCTTCCTCTGGCATGTGCTTGAGCACTGCTGGAAGCAGCATTGGCACCAGCAGTGATATTCAGGTTTTGTCAACAGAGCCATCATCTGCCCTTCTCCCTCCTGTGCACATGGGATCCATTGCTGTGGCAAATCCTTGAACAGGGAGAGGTAACTCATTAGTACATGGGATCCTGATGCAAGTGCAGCTCAAGCTGTGCATCTGGCTTGGGAATAGACTTCTTTCCTCTGTCACTTTGCCCTCAGCTTTGAACTCAGTGGATGGCATTCGGTATTCCTGCAGCAGCAAGGCTGAATTTGTGGGCGTAAAATGAGAGTGACAGAACAAAAAACAGACAGCTGACCACAGACAGCATCCAAGCATCTGGGCAGATGGGCAGAGAAACATCTGCTGTTATCCAAAGCCAAACAGAGAGGAGAAGCTGGACCTGCCAGACAACTGACTGAATCAAAAGCAGACCCTCCTCAGAGGGAGAGGCTGAGCCCAGAGGCATCATCCCACATGCTGCAGGCGGATAGAGCGCAATCGGGCAGCTCTCTGCTGACAGGGGGATGTGATGTTGCTCTGCCCTTGTCAGGCAGGCCTACCAGAGGCAATGCACAGTCTTCCATGCCTGGATCTGGCTTGTATATGTCTCTACTGGCATTGCTCACACCGAGGACAAAATCAGGTGTTCACTAGCAAAGACGTGCACACCGCTGCCATGCAAGGGAAAAGTCACCTATCCTATCCCTTCTCTCTGCTCCTTCCCCTGTTCTCCAGCACCATAGAATAATGGTTTTAGCTTAACCTTCACACTCTGGTCTTGCTGGACCAGCTGTGTTTCTTCAGTACTGTCAGATGAGGAGCTTTGATTACCAGTCTTTCACAGCCACAGTGTTGGGTGCATGACCTCGCTGTGCTGGTCCTACTGGGTATGTTCTCTTTTTTGCAGTCTTGGGCATGGTTGGAGTTAAGGTCAGCCCTCTCCAAGTCATAAATGCCATTTAGCCTGAGGACATCTTCGGAGATATCAAAAACTCTACTAATAAAGTTTCTGACAATGACATTGGAGGCGTTGTGCTGGTTTCCAAGAATGGCAATGCTGGATCCTGGGCGACAACAAATAATAACAGCATTCTCAGTTTTAAAAATATCTTTGTGTAAGAGAGAAAATATTCCCACTGCTGTGTAAGTGAGAGGGTAACCGCATGGGCCTCCTCCATCTAGTCCCTATATGGTTCCATCTCCATAATGTCTGGACTTCTTCCTACACAATCAAAGTAACAATAAAATGTGTCTGGCAGTGAAAAACAAAGCAATAACAAAGAATGAGATGGATTCCTGTGAACTGGGTGCTGGAAGGAGAAAGATGGAACTGATGGCATATGCCTGCCCCATCAGAGCAAAGTCCAGTCGGGGAAGGTCCTCTGAGTGCAGATGTCTCAGGTGGCTGAAGACAGGGTTGGGAGTGGAGTTCAGTGCAGAGATACTACCTGTGGGGTTTATGGCATTCTTGTCAGCAAGCTTCTTTGCAGGTTGGAGGGCTTGAGTGATTCCTCTGGTTATTTGCTCCTATTAAAACACTGGTGTGCACTAGTCACACACTATGCTGTTTCGGGGTCATGTAATATGGCTCTAATTCAACCACAAGACCAGTATGCCCTGTGGAGACCCTTGTCCCAAGGGCCAGATGCATTGTCACCAGGTGGCAAAGCTGTTGTGTCACTGGCTGGGACATAAGAAGGACATGAAGCTTTTTATTGGATCCAGAAGAAAACAAATACACAAAAAAGGATTGATTTGCTCTGAGCTCTTTTGCTCTCAACTCAGTTGCTTGCTTCCTAGTAAGAAACTCATTTTGAGATGTGCTTGTGTATTCATGGTTTAATTTGTCAGTAAACATCATCCTAAAGAACAAAATAGTTATATGTTGAGTCTTTGCAAACAATTTGGAGTATAACTCCATTGATCTATTAGCACACTCATCAGCCCCTCAAACTGCCCAGGCAGGCTCTCAGCTCCTCAGGATGTGCAGGCATCCCTACCCTTCCCCCTGGCGCTTACTCCTCCCCATCTCTGTGCAGCTCATGTGGCTCTGCCATCCTCTGCCCCAAAACCTTCATACATCCTGAGCACTGCTCTCACCAGTGTTGTGACAGATGACTTATCCTGGCATGCCTTTAGATAAGGGCAAGCGACACGCCTGTCTGGAGACTGTGGACACTGTGCTCCAAGGAGCTGTGCGTCCTCGGCTACAGCCCTCCCTTACCTCTCAAGCAATGCCACTGTGCAGCCCAGCTCTGCTGTCCTCACACTGCACAGTTCTCACAAATTCACAGCCCTGTCACAGCATATAAGGCAGAAAAAGTCTTGGTTCTGCAGGGAGTCTGGAATGAATTGAGCTGCAGTGAGCAGGGGAGAGATGCCCTGATTTCATTGAGAAGAGGAGCCTTGATCTGAGACAAAACTTGTTACTTTGGCTCAAGCAGGTAGGGAGCAGGTTTTACCTGGCACCAGAGTCTGCACAGGAACCAAGTGTTTTCTTGGTGCAGTAGAATTCCATTCACACTTTAGGTTTGGTTATGGAAATTTATCTTCCTCCTCAGCTTAGCCTGGGTATGTGACAGAACCTAGGGGAATAAGATATCGCCCCTACATAGGGTAAAAATAATGTAAACAAAGCCAGTATTAATGTTCCAGGCACAAATCATCCTACCACAGGGGAAAGGGAGGGAAGCATAGCAGGAGATTTACCTGATTCATGAGCTCTCCAGTGACCTGGAACTCAGGAAGAATCATACAAAAACCTGAAAATGGGTCAGTTTAGTAGGGAGGATTGTAACAGAGCAGTGTTGGAGTGTTGGGTCAGAATCAGTCTGAGCATGAACTGGACGAGAATTAGATGGGAAGGAGACACTCTGGACCTTCACGCCTTAGCAATGCAGAGAGAGAAGGGGAAGGTAGCTGAACAACAGATTCTACCAAGAAGCAGTGGATGTTTGTGTTGATGAGGCCTGCAGGTGTAGGACAAAGATGATGTAATCTGCCTGTCCCCAGACCCAGAAGGCACACTGAAATCTAGCCTCACGTTATGAGTGGAACACATGAGGGGCTTTTAGCAATCCCTCTGGAAGGTTTCATTGGCAATAGGTGAAGTGCAGGCAAGCTCAGAAGCTGCCTTCAAAAGCAGCTCAGCTAGATTAGGTCTGCTTTTGTACCTAAATGAGCCTAGAATAAATCAACACGTTATTTGTAAGTACCTCAAAGATAACAAGGAGATGAATAACAGCCAGCATATATTTGTCAAGAACAAATCTTATCAAGCCAACCTAATTTCCTTTTATGCTGGCTTTTTGGGTAAGGGAGAAGCAGTGTTGTCATATCACCAAGCTTCAGAAGGGCTTGTAATGTTGCCTGGTTCAGTACTGTCATAAGGAAGACCTGGCTAAATGGGCCACTGGGGTGATGGGATCTAACCTGTCTGGAAAGAGAAATGTGTCACTGGATGAGGATGAAAAGGTGTTCAGTAGGTTTGTGTCCTGAAACAGAGCTTGTTGGGCATGGGAAAGAGAAAATTGGTGTTTTAACTTGCAGATAGAGTATAGAGGTTGGAAGTGTTATGACAGGTCAGATGGGGATTTATATAGATGATCTGTGAATTAGTTTGAAGAGAAGACACTGTAAAGTGTTTGTGCAAGAATAGTCATATGCATAAGTGGGAGGGGAAAACCAAGTCGAGGGGTGCCATTATGACCTGGCAGCCAAATCTGAGCTCATAACATCATGCTCTTGCAATGAATAAGACAGATGTCATCCTGAAGACATTCAAGCAGGGGGGTAGCCATCCTTGTGCTCTCTATGCTCATCTGTGTCCAGCTCTGAGCAATCTGAACACTGAAGAGGTTAAGAAGAGTCCAGTGAAAATGACTGGTGATCTGAGAAACATGACCCAAGGTGAGAAACTGCAACAACTGGCACTGTTTAATTTAGGGAGAGGTATAGGGAAGGTATAAGCCTTGAGCTATGTGAAGGGCAATAAAATATTCTCTGTGTCTTCAGGGTCTTGAGGAAGCAGAAGAAGCAATTCAGATTAGTCAGCAGGAAAATTTCCTCATAGTACAGGAGGGTCCACTCAGAAGGAGCTTGCAGGAGTGGGTGACCTTTGTTGACAACGGGGAACAGCTTAGAAGATGATCATCCAAAATAATACCAGATGTAATGTCTCTTTTAGGACACATTGGGTCAGATGAGGTCTTGGCAACTCCTCCTCTCCTGTTGTTGTGTGCTAGCCAAGCAAAAGTGTCCATCATAAGAGTTGCACTTCAGTCAGGTGGCCCCCGTCCTGCATGGTCTTCTGCCACAAACCTGTCATGGGATAGCATGCAAAGCAACCTACAAATGGAGCAGAAAGACCAGGCGCATACATGCACATACAACCTTCACAGGTTCCCTGTGACCACCCACTCTGAGCTTTTTGCTCACAAGGGATATCTGGGACAGGGACAGTGCTTGCCTGCTGTCTGTGTCCTTTGCTAATAATTAGATGCAAACCAAGCTTCCCTGCAGGAGAGCCTTGTCCCCGTGGGGGAAGCAAGGCTGCACAGATTAAGGAAGCTAATTAGAGGGGAAGAGAGCATTGGTACCGAAGCCCCAACAGTAAACTTTGAAATCTAGATAAGGGAGCAGTATTTAATTATATACAATTAAAACACCGTATCCCAGCCACTTGAGAACTGGCAGTCTTGGAAAGCCCTCACAAAGGTGCTAATGAACAGATCTGAAGGTAGCAGTCAGCTAGGAGCTGTGCCTACCTGTGAAACACATGTGAAGAGAAGAGCTAGGAAAATACTTTTGGACCACTGTCTCCTTATTCCTGTGTGATGTCCTCCCTCTCCCAGAGCAGGTAATGGGAACCCAAATCTTGGGAATTGAAAGGGAAATTGCTCTGCTCTTACATGCAGCTGAACAAGGCCATTGCAAGGAGAGACCTATGCAAGGAGAGGCTATCCTGAAAACTTAGAGAAAGTTGGAAAGCGTTGTAAATACTTAGTCTGAGAAAGATAAACAAACTTTGTGCCCTTTTCTCCCAACACACAGGAGAAAAACCTCCTGCCCCTGTGCCTGCCAGCTAGGAGGTCGTGGTATCTCTGGGGAGGACCATGCCAATGTTCCCTTATGCTCCACAAATCTTGCAAAGTTAACTTGGTTTTTTTTCTTTCAAGTTTCCTCTAGGCATTAAAGCAGCTACTTCCCCTCCCAGCTCCTTTGGTGCTTCATGTACATAGTCCCTGACTTTTGATCCTTTCACCTGTCCTCTTCAATCCAGGAGGGCCATTTGGTTTTCCTGTAAAGTGCCTGCTTTATGTTCTAACACTCTCTGTCGCACTATTCCAGCTGAGACAGCAAGCTCTGTGGGCTGCAGCAGTAGCTTTTATCCCATAGCTGCTGCTGGGTGTTAATGCAGAACATCCAAAAGCTGGGATGGATTCATATCATTTGGCAGAGTAGAACTGCAGAACCAGCCTGAAGTTTTCCAGAATTCCTCTTCCTCAGCAACTTCAAACCCTTAAGGAAGGCTTTTAGTTCAGTCTTGGGTGCCAAAGGAAGTGGCCCCTGTTTTAATTTGTAAATATAAAGTGCCAGAGGGCTTCTACCTTCTGAAGGTAGTAACTTCAAAAAGCACAAGTGAAATGCTAGTGCTCCTTTTCCTACATCCTTGTCTCCTGTCCTTGTTGAGGAACACACCTAGTGCAGGTACATCGTTGTGCAGCTGTGAGCTGCAGGTTGTGCCAGGGATGCGAGAAATGGGCTGGAACCTCAGGCAAGGGGCCATAAACTGGTGCTGACCTTTTGCCTGACAAAGGGCACTGGGACCTTCAGCTCTGGCCAGGGGGTGGCCAGTCGCTCAGAGGGTCTGAGAGAACCCATATAAACAGTGAGAAGACCCAAGACCACATATCACCATTGGACCAAGAGGCACGTGTGAGGATTATAAAGAGCATGAGAGGAAGAGGCACACAGACTGTAAGGGTACAAAAGCCAAGGGATTCCTTCACTGACCCTGGAGGCATCAGCTCAAGCTGTTATGGTGTCACTGCACCACGATTAAATTACTTGATCCAGACATCTGGGACTCTGCTACTGGAAACCTGGGATCGACCCCACGAGGGAATCTTGTCTGACAGTGAGTGTGGTGTGTAGTGGGAGCCAAGCGGGGCACCCATGGGTTCACTGGAGCTGCTCACTGCGAAGGCACTTCAGTCCCAACAGTTTAAATCTTGGGTGGCACGTGTGTGACTCCCAGTGTGGCTCCTGAATAGTCAGACAGGAATGTTTCCTTAACAGTCTTTTGCCTGATCTTTGCCTCCACATTCTGTCCGGCGCAGAACCTTTCTCCTTTCAATGCACAGAGTCCATGAGGCACGTCTGTGATGTTGTCACAAACAGCTTCCCTGGTGATACAGCTGCTTAAAATGCTACAAGACCTGAAAGTGATGCCAGTGCCATTGAGGTTCATTTTATTTGTCTGAGCCTTTCTGGTGATGTTTTCCTCTGCTGTGCCAAGAGCTAAAAGCTCAGGGTTTTAGCTTCACTCGTGTTTTAGGTGAAAATTAAATTTCTTGTTGAATCCCAGAGCTCCAAGAGCTGGGGTTTTAAGAAAAATGCTGACTACTATTTAATGTGCCCTGTCTGATCCTTGGTGTGCCACGGAAGAATTCGCCATGCTTTTGGGGAAGAATTGCTGTCTGTTGCCAGTCCTGCAGAGCTGGAAGAGGAGCTGGAAGGCTTAAGCTGCTTCTCAATTCAAGTATTCCTACATTAGTATGAATGAGCATGTTGGTCTCTTGCAAATATACGAACAGATTTCTACAAAACACTTGCTAATGAACCAAAATAGCAGTTTGTCCTTCCAGTGATTTGTGGGGAGTCAGTAAAAGACTCAACCAGGGGAGCTCATTACACTGCTAAAGTAGTGCATTTTTAGGGGAGATGCTGGGAAGCTATTAGCTGCCAGCTGTGAGGCAGGACGAGAGGCTTGGCAGTGCTGGGAGGAAACCTCTGAGAGGTGATGTCTGTTGCCTCTCTGGGCACAAGCACAGGGGTAAGACAGACAGGCTGTGTGGTTGTGGAGCATGGGAAGTGCTGATTTCCACCCCCGATCACTGTAATCTCATGGCCAGGTGTGCTGATATTGTGCTGGGTGTTAGGTTTCTGGTGTGAAATGGAGGAGAGCAGAGTCCAGCACCAGTGAGAAGGGAGAGCCACAGCAGCCTACTTTGAACACTTAGCCACACGCATTGTATAAACCAGAGATGACCTGGAAAATACAGTCAGACTCTCAGGGTTTAAAAAATAGGCACTTAATCCTATACATCAAAGGGAGTGTGGCACTGTTCAGCCACTGCTCTGCTTCACAGGCACAGTCCATTTGTCACCTGCAGCTATTGCACAGCTCAGCTACAAAGCTGATCCACACCATTGCCCTTTCCTCTTGGTGCAAGTAGATGAGCTTACTCACACAGCAGCTACAGCCATCTGCAAAAGGGATGCATATACCTCAAGGTGCCCATATACCTAAGGGCTGCATATGCCTATGCCTCAGCAATTAGAGTAGGTGAAAGACCGACCAAGGAAATGCATGTATGGGGACGAGGTAGGGTAAGGTAAAAGTTGATGAATGCATGATGAAAATTGCAAAAGAAGGAGTGGGAGGAAAAAATGAAATAGAGGCCAAAATCACAATGGTTCATATGAATAGTTCCTCTCTGCTGCTGATGAGTACTTCCAGACATGCAAAGTGCTTAGGGTCATCTTCAGAGGGCCCCTGTCCCACCAAACCTTAAAGCAGAGTTGTACTGTTCACATTTGCAGTGGGTAGTTTCACACAGGTAGTTCGAAAAAGCTATTTGGCTCTTGCTGCAGAATGAGTTTGACATTCATATCTTAAATGCATTGACCTGATATTGCACAAGTTTCAGCTTCAGTATGTTTGCAGGGAGAACCCTGGCTTGGCTCTAGGCAGCAAAGGTTAAAAATAATGAGGAAAAGAGAATGCTTCTGGCTTTGCCAAGAAAAATCCCTTGCATGGTAAAAGGAGAACTAAATTGATCTGAATTTTCCTGCAGTTTGTCAACATTTTGGTAGTCCCACTCTGTGTGGATGGATACATGCATGTGAGAGAGGGAAAGAAAAAAGATAACATGAAGAGTTCTGTACTTAATACTGTGTTAACCCATTCCCTCAGCTAGAGCAGAGGTTTAAAATTCCTTTGCTGTACATGAAGGGAAATGTACTGATCTGTGTGAACATTATTTAATTAGGGAAGAAAGCTTTACCTTTCAGGAAAACTGCAACTGAATAAATCAGTTTGGAAGCCCTAAGAAATTAGTTGAAGTTCAGGGTTGCAGAGGGGAGACTGGAAACTTAAGCAGGGGATGCATTTCAGACCAAGTGTTTTGAAAACCCCTGCTAACAGCAACTGTGACAGAAGGTGAAGCAACAACACTTCAGCACCTCAATTTCTCTGTAAAAGCCCATACGTTGAAAAGGTATATATCATCAGGCACCTCGTGCAACAGCTCTTTGCAAGTAGGAATTTGCTTCTAGCACCCTAGTTATGTGATGGAAAATCCTGCATAGGAGCAGGTGGGAGTCGCAAAGCCACGTGCCATTTTTGGACCCAGAGCTCAGCGTGGCGGTGATCTCCACCAACACCCATGGGGAGTAGTGCCTGCCCTCCAGCCTTTGCTGGGTACAAGGCCCTTTGATTTTTGGCATAAGTTTTATTCATTTATTTCTTTTTGAGATTAGACACATGGACTAATTAGAGGAGAACGGGTGAGCTCAGCTAACGCATTTGAACGCGGGTAGCTTTAGGCTTGCATTTGGGTCATTAAAAATGAAGTAAAATGATGTTCTCTTTGCACCAGTTATTGTGAGCATGGGCCTTGATTTGGCAGCAGTTATCTCCCCAACACCACTGCACTAATGACTTCTAAGGCAGAAAGAGCAGTATGTCATTAATACAAAAGGGTGGGGGGAATCTACTGTAGACAAAGATGAACTTTAGACAGACCAGTTTATGTCACCCTTGTAATAAACCTCAGATTTAAACCTGGCTGAGCTTAAACCCTTGGGAGGGCTAGAAGGCACAACATTTGCTGACCCATAAGGGGAAGCCCTTCCCTCATGGACATCCTCCCAAGGGTGGGGGCATGCAGCAGTGTGAGCAAAGTGGGTCTGGAGACATGACAGCACAAGGATTGCTCTCTCCTGCTGCTGCCTCCACTTCTTCATCAGTCCCATTACACACCAGGTCAGGCAGGCCCAGTAATGACAAGGGAGGAGAACCAGCATAGGGATTTCTCTTCAGGTTTGGCAAGGAAAAGCAAAATCCAAGACGGTAAAACCCTCCCAGGAAATATCAGCTTAGGTCTCCTGAGGACCTCCTCTGCCTACTGGTGTGTCCAAGAATCCTGGATGACCTTGACATTTGAGCAAGGTTTTCTTCTTTGTTCTGTGGGATGTCTCTGCTGGCTGCAGGTAGATTTTGTTTGAGATGGAGGCCACCAATTTAGAACGTAAATGATAGGCTGTAGAGAAAGGCTTCATCTCAAATTAGTCTAAACCACAGCTACAACATAGCTACATATGTCAAAGCTGCTAGGAATGGCCTGTAAAAATAATTTGGCTTACCTTCTAATGGGACAGAGGGTGTTGGTTGTCATTCCTACAACAGCTGGAACTTGGTAAATGTTTGATTGAGGACTTTCCCCCACAACTACCTTGTTGCATTTTTTGCTCTCAGTGAGAGTGAGGAAAATTGGAAGCTCCACAGAAGCATACCTGCTTTTCATTAAAAAAGCTGGAGGAGGAGAAACCACATAGATTTAGAGGGATTGTAGGCTTGTGTTTTACAGAAGACACCTGGTACAAAATAGAACGTCACTCTTGCTTACTTCAGTCCCTGATGACAGAAATGGACATTGCAACGCTAACACTGAGTGACCTGCATAGATTTACTGTTCTGGGAGGGCCCTGGGCCGTGATCCTGCTGTGGGGATGCAGTCACATTGCTTGAGGTTACATTGTGAGGGAGGTGGATGTTTGCTTGCATGCTGTGATAGTGGAAATGGCTCACATCTCTTTGAGCTCTAGAACAAAATTACCTTCATTTTCTTCCTCATTCGCTCTGTGCCTTGTAGCAGTGCTCTCCAAAGGTGGTTGCAATGCAGGCATAAATAAAATTCAGCATGCACTGGGACTACACATACCTGGAGCCATAACAGAAACCTTAATGAGTTAAATCATATTTTTATTACCTAATTTCTCATTGTCAACCAGTTTCTTGCACTTCTGTAGATAATTAACGTGGAGAATAGTTCTTGCCTTCTGGAAACTGGCTGCCTTTTGAAATTCTTCCATCAGAGATGGGTTTTTTTCAGGCTTGTACTTCTTTCTTCTTGTTATCCTGTTAATGGGACTGACTCCGCCAAGTGGAGAAAAGAAAATGTATTGGCAGGAACGTGAGGCTGGTTTGCCTTTGCCTTGTCGATGTGGGCACTGAGGCCTGGGGAGCAGCTCCTGCCAGGTGAAGGGAGAATAATTCCTCTTCCTGCCAGAAGAGCTGCAAGGGTGGCTGCAGCCTGGTAGAGGGAAGCCAGCTGAGCCACAACTGGGGCTGAAAATGCCTTGAAGCAGGAGGGCTAATCATCTGGCCACCGCTTCTGTTGGTAGGTTCTACAGCTGCTCTTTCAGCAAGGGAGCTCTTTTCAAATCTCAAAAATACCAGCTGCAAGGGCAGAGCATTTTTGAAGTCTAGAGGAATATAAAAGACTACAGATAAACTTGAAGAGTTTTCCCAAGTAGCCCTGGGTTATATCTGTTGAAATTCTTGACAGAAGATCCAACGAATATTTGTAACACACCAATTTCTACCAAGGATGCTGCACATTCACATGAAAGAAGGGGTACAGCTCTTGCCTCTTCATGCACCTGGGGAGTGCTGAATGAGCCTGCATGCAAATATCACTGTGCTTTTTTGGGAGTTGGTCTTTTTCCTTTCCAACCTTGTGGCTGGGCATATCTAGCAGATGCGCCTTCCTTTTCAGATCTGTCCTTTCACATTTCCTGTGCAGTGTTTGGAGTACCACGTGTTTGCAAGTGGTATGCAGGCAGGGAGCAATGTGCAGTGGTAGTCAGAGGTAGCCAGTCTTCCAAGGCATGTGGAATGAGGGTTGACAGCAAAGGGGTTCTCACATAAGAAAGCTGGGAAGGGTCAGCAGGCATCAAGGTCTCTCCTCACTACACCTGATCCTCCTCTGAGTTTGAAAAACCCCTTCTTCCCACAGAGACCGCTTGTCTTTCCTCATAGTGTCCCTGTTTCCACCTCAGCCTTCCCTCTGTCACATCATTTCAGTTTCCTGTGCTCATCTTCTGAGTGTCACGGACTCAGGGGAAGGACGCTTGTACCCTGCCTCAAACTCAGTGTGCCTGAGTCATCCTACCCCAAAATGTGCTGTGAGTACCTACACAGGTCTAATGTTGCTCCTGGTTTGGCCTTGCAGGTTCCCTGCAGAGAGAACTGATGTCCATCAGATTTAGTTCTCTGGTGTCAAAAGTTAATAAATGAGCTGTGTTTTACTGGGATATAAATCATGCCCTGGGCTGCACTGGGATGAGTGGTGGTGCATGTGCACACAGTCTGGTGCTACCTGCAGGATGAGCTCCTGCTGAGAATGCACTGGCACTGGTTAGATAAGCCAAATAATGCAGCCTGCATAATAATAACAGCCACCACACATGGTAATTACCAGCAAAAGCTACTGGGGGGTTCTGTCTCAAACAGCAGTTGTCAAGCCTGCATCTGCTTGCTTACCATCACTACCAAGAGGTTTGCTGCATCCAGTGGTTGTTTCCACCCTGGAAACTCACCATTTGTTGTGGCTTAGCTAGCTGGCATTACTGCTGCTTGGGTGCTGATTGAGACCAAAATTTGGTTGGTTGGTGGTTTCATGACCATGCCCTGCAAGAGATACAGCATGAGTTACAGAAAGGGAAGCAAAAGAAGGTTTGTATTGAAATAGAAATGGTTCTCATGGTTTTGACACTCCATATGGCAGGGACATATGCGGAAATGAATTTGCTGCTGTTTGCCTAATAACAATAAGCAGGTTGCGACATCATGTTAGATCTCACAAAAGGAAATTTGATTTTTCTGTCATAGTCTCTGTTTTTTAATTGAGATGTTCACTGCTATTTTCTTGAAATTCAGTTGCAAATAAAGGGAAGGCATTCAACTGCGATAAAAAGGAAAGGCTGCCCCAGAAGCACATGCTTGTCAGACTCCTCTGTGAGATGACCTGTGGAGAGGCTGATGTCTTGATGAGGACCAAGTATTGTGAGCTCCAGCTCAAGGCTTATACAGGCTGGCAAACTACTTGACTGGTTTGCAATTAGCATTATGGGTGAACTGTTAAAAGCCTACATGCAGCAGGCTAAAATCAGGAATGCCAGCTCTTTTTTTTTGAGCATGGTGCCATCTCTGTGGTGAACAGCAGTGTCTTGGTGAGAGAAAGTATTTAATATCACAGGGCCAAAGCTGTTGATTCTTCAGGGGCCATGAACCTGTTCTTCCTGTCTGTAAGAAAAGTCTCCAATGCTGTTTTCGAAGTCTGTCTGTTTTTAAACATACATCATAGAACCATAGGATCATAGAATGGTTTTGGTTCCAATACCCTTGCCATGGACAGGGATGCCTTCCACTAGACCAGGTTGCTCAGAGCCCCATCCAGTCTGGCCTTGAACACTTTCAGGGATGAGACATCCAAAACCTCTCTATGTGACTTTTTTCAGTGCCTCACCACCCTCACAGTAAAGAATTTCTTTCTAATATTTATCTTCCTCCTTCAGCTTAAAGCTGTTACATCCCTACTCTGCGTCTCACCTCAGAGGCAACATTGCTACCCTGCCAACCACACAGCAAAGCCAGAAGCAGTGACTCTTCCAGCATTACAGTAAACATGAAAACCGTGAGATATGCAACAGTTTGCAAGCTGAAGGGGAAGGGAGGACAGAGCTGACATCTGTGGTGTTAGGTTAGCAAGTACTCAGCTAAAAGCAGAGGAGGGCAACAGGAAGATGCTGCTATCCCAGCCAGGCTCTAGTTTGTGAAGAAGGACCTTGTGCTAGGCTGCATGCCTCACCCTGGGGAGGAAGTACCTCTATGAGTAAAGCTCTGCAGTTCATTATTTTCCTGCTACTGCAGGAGGACACATGAAGGGGTCTCAAAAACAAAAAGAAATTTAGAACTCCTTCACAAAGGGTAAGTCACAATCCCTGGTAGAGTCTCAAGCAACACTTTTCAATGCCTTTTGATTTTCTAGGTCCATTTTCATGCAGGAGTTGTTTTTGCTCTCATTTTGGCAAGCCTGAATACCAGAAAAGACCATTCCCCTGTTCACCAGTGAGTGTCTTGTAAAACACCCTGCCTCAGCCTGGCAGTGCTTTACTGTGGGAGTGCAGTGGGTCACCCCATGACTTTGCAATAGTTAATAGCGCTTTATAATTTCCAACTGCTGTCACAGGCACATGAGGCTGGGGGATGTCTCTATGCATTTACAGAATGCTGCGCCCTGTCGTACACGTGGCTGTGAGTGTGACATGCTGAGACATCCCTGGGAGAACAGAGCTCTTAATGCTACAGCGTGACAATCATACTTCAAAGCTAATTGACGATACGGGCTTGCTAATTTTACAGAGGTTAATGGATCTTCTTGGAGCCGTGTGTATGAGGATTGCTAGGGACTTAGCATCTTTTTCTCCCCCGTGGAGTTCTTTGACCATATATAGCCAAGGTATCAACTTACAGGCCTGGGATTTCAGCTTTCTGTTTAGATTTCAGATGAAAGGCTGCAGTTGGAAATTACTGTTATAAATATTTCCTGCTATCTGGTAGCAAGGCTAACTTCAGTCCCTTCTAAGGAATTCACCATAATTATACTTTACAACAGCTGCAATGAAAACTCTGTTCCTGGCAATGTCCTCCAGCTGCCCCAGTGGGATGAGGCTGCACCATGCACGGGAGAGCTCACTGGGGTGTCCTGGGTGAGGGCAGAGCCCTGCTGTGACCCTGGCTGTGGTGTTGCTGGCCTCGGCACCCAGTGCTGCAGCTCTGTTGGTTTGCTGTGGGACCGCTGCTAGGGCAACACAAATATACGATGTCACACGCTCCAGCAACCCTTACAAGCCAAAGAAAGCGCGTGCAAAGCCCATTGGTGATGTTTTTAGGCTGTCTGCAAGCACAGAAAGAGGGGAAACTGTTGTCTTTGCAGTCTGGAACCTACCTGGTTGCTTTCTCCTTCCTGGCAGGGTGCTAGCTGTAGGCTGGCCAAGGAGCTGGTGGACTGTCCAGGGCTAGGTCAGTTTGCAGAATCTGGGGTTTGAAATGCAGATGAACCTCCTTTGCCCTGTCCTGAGGCTTGCAAAGGAGATGGAAGTGGTCAGTGGAAAGGGCAGCTTGTAGGTAACTTCTGCTGTGGCCACATAGGGCGTGGGAGGTGGGAGTGGACAATCTCCACATTGTGGGAGCCAGGGGATTCACCTGGGCCCTGCTCTCTGTTGGCCACCTGTTCCCAGAGTCAGGGAAGGAAGGGAAGTAAGCGCCACCCAGCTCACAATCTGGCTGTCCTTATTTTATGAAAGAATGTCTCCCCTTGAGTGCAGCCAGTGTAGGAAGTTTCCCGGAGGAAACTTTTTGTGGTTTCCATTCTTAGGGAAAAGTAATGAGTGCAGTGGGCATTTGGGGACATCATCACTCATTTGGAGAAGCCCGGGACAGAAGCCTGGGTAAGTGCTTTCAGTCTCATAGCTGACGGACCATTTTTTTGTCCCAGTGTTCAGAGTAATAGGAAGGAAAAGGGTGTCACCCTGCCCAGGCCTCTTCCTTTTTTATTTTCCTCTTTATCTCTCTCATCTACCTTTTGAAATCCCTTCATGTATCAAAATCCCACATCAAACCAGCCAGAGCTGCCACTACATGCACAAGGGCCAAAAAAAAAAAAAAAAAAAAAAAAAAAAAAAAAAAAGTGTGCAGCAAGATCAGTTAGAAATCCTGACTCCCAGGGCCTCTGAAAATTTGGGCCACAGAAATGCTGCACAGTTGTGCAATTTAGTGCCTCTGAAGAAGAATAAATTTGCTTTAAAAAAAAATCCATCAGCATATTGCATATATTTATAGTTAGCTGCAAGCCTTTCCAGTGAGAACTTTTAGAATTTATTTTAAATTAAAGTGACTAGTATGACATACCAGTACTTAGCCTTTTAACAAAACATTTTAGTCATATAAATACAGTTGCTATTATTAAACTCTAGAGAAAGCCAGTAAGCTGCTCCAAATAACATCCCTCTGGTTTGCCCGTCCGACCTCTTCTGTTCATAGCCAGAACCAAGATATTTGAACACCTTGTTGGACATCAGGGGTTCGTTTTATTTTCTGCTTCCTCACTTCCTCAGTGGCTTTTGAAGCTTCTTTTAAACTTTTGATTCCACTTTTGCTTCTTTTTTCTCTCCTCCTTTCCATTATGTTACTTCTTATAACTTTTTCCTTTTCCTTTAGGCTTTTTTATCATTTTCATCCCTCTCCCTCATTACCCAGGGAAGCCCAATTCCCAATGGTACTTTCTGACCTTCTTTATGAAAGCACCCAGAAACCTGTTTGCTGAATCAGTTGCTGGGACTGACTTTAGGGACAGCACAATTTGCTCTCTGGGTTAGCAGAGAGTAGGGATATTTCTGTGCAGTGAAAAAATGCCTGTAGGTGAGATTTTAGGAAATCTCTGCCCATTAATCCTGTCTATACTTACATCTTTCAGAAGCGCCAAGCAAGACCAAATTTTGGTGTTGCAAAGTAAATAACAGTAAACACATTGCTGACAGAGTGGCAGACAGATTTTGACCTGTGATCAGCACGGTGCACGGAGGGCCTCCTTTTTGGGAACCTCCCCATCAAAGAGATGTTTGTAAGTTAAAAAGCAGGTAACCAACGACTGGGGTTATTCCCATCTCTTCCACATAAGTCTTTACCCAGTTCATTTCCAAACAAAAGCTGAGCAGCTTTTCCTCATTACAGCTTTTAAGCCTGTGTGACTGCTAAGAGAGGGAGGATGCAATAAATCATCCAGTCAATTAGCAAGGGGCTTTCTCCTTATTTGTAACATCCTTTCAAAGCAAATGAGTGTGACCAGTAATGAAAGAAAGCATATGCAATAGTTTAAAAATAGGTGTCTGAGGGCAGTGAGGAAAATCTTTGCCCTGCTGTGCGTAGCTGGACCTGGCATCCAGCATCTCCAGTTTGCCTGATACTGTGAATGGGAACCCTCATGCAAAGGGGCTGCTGCCCCTGAAGTGTCCCTCTCAGCTTCCAGCACAGGCATTATATAGAGACAACCAGCCTGCTCCTGCTTGTGTTCCCATACTAGTCCAGCCCTTTGGCATTTACCCAGCCCTGCCTGGCTCTCCGTGATCTGAAATCATCCTGCCTGTGCTGGGAACATCCCTGCTTGCCAGTCCCCTTGGTGCATGCAGGGTCCTTTCTACATGGTTACCAGCTGTCCCTGTGCAGTTTAACTACAGAGCAGGTTCCTGACAGCACCCACATCAGAAGGGTTACCCCCCTTCATCTCTGCTGTCCTTCACCTCCTCTGCAGCTGTGCCTCTGCCTGTCACCCTTTGGGCCACATGCTTTTGTACTGTCCCCGCACAACCTTTGTGGCACTCTCCCTCCTGTGCATCACCTCTCCACTTGCTCACTCCCAGCACCCACAGTAGCTTCAGTATTTCCACATCCAGTGGAATGCCAGCACCATAAATCTCACCTTTGCAGGTGAGAAATGGAGGCACAGGGGTCTGGGACCATCCTGCAGGAAAACCTAGTTGCATATATCATTGCTGCAACGCCCCTGCCAGCCAGCAGGTTTTGGGGGTGAACTTTCTGAAATTCGGCAACCCACAGGTGGGATTTGAATCTGATGGAAGGAGAAAAAGAGCAGCTATGCCCTAATCCCAACCTCCTCTTGCTGGCTTCAGTTGACAAGTGTCTCCTGAGGGAAATCAACAGACCTTCACAGGGCTTCTGATATGTTTTAGGGGTTTCTGGACTGAAAGGCTGGGTTCAGCTCTACACACTACATTTCAAACCTGGAATAGAACCTCATAGGTTTGGGGCACAGGTTTTTTTTAATAAATCCTTGAGGTCTTTTGTACTGCTTGGCACCTCCCTCCTTGACAGTCTGTGTCTCTTACTGTACATTATGAGGGAAAGCCAGGGCAGCTGTTCGTGACTTGGAGGTCCTGAGCCATGTACCTGGGAGACACAGGGCTTTCCAAAAACCTATGAGCACTGATTTGATGGTCCAAACAAGGGCACATCTGTGTCAGGCTGGAAGCACAGGATGCTGGACAGCGGAAACACAGGGTATCATTGTCCAAAACAGTGTGAGTCCATGGTGTTCCCCTGCAAAGCCAGGATTTTTTGTCTATGACACATACTGGAAGTAGGAAAGTTTAAGATTTTAGCATTTATCTTTATCTCCAGCATGGGACATTGAGAGGTATCAGAGGCATTTTCTGAACATAATTTCTGTTTGCTTTGTCCTTATTCCAGGTTTTCTTTTTTTTTTTCACCTCTCTTAATTCTGACAATTTAAAGGACTCTAAGTGTTATGCTTCAGAATGAAAAGCAAACAAACTTAGTTATGCTCTGAAAATAGCCGGTACTTTGCAGTGATTCCCTCTGTCCCTGTCTGAACTGGTCACTTTGGCCCGTCTCAGCTGTCCTGCCCTGAGCTGCTGCTTTTCCCCAGCTCAGGAGCACCCACAAGTTCACACTCATATGCTTCCCTTCTCACCACAAAAAATGGGGCCTGGCAACGCTACTGCCAGCATGATTAGGGCAGTAATCCTTAATAACCAGTAACCAGAAAAAAGACAAACACTCAAGCAAGTATGGGGCGAAAAAATCATTTAATCCCCGTAACAATCACTTTATTGTTAGGGATTTTTTAGCCTGGAGGTTTTCTAGCCCTTTTTTTCTGATGGTTCAAGAGATAAAAAAAGCCATATCTGTAGTTTCAGTAATCGCCCAAATAATTGCATTGGTTGTAAACTGCGTGGTAATGAGCATGTGTACAACTGTGATGCAGAAAGCAGAGCTAAATCTGGCTGAGAGTGCCAAGCCATATGCACTGCAGAAGTAATGATTATTAATAGTATGTGTTGACTTAGGCTGATAATGCCCCAGAGCTTTCATTCTCTGTATCTCACCAGCAGGAGATGGACACTTGGTGCGGAAAACAAATACCTTGTAACTAGGAAACTGCCTGTGCCTGTACTTCCTGGGGGCAGCACGTCCTTGGAGACAGCGCCTCACCGGGTTGGAGCCTTTGGGGTGTATCCTGAGTGTAGGGAAACCAAAACACCAGGGCAGGAGATGGTGGCCTGTGTCCTTACAATTTTCTTTGCACAAAAAATTCTGGAAAAAATTTTTTTTGCAAAAAATTCCGGAACCGTGTTTGGGTGCGATAAAAGGAGACACAATGCATGGCGCAGGTTTGTCTCTGGGGAGGACACTTGTCTGAGTTAATTATTCCCATAACCAGAGATAATAAGTGCTGAGCCCTATTTTTGGAAACAAATGCAAGGTGAGCTAGTGAAGTATTAAATAGGAAAAGTTATTACATCATATGAAAGGTAGAGCTCATTGAAGAGGGTGAAAATACATTTAGCTGGGAAAAATACAAAACCCCACAGTGTTGAAATAAGAAAATGCTAGAGTAATCCAGGAAAAATCCCCAAACCACCCAAAACCTAGTATCTTCACTTTTTCTTTACTTTCTGGTTCGTATTCAATCTTTCCAAACAGGACCACAGGGTCTGTCAAGTCCCTGGGAGGGGTGGGGAAGAAATTCTTTACTTTCTTTCTTCTTTAAACTGCTCTCTTTTTCTACTCTCCATCTTTTCCAGAATTCCTTGGGTTTATGGAAAGAAATCTCTGCTATGGCAAAAGTAAAAGTAAAACCATGACTGTGGTAACTTGTAGCATTTCAGAATTTAGAGATCTGTTTAGCAAAGAAAAGTAAGAGAGCAGTTTTTCTTCCTCTGCATTTTTTGACAGTTTTGAAAAATTAATGAAAAGCTGGAAGGAAAGTAAAAGAAATGGGTAGGAATCAGCAAGACTGAGGATGTAAAGTAATGGCAGGGAAATAGATATTTCAATAACAACAACAACAACAACAACAATAATAATAATAATAGAAATGTGGTACGAACACTGAAAATAATACTGTAAAAATTAGTTTGGAAATGTGGTATTCAAACATTTTGTTTAGAGGATAGAGAGGGCTTGACTTTTTCAGAAAATAATTGCAAGATAAGTTTTCGGTTGTGAAGAAACTTTTAAGAAGATATTTTTGGACAGGTCTGATAGTACACATTATTTCTCTACAGAGAATTGTGGACATTTAGAGGACAGAAAGAAATTTTCCTTAAGCCAGGGCTGCAAGTGGCCTCTACTCAAATGTAGGGATTTATGCTGCCTTGTTTAAAGATCTGAGATCTCTTACATTCAAAAGGAAAACTGGGAAAGACTCCAACTGTAAGGGCAATTAGTACTTCAGGTATGAAATTTAGAGCCAGAATTGTCACAAAGAAAGGTATTTCTCATTGCAGGGCACTACTCATACCAGGTGAGCTGGAATTACAGTTGGTGAAACAAACAGGTAAAATGTGATCTATGGTATTTAGAAAACTGGTCTAATTGCACAAAGTGGTGATTTTAAGGGATTGTGCAAATACCAGGGTGCAACTTAACATCACCAGAGCTCAAGAAATACCACCTGCAACTAAGGGAATCATCCTGCCTGTGCTGGGAATGGGGGCATTGTCATCTTGTTTAGTCAAAGCTTTCATAAGGATTTTTCTATCCATCTTGGCCTGTATAAGGCCTCTGAGAGGCCTTTTTGGCCGTGGAGAACTGTTTCTTGTGGGCTTTTTCCTCTTCTCCAAGAGTGGGGTAACTGAACCAATGGTGTCCATGGCATGGCAGCAGGTCATGTAGGTGGCCTTCTGCCTCATGCTGACCCACCTCCACATCACAGCAATACCTCCAGGGACACTGGTTATGCTGGAGAGAACAGCCTTGTCTTCCTTACTTGGAGTTGAGAGAAATGTCCTTGCTTACATTTTTTTCAGGATGGGAAGCCATCAGGGAATCACATTTGCACTCTCCTTCCAGGCTTAGTTCAGAGTACACAGATGTGCTGACACAGAGTGATATACAAGAGATAAATGTGACCTTCACCTTCCTCCTGGCTCATCCACGAGATCTCTGTGTCTTCTCTACTAGAGGAACTGGTTTCATTGCAGGACTGGGGCGAACAGGGATCTTGGCAGCTGAGCTCTCCCAAATCTGATCTGTAAGAGATGGATGATACAACCACAGACACAGTACAACTACCTCTTCCCTTTTGGATATTTAACAAGAAGTGACTAAAAACCTGGGAATAGAGCACTAAATAACTAAGAACTGTAGTAATAATGGTGAGAGGAATAGGTTTTTTTGATACTTACACTTGTGACCGAGTTTCTGGGATCACAACACACATACCCATGGAACTAAAGGATCATTTGGGGAGCTAGGGAACAAGTGCGCTCTTTTAAGAGTGATCACATTTGAGGATAGGTGATTGGTCATGCATCCATGGGCTTCTGTCCTGACAGGCCTCAGGAAGTGCTCTCATTGGTTTTCTCAAGTTGAAAACAACCAAAATTGCTTTTGTTGCAGAGTAAGTGGTTTGGATCTCATTTTCCCACTGCATATTGTACTTTGTAGACTAAAAAAGACATGAGAAATAGAAGTGACTGATTTTTCCATTCCTTAAGCTGCCTCCATGTGGGTTGATTGCTCAGGGGATTTCAAGGCAGACTGAAACACAGACAAATGCTGGCTTCGTGTGCGCTCTTAAATATTGCTGTGTTTTGAATTTTATTAGAAACTTGGCAGGCTTTTTCTTGAGCTCTAGCTGCCTTTTCTGCCTTCACTTTATCAGCTACCATAATTTTAGATGCACAACCACAGTGTGTAACCATATAGCCCAGCACGCATGAGCAAGGGAAGCACTCTAAAAACATGTCTGGTTAAAGTACTTGTCAGATTAGTAGCTGTCAGCCAGGGTAAATTAGACCCAAAATGGTACACGCACAAGTGAGGAAACCCGTTCTTCAGCATGCCTTGTGCTATCAGTCCTGCTGTGCTTGGACAGGAAGCTTAACCCAGGCAAAAGCAAGAATCTTCTCTCAGTCATATCCCCAGAGTTCTGCCCAAAGACATCCTGGATATATAATATACTCAAGGGCACATATATTCAAAGGAGAGGATGTGATAAACCCATACATCTGTCAGAAGGTAAACATAGCCTCATGATCTTTTTGAGCTGACTGCAGCTCTAAATCCTGACGATGAGGCAGCCGTAATTCCTTGTGCAAGACACTGAAGACAGATGTACAAATCCTACTTTAACATGGGAAGTAGGTATTTTTCCATTGCTCCAAAGAGGCCTTTGACTTTGGTTTTTTCGGTTTTGCTGCAATATGTCCTGTTAGGGTCCAAAATACAGAATGGCAGGTGCTCCTGAATCTGGCTGATTAGGTCTCACTGCCCATTGGGAATGTGGAAGACATGAGCAAGTTGGGGAGAAGAGCTGGATGCAAAACTTGTGGAAGGAACGCAGATCCTTTGGAGCAGCACGTGTCCTCAACACTCAACACATCGATGACCTAAAGGCAGGGGAGAAAACTGATAACTGATTGATAACTGATCACTGATAAATGATGCTATTAATGTGATGAGATTGCTTCTTGAGCATGGCTCATGTTTGGGAGATATTGGCAGCTTGCCTCCTGCAAGGGAGATATTTGTGGTCTCCATCAGTCCAAGAGGAAGAAACTCCCTGTTTGCTTTTTGCTTCCCACACAAAGAGATCCTATGCTGGCTGGTGTGAAGATTCTCCACTTGTGAGGAATTGAGATGCGCCTCTCTGCAACAACTTAATTTTCTATGGGAAAGATAGAAAATTCTGGTGCTGCAAAATATCCTCGCCTTGGTTTTCCTCCATCAAGAGCAAACCTTAGTACCTGCTGAGTAGGACTCAGGGAAATGCTGAAGACCAGACTCTGACTGGTGGGAGATGTTCTACTGGACATCCCATGTCCTGTTCTGAAGTGGTCCCGCAAGCTGGAAGGAGTGCCGGTTATGGACTGTAGCAAAAACTCATTTATACTGCAGTACTGAAATGGGGGTCTTAAGTGGATTAGAAAACTGAACTTTTTAACCCTCAACTCTCAAGTGTCAAGTGACCAGCCATGGAACTCATGTGCATGATGAGAACAGGCGGTCCTGCTGACTCCAGGTCCATGCTGGCATTAGCCGCTCAGTCAGGGTGAAGCCTTACAGGAAGACAGTGTGGGTTTGATGCTGGTTGGGCAGTTTCAGTGTTGGGCCAAGGCCTCTTCTGTAGCCTGGCAGCCCTCAGGCCCATACCTGAAGCAGCAAGTCGGAGGCGACCACCTATATCATCTTGTCCCCTGATCCTGATGGCAGGACATTTGGAGAAATATGTTTGCCTGTTGTTTTCTTTTCCTGTGGATGCCAGTGCAAACGGCATTGCCTCAGACACAGTTGTGGGGGGACAGTTGTTCTTTAGGGAACTGCAACACAGACCCGGCTCGGGGAAAGCAAGGACTTTGCCTCGTGTGGCTGCCATTGCTCTCTGAAGTAATGGTTTCACCACATCCACAGAGAAACACCAGGAAAATTAACCAGGCCTCCAGGCAGTCTGTCAAAATGCCCATGTCACCCAGTCTCAAGATGGAGCAATAACAAAATGGGGAAAGGTAATCAGTACCCAGAACAGTTTTAATATGTGAAATTGAAAATAAATCACTGCCAATGTGGTGGCTCTCATCTATGCTCATGCCCTCATTCTACTTTCCTTTCGATTTGTTAATTCCTCTGCCACAACACACTATCATCCTGGTTTACTGCCTGGCTGGTGGAACCTGGAATAGTCTCTGATTCTGCCTTGGAGAAGAGCTACAGTGAAACAAACCAACCATCTTAGCCTGGGAAAATAAATTAGGAAATGAGGAGAACCACAAAGCCTAACACTTTTGACATTGCAGAATTAGGTGTACCTAACTGAGCAAACAGGAAAGCCCACAGCACTTTGGCATATTTGTGTGCCCTGCCTCCCTATGACCACCTGGAAACTGAAAGCCCACTGTCACAATGCCTAAAGGCAGCCCCCCAGAAAAGGGGTCTTTGTGGGCTGCCCCCCGCTCCTTCTCCCCTAATCCAAAGAAGTTAAAGCAAGGTCTGAGAAAGCATCTGGGTGCTGGGGACTTCAGAAGAAGTGGCTCAGAATAGAAACACTTTGTCTCACCACAGCCCTCTTGGAAGCCATCTTTCAGCTAGGAAGGGTTTGCTTCCCTCTCCTTACTGACAAACTCTGGCTGAGAGCAGGACAAACCAGGCTTTGCATGCTTTGCCTGGGCAGTTTTTGGGTTCTTGCGTGAAGGGTAGCTGTTTGTGCCATGTTTTTTGCCATCAGACAAAATGGGTATTTTTTTTAAAAGCAGATAGACAAAGGCAGAAAAGCGCAGATGCTTCATGGTCACGAATTTGGAGGGAAGACTGGACTGTGCTGTTATTTTACCATGCTTTGGGAAGCCAGACTGCTCCCTAGGTATGGCTTGGTGTGCTCCTGGTCTAGCATCCAGCTGGCTTTGCTTGCACTACTGTGCTTGGTAATATCAGCTATGGTGCGAGAGCTGCCGAGTCCACTCTGGCACCCCACGCTCCAGCAGGGCCAGACAGCTGCAGACTCCCACCTGAAACCAGCTAGGACCAATGGCAGCACAGAGTTTTAAAAAAACTATCATTAACAATTTGATTGCTTTAAGTTATTTTTTAGTAAAGAAGATCCCACGCACTTCTGTCGTCTTTCACAAAAAAACCCTTCTCCTCTAATAAATAGGTGATTCTCAGGGTGCTGTTATATGGCTGTTTGTGGCATGATTAAAACCAACCCCTTAAGACTTAAAATCAGTTCTGGGTAATGCTGAAACCTACAGAAAAAGAGGTGCTGGAACAGCAAGACTGCCTGGAAATGTCATAGAATGGAGTTCCACTTAGGGGCTGCTGGTGAAATCTGCAGCCAAAAGCCTCCCTGCTGCTGCAGAGCAGGAGGCAGATGAGCTTGTGGGGGCTGAACGATGTTGTCTATGCTGCATCAGTCAGCAGAGAGAGGGATGTGAGAGAGGGATGCGTTTCAGGAAATGGCTCTCCTCATGGTGAGGCAGGACCCACCACCCCCATGCCCAAGGCATATCAGCAATGCCAAAGTCCAGCCAGAGGTTTTCTCTGGCGGTGTCACAGTGAACTGAAATGCAAGGCAGTGATCCAAAGCCATTTGAAGACATTATTTCCTGCTGTCTTTCCATTTGACATGAACCCATCTCTCCTGGCAAGACCCCAGAAGTGCACTGTTGCTTAGAATCACAGAATCATAGAATCTGTGAATCATAGAAGGTTGGAGAAGACCTCCAATGTCATCGAGTCCAACCTTTGACCAAATACCATGTCAACTAAACCATAGGACAAAGTGCCACATTCAGCTGTTTCTTGAACACTTTCAGCAGTGGTGACTTCTTCACCACTTCCCTGGGCAGCCTGTTCCAATGCCTGACCACCCTTTCGGTGAAGAAATTCTTTCTGCTGTCCAACCTGAACATCTTGTGGCTATTTCCTCTTGTCCTATCACTAGTTGCCTGGGAGAAGAGGCCAACCTCTCCCTTGCAACAACCTTCTTTCAGATAATTGTATAGAGCAATAAGGTCTCCCTGGAGCCTGCTTTTCTCCAGGCTAAGCAATCCCAGTTCCCTCAGCTGCTCCTCATAGTACTTGTGCTTCAGCACCTTGTTCAGCTTTGTTGCCTTTCTCTGGACTTACTCCAGCACNATCAGCTTTGTTACCTTTCTCTGGACTTACTCCAGCACATCAATGCTTTCTTGCAGTGAGAAGCCCAGAGCTTGATACAGGACTAGAGGTGCAGCCTCACCAGTGCAGAGTATGGAGGGACAATCACTCCTCTAGTCCTGCTGGTCACACTATTTTTTATACAGGCCAGGATGCCCTTGGCCTTCTTGGCCACCTGGGCACACACTGACTTATGTTCAGCCAGCTGTCAGCCAGCACCCCCAGGTCTGTTTTCTGTGGGTCACTTCCCAGTCACTCTTCCTGCAGCCTGTAGCTGTAGGCATGGAGTTATTGAGCCTCTTACTCTTTGGCCTCGGCCCATCAATCCAGCCTGTCCAGATTCCTCTGCAGAGCCTTCCTACTCTCCAGCAGAAGCTCAATACCAGCAAGCAGGACTCACCTTGTGGCTCATGCTCAGCTGCCCCCCCACCCCAAGGCTTCTCTGCCTGGCAGCTTGGCTCACTGCCAGAGCCCATGCTTGGGGATGAGAGCTGTTCACACCCACCTGTCATACAAGGGGAAAAGGAAGGTCATCTGGGGACCCTGACGCAGCATATCTTGGGCTTTACTAGAGCATGAGCCGCATGTGCATCCCGAACTCAACACCCTCCAGGAATGCTCTAGCTCCCCTAGTAAGATTGACACACCTGTATGTTTTGCTGCAAATGCAATTAATTAACTAATGTTACTTTGATGACCAACATTTCAGGGTAGTTACACTCCAAATGCTTGCTGTCTCTGCCTGACTCTGAAACCACAGATATCATTTCCATTAGGAGTCTCTCTATGTGACTCTGAAACCACACATACTGTTCATCTTCTCCCTCAGTTGTCTCAGCCAGGTACTATGCTCAGAGCGCAGGAATCTGCTTCTCCTCAGGCAGGACGTTCACAACACGCTGTCTCTATGCAAACAGAGAAATATTAGGGCTGAGGTCCCAGAGGCCTGGATGAATGTTCACTATTTATGCGTGCTCTGCAAAAAGCCAACTGCCTTTTGGCCACATCAGCCTTGCTGTGTATTTCCAGATGAACCTGCAAGGAAGCACATGCCTGGGATGTAATGTGTCCTGCACACCCGTGCTGCGTGTGCAGCAAAAGTTTCCTTGTTGCAGGTGGATGCGAAGACGCTGACTCAAATCCCTCAGGAGAATAAGGCAAGTTCTTTGTTGGCTTGTCCACATCTCTGCATTATTCAAGCAATTCAAAGTAGAGAGTAGGTTACTCAGAGACCTTTCACGAGAAGCCAGAATGAAGACAGCCTGGCGAAAACTTCAGGGAGATTAGGAAAACAGAAGGATTCCCCTGGGCAGATAGCCAGGGAGGCTCTGTTGAGGAAGCAGGACTGATATGCTGGAGATGATGGTGAGATAACATCAGAGAAGTGGATGCTTGTAGCTTCTGCACCTGACAATATGCAAGTTCACTATGGGTTCCCCTTGCAGATATTTTGTTCCCTGAATTTCAGCAATATTGCACAGGGCAGAAATCAATGCAGCTTTATAAGATGTAAGTCAGTGCCTCCAGCCAGATCTGATTTTGAATTTGGGAGCAGCTATCAACCAGCACAGCCCACTTCTTGAACTTTTCACAGTTATTTGTGTCCATTTAGTGCTTTGCACATCTGTGCACATCAAGCGCTCCCCAATTATAGAAATCTGGCATACAGAATCATCTCTTTTGTGACTAAGTGAAAAATTTGCCTTGTGTTGCCTGGTTTTGGCAGATATTCTCACCCTTTCAGCTGAAGCCCTCGAGATGTGAGAAGCAGGGATGGTTCCTTGCACGCTGCAGATGGGCTGCTGTATGACAGAAATGAAGTGATTCTCTTGTGTGTAATCCAGAGGCTCAGCTGAGTTACTCATCAAGCCCTTTATAAACCACTTTGTCGACTGCCACTGCTGCTTATTACTTATGATATCTTACATTGTCTGATGAGTTACAGTATTTTGCCTGCTACTTCTTCCATCACGTTGAACCCTGAGCTGCTTTAGTGTATCAGGCAGCTTCCGCTGACTCAGTGCGACACAGCCCTGCCGATGATCAGTGAGTGGTTTTGAAGTGCACTCTGCAAACGACTGGGTATCTGGAAGCTAAAGGGCTTCCATCATGTATACTTAGAAATATTCATCATGGAGGGATTTGGGTAAGGAAATTTCTCCAGCTCTCTGTCTGTGTTTTGGGGCTAAGCACACATGCGTTAGTCACGAGGAGGCACATTCTCTGGCTGATCTGCAGGGTGTTTGGGTGCAATAGGATTTTACATGTATTTTCTGGAGCCTTGAGTTTTATTTTCTCATCAACAAATACAAGTCTGCATAGGAATTAAAGGCACTGAAGTGCTGGAGAAGATTCTGATGGAAGCTATGTGGGAGAAGCACTGATATGAAAGTGTCTAGCTTTGGTTTATCGTGGTGTGGTGATGGTGGGGATAAGAGGATCACCTGAAACGCTCATACACTGTGTGCTGCTGGCTGTTGCTGCTAACTTTTTCTCTTCTAAGAAGAAAATGCTCTGTGCAAGGGGGAAATATCACAGCTGCTCTCTTTGAAAAGTCATGGCTCCTAAACAGGTCCCATGTCTGGGAGGCAGGCAGTGATGTACTCTGAATGCATCAACATGAAACCCCCTTGAAGCCATTGCGATTGTTTATGTCACAGCTATCCCGGTGGCAATGCTGGGAAACAAGCCTTGCTGGTGTCAGAATCCAGGAACGCACTCTTTGCTTCAGAAGATGATTTCTGCTATCAGTATCTCCAAAAATAAAGCAGTCAGGACTTTCAAAAGATATGGGGAGGGGGCAGCCTGCCTGCCTGGCCCTGAACCTCAGGCATGGGAGGGCTGGATTTGGCTCAGCTTGTAACAGCCAGCAATTCCAGGAGAAAGCTGCCACAGGAATCAGGGTCCATCCACGCTCCCAGCAGCAGCACAAGGACGGCAGGCAGACATTAGTGAGCAGAGCTGACCCTCAGTAGGTTTACCCTCAGTAAACCTACAGGTTTACTGTAGACTGCTACAAATTTAGCCAGAGTCTGAACTATTGACCAGTTAGGAGAAATGTGATTTTTTCTTTCAAAGAAGCACTGCCTGGGGTTGGGTCTAAGGCTTTGGCAGGTACCTTTAGCTTTAACTCTCTTGTATTTGATTGACAACCCAGCTCTTGATGAGAGGGATTTCCGAAGCAATTAGGAAGAATCCCTCTCGACAGCCTCGCAGTCCCATTCCCCCACACTTACGTCCAGACTCCAGGAGAAGATCCCCCTGTGCTCACATCCTGGATTGGTAAACTCCCTATCCAGCCTCTCTCTTCCCTTTTTTGAGGCACAGCATTGCCCTGTTTTGAAATTGTTTATTTGTCCCCTTTCTGCCTTCAAACATTGTCAGAAATCAGAAAAGACCAAGGACAGGACATTTTCCCCATTGGTGGAGCTCAGGAGGGAAGGTGCAGAGGGCCACCACATGGTAAGCAGAGCTGGTTGGCAGGAGAAGGCTGGGGGAAGAGTCCCAGCCACAACTGGCCCCAGGCAGCCTTGGCCAGCCTGGCTGCAGCCCCCGGCTCTGCTGCATCACCATGACCTACATACACCCCTGCTGCCGGTGGATGTGTTCCCAGACTTTTAAAGAGTTTATTCCTCTTGGCCTTGGTGGGAGGAGCAAAGAAGGTATTTTGGGGCCAGGCTCAGCGCATTGCTTGCCTTGGAAGAGCTCCTTAGCATGCACTTTTTGCTGTGTAAATAATAAATAGTACATTTAATATTAAACATCCTGTGCACCAGACCTTGTTGCGCGTGTGAAGCCTGGCAAATTAAGCACGTGAAGGTAGTTTGTCTTTACAGCCATGAAGGATTTCTAATCTGCTCCATTCTGTTCTTGGGGGGAGCAAGGTTTGATCCCTTGCTCTTCCCTCTGCTCTGTCAGTCACACCTCACTGCACCTTCTACTGTGCTGAGAACAGTCCTTGAGCCGTCTCAGAGTTCCTCTGCCTTGGCCATCCTGCCCTTTTGACTGTGACCACCCACATCTCCTCATGCTTCTGCAGTAAAACCTTAGCTGCCTGCATGGGCAGGGTTCAGCACACAGCTGAGGAGGACAGAGAAAGCCTGAGGAATTTGCTTGTAGCGAAACAGCAGAAATGTGTGTGCAGAGCTTGGTGGAGCTGAGAAAAGATTGCTCACTGGCAGGGAGCTCAGCAGGATGATGGATCTTAGCAAGGATGATGGAGCAAGAGAAAATTAGTCATTTGAAGAGGAAGAACTGTAAGTATGATGGGTGACATCTGCCTGGTTAGACTTCCGGGGAGACACTGGAAACCCCACAACTGGAGTAATTTAAAATTCAACTATACTGAGCCCTAGGGAGGGATCCTGCATCGGCAGTAGGAAGCTTGTGAGTAGATGCATCCATAGGTGGAGTGATGGACAGCAGTGTGATGCAGTTGGGTTTTCCATCTCTGATTTCTATGATTCAATGGCTATCAATCATTTTGGAGATGAAATCACATTACTCCACAGTTTCAGGTGAATAAAGAAGCAGGCACAGTCTTTGGGGATCTGACACACATGCAGGAATCCATCTGGGAGAGCGTTATTGCATTAGCTCAGCATTCCTGTTTGTATTGATACATGTTCTGCTCTTGCATTGTTGCTTACAAGTGAAGGCTGCATGGAGCAACACACAGCGAGTGATGAAGCAAGGTTGGGCAACCTAATTAGATGCTGTTGTTTGTTTGTATAAGACTCATGGTAGGCAGAGAGAGGGGAAAAAATCCAGATGAAGATGAAGATGAAAAATGAGTGTGCACATAAAGCCATCTACAGAGTTGGCCTTAATTCAGTCTTCATAGTCTGAAAGCACCATACATACACACATGCAAAACCCAGGCTGTGGATAATGAATTTTGAGAAAATGAGCCCTCAGCTCCCTCCTCCCAGCTTTGCTTTTTAGACAATGTTTTTCCTTCATTTTGGAAATGATTGCATTATCTCAAACTGCTTGTAAATCTTGTTAGCCAAGTAATATAGTTTGGACTAAATGTCTGTTCCTACATGGGCCTCAGGGAAATATGGAAAATAACCAATGCAGCCCTATTGCAAGCTCCCACCAGCTCTACAAAGGAGACTCCTTATTTCTGATTAACCCGAGTTCCTTTCTGCAGTGAGGCAGAGAGAAGCAACAAGATTAATGAAAATTAGATCTATTAAAGCCAGCCTGGTTTTCTTGTCGTGCATACAGCCTTGCCACAAACTGAACTCATCACCAAATGCAGAATTAATCAAACTGGAACACGGACACTTGGTGTCTCCGTGTGCATGTGTGTGTGTGTGTGTGTGTGTCTGAGAGAGAGAGAGAGAGCGTGCACTAGGGTGACTGCACCAGATGCATTTGCAATGGGAAGGAGCAGAGGAATGGAGACGAGATGTTAGTTTTCCTATTTATTATTTATGTAGTTGAGAGTTTGCACCCAGCAAAGCTCGCGGAGCTGTGACTGATGAGTTAATTGGATACCACACTGGCATGTCTGGAAGAAGCTGTGGAAACCCAGGGATAGAAATAGTAGCTGGGACTGCAGGAGAGCATGTCCAATGTGTGTTGACGTGCTTAGCGATGCAAAGCCATAGCTCCTGCTATTTCCCACAGGATTCCAGTGTAGGCTTAGAGCTTGTATAAGGACCAAGATACCTTATATTTAAAGCTATCTGATCCCTAGCTTTTGGGGAATTGCTGGGAATGTGACAGAGACAGGCCCAACTGCTCTTCTGTACATCCCAGATGAGTGTCTTAGATTCTCAGTGTTGACACCTTCATCCTATCAGCTGCTGCCCCCTAAGCCTGCTTTCCCTGCTCTTCTGGCAGGGTTTTAGGGAATGGGGCCATTGATGGCAATGATTTCTCTGCCCATTCCTAGATGTGTGATTGTCCAGCCTACATCCTCTGATGTGTGTCTGTGCTCCTCCTCTCTGTCCATGCAGAACACAGACCCTCGTGCTGTCTCAGTGATGTGCCAGCTATTCCAGTTCTGAGTTTTCCTTTACCATGAACCTAGTCCAGTTTCTCCCCATGGATCCTCCAGGGAGCAGAGGACCTTTCCAGGCCCCACTAACTTACATGGGAACATGTTGCAGCTGTTCTCCTTCCCTGGGTGCCACGGTGGAACTGGGTCTGGGCCAGACATGATTCCCCTTGCATGGCCAGAGGTGAAGCAACTCCCATGCCAAGGCGCTGTTTGTCTCAAGGGACAATGCAAGGTGAGTGAAGGGACCTAGAAACTTTCCCACTGCCTCTTGGCAAAACAGCCCTGATGAGGGAGACAAGGAAGGAAACCCTCCAGCCCGTCAGTAGTAGTGTTTGGAAGCTGCTTTGGGGCTAAGCACCTCTAAACATTTTTCATGTGATGCCTTTGGAAAAATATCACAAACTTAAATTGTCTGAAAGCCAGTTTGAGCCTATTAATGGCAAACAAGAGAGTCCAACAAGAAGAAATCAAGGTAATGTTTTCCCTCTAAGCATTGTTCACTTTTGCTGGGGAGCTCAGGCTTTGGCACTTGAAGAGTAGTGAATGGGTGGGACCAGGAGCCACTCATCTTCCCCCCATCTGGCTTGCATACTTTTTTTTTTTTTTCAGCAGCACTGAAAATCCCCTTGCTAGGCTAATTGGCTGTAAGCAGCACCAGGCTCTGCCAGGTGCAGCCAGTGCACTGTCTTGGTCCTGCCTGGCTGCCCCACACCTGCCCATGATGCTGCAGATGGAGCACATGAGCAGAAGGAAAGGTGCACTAGGGTTTTCAGACTCAGGCATGGTTAGCTAAGGTATCTGTAAAGGTGAGCAATGTCCTCGTCACGTCAGGCATGTGGTACCCCCTGAACCAGTGCACGGGGGCACCACATACTCATTCCTGTCACCTTACACAAGACCCCTACAAGATGGTCCCTGAAGCAGTTGCAGGCTACAGGGTCATGGTGTAACTGTGACAGGTGACTGTGCAGGTTCCCACAAACAAACCACTTTGCAGGGAGCCTGGGCAAGTGCAGATCCCCTCCATCTGGTGAACCACACTGCCTTTGGGAGCAAAGCATCAGTTGAAAACAAAGATCTTACCTTTCCTTTCTCTCTAAAGAGATTGTAAGGAGTTCTGCAGTGGAGATTTCCTGTGGGCATATGTGCTCAAGTAGTCCCAGAAGGCTGGCTTTTATGTCACCCATCTTTTTTCATCATCCTGTAGCAAACAGAAGAGGAGGACAGATTGTGGCCCACTAGGGTTACAAGGGTCAAAACAGAGGCTGGGAATAGCATTAGGGTCTTTTTTCCCCTTGGTGAGACCATTGAAAGGGAGCTACTAACCAGTTCTAGTGACCAGCAGGCCTCTGCTTTGGCTGCCAGCATCACCATGCCCAGGTCCTGGCTGCACGTGTTCAGTACCAGGCAAAACTCCATCTTGTTTCTGTGGCTGGTAAGTCCCAAGCCAGCTGCAGTCACTGTTTTTATTGCTGGAGAGCACACATAGGGTGGTGCGGTCGGCAGAGCCCGTTGACTATGAGCAAACTCAGTCCTGTGCCCAGTCCAGGTGTCAAGCTACAGCAGGGTCTTGGCAGAGTCACTCTGTTTCTGTAATGCTGCTCCCCTCTTTCTATCATCCCAGAGCTGCTCCTTATGAAAGATGTGCTTCTGTGGCACAAGAGGAAAATATTGATGTGTCCAAGGGTATGCACAGCTAAGAAGTGAAGCTGTTCACTCCACAAACATCCCCACATCGTGGTGAGTGGTTTAATTAGGCTCAGTTTGCAGATCTTTTCTCACAGCAGCCAGGAGCTGGAGTTTTGTTCTTGCTGCAACTCTGAGTCCACTGTGAGAAGATCTTGTCCCTTTCTACATCCCCACCACTGACACGGAGCAGCCACTTTCTCAGGCAGGGTCACTTTCTGACTCTGAGCAACACCATCAGGGTCCCAGCAAAGACAAGGAGAGGAAAAAAAGCCTCTTGTTCTTGCAGCAGAGCTGCCCTGCCAGGGTAACCCAGCTGGAGAAAGGCATCACAGGCATGTAATTGGGTGGTCAGCTTTGGGCTCTGAAACTGTTAGAGAAGGGTGTGAGCACATTTAGAGAGTACTTTCCCATAGGAAAGGACAGGAGGATGTGACCTCTGGAAGTGCACCCTGGGCTGCCTGCTTGCCCTCTGCATCTTGCAGTAATTTCATTTCCAAATCCATCTCTTCCAACCCAGGCACTCAGCCGTGAAGCACAGGGTTGAAAGGAGTCAAGCTAGGAAGGGAGGATAGAGAAATAAGGTTGCCGTAGGATAAAAACTGCTGATAGTTGAAATCCTATCCACTGAGATCCAGGGGAAACCCTCCTCAAGGGATTATGCTGAGTCTTACATGGTCCAGAGAAAAGGGACCTGCTCCTATTCCAGTAAATTCAACTGTTTTTGCTGCCTGTAGACATAGCAAATTTTTTTGTTTATCTTACTGCATGCAGTTACATGTTTCAATAATTGCCTGGATTCATTAGGCACCTCTCATTACTGTGCCCTTGGCCGTGTAGGTTCTCCCAAATGAGCACAGAGTACCTCCCTGTTCTGTGTCCACTCTTACCAGGCCCTTGAACAGTTCTACTAAAAGGTGGGCATGGGAGTTGAAAAGTACTGCAGTGATGGTCTCACTGGTGCTGGGCTGTCATGTCCCTGACTCCCTGCCCATAAGCATCTCCCCTTTCTATGCACCCAAGTCAGGACACACGGCATGGTGGTGGGAGAACTGCACCATTTCCAGAATGCCTCCTTTGTGGCTACAAACCCTCCTCTAGCACTTTTGGGCCAGTTCTTTGTTCCTAGTTGTCTGGCCTGGACTGAAAGAGAAAGCATATTGTTAATACTTCCTTATAAAAACACAGGGAAAAGCTTACATGCTTTTTTCTAAGCTTTCATTTAAAGTAACTGCATTTTCCTCCTAAACATCTAATTCTGTGTTTAATCATGCTAATCTCCTGACCTCAACAATACTTCGTCAGTTAGTGCTGCGCTTCAGGTAAGAGTATAAAAATCCTTTTGTTTCTTTTAAATCCGTTACTTTTTCATTTTGCCAAGACATCATTTATTCTCATGTCAAGGCAGGATAAATGAGAAGTGTCAGGCAGACCTTTTATATATTGCTTTATCTTTAAGCTAAACAAATTCACTGCGTGCAGCCTGGCTTAGTATGGAAATCTCTGCACTCCTTTATCAGTTGTCACCCTGTTACTTGATGTTCCCCCTTTCTGAAGTGGAATGACAGAAGCCATGTATATGCCCTTGCAGCCTATTTACTGAATGTTACTGTGCTGGTTTGATACTTTCTTTTTTCAATCTACTGTTTGCACAGCAAAGGTTTTATTTTGTTTTCATGGTGTCAGAGCAGAGTTCTTCGCTGAGCTGACTGCTGAGAAATCCTTTTCGGGAGCAGCTACAGCTGATTTACAATGTAGGGCATGTAGGAGTTGTTTGGGTCTTTTGCCACTGATGTGTGTGTTGCTTGGCATTAGTTTCTTCAGACTCCATCTTCCTACTCCCTCACCCTTCCTGAGTGTCTTTGAAGGTTCTCACAGTTCTCTCTGAGCTTGAGTCAAATATGCATATGCATGTATATTAATATATTTGTATATGTATACCTATAAGGACACATACACGTGTGTGTGTGTGTGTGTGTGTGTGTGTGTGTGTGTGTGTATGGGCTTTTTTCTCAGCCTGTTAAAGAACTCAGGAAGCCCTGTATATTCTCCCATGCAACTGTATGGCTTGTTCTCTTGAAAATTAACCACTTATTCTTCCTCCTTGTTTTCCACTTCAGAGATATTTTCAAAGCTGCACCCTCTCTCAGATCTCTTAACTATTGTCACTGGCTTTCCTGGCCCTCCTTTTGTGAAGGCTGGACCAAGTTTGAGGCCATTTGAACTATGCCTGAGATAGTGCTGCACAGCGTGCTCTTAGATGCTTATCCTCAAGTTTCCTGCTCTGACACCAGACACCTCTGGTTTATGGCCCACTCTCTCTTCAAATTTAGTTTAGTGACTGCACAAAGCCACTTTGTACACTGAAGAAAAGTTGGAAACTTTTTGTGCCACATGTGAGCTGGGGGCAGGAGACGAAGACAAAACATCAAAGGCCTTTTTTTTTTTGCCAGCAAAGAGACTAAGCAGATCCATTGCTATTGGCCACCCATCCCACCCAGCAGCTGCCCCACTTGGTGCACTGAAACCCGAATAAGCAAGCACATAATAGAATCTAATTCCCATCCAGCAACCCATCCAGAGACACACAGCCAGCTCCTCATAGGGTGTAAATCACCACAGCCTCCTGAAGACAGTGAAGCTGCCTGTGAAGGATCTGGGCCAGATCTGTTTTCCACATGGGCCATGGAGTGAAACCACTGCTGCAGATCCAGACAGCCTCCCTCAGCAGAGGAGGATGGACAGCTTCTTTGGGAATCCTTAAGGAGGCCAGGAACAGAACAAGCAAATTTTACATAAAGCATACAGCATGTCTGGCCCCTCTACATCCTGAAATAAGATAAATGGCATCCTCTTGGGTGAACACAATGAGAGCTGCTGCACTGCTTGCCTTTTGTTGTAGCCTTTCAGTTTTAAACCCACCTTGAGAGGGGTCAGATTCCTTCATTTTATTAATTTTAAAAGTAAAATTAAGCTAACCTCAGGTACACTGAGTCCCTTTGTGCCAGATTACCTGATGAAAAGGCAAGGGGGGAGTGTTTTGCTCTAGTGAGGTCTGGTGTCTCATTTAGCATCAGAAGCACTCTTCTATGTAAAACTCTGGTTCACCATGCTGGGAGAAATGGAGTGTGTCATGCATGCTGTTACTGAGTCTCTGTGAAACAATTAAATAGAAAGAGAACATGAAAACAGACCATAAGCTTTTTTTATCCCAAAGCAACACTGCAATGTGTGTGTTGGGGGCAGAATTCAGAATTCTCACATTTCCGTAAAGTCACATTTCCCTTCAAACTGGGAAACCAGTCCCAGCAAAGAAGCTCTGGGTGCCCTGTTAACCATTTGCTTTGTAAACAGAAATGCCAAATACCTGAAGTAAGCAGTCCTGGCTGAGCTGCATATTGACATGATACAGGAGAGGGCTGGTGCAGGCTGCAGACAAATGAAGCATAGGGACAGTTCTGCACATAACGTGATCCTCTCCAAGCACCCTCCAGCCCTGCCTGCCTACCTGTTTGCTTTCTCCCTTGAGTGCAGGTGGCTTTCCACTGCTCCCACAGGTCCCTGTCTCAGCCAGTCTGAAAAGAAAGCAAAAACCCTCCTGTGGCTCCCATCCTGCATTTCTTTCATGGGTACAAATGCCATGCTGCTTTACAGGGCCACAGGGATTTCTGTCACCTTTGAGAGGTGACTAAGGACTCCTGCATTAGACCCAAAGTGTACATAAACCTTCTCTATCAGGGTAAAGCCCTAAGGCTGTTTTTCTTGCTGATTCAGGAACTGAACTGACGAGAGTTTAAATGACTTTGAAGCTCACCTTTACATGACTTGCCAGCATAACCTCCAGTGAGGGAGTGGAATAGGTTGCCCAGAGGAGTTGTGGATTCCCTATCCATGGAATTACTTGAGGCCAGGTTGGTTGTGGCCCTGAAAACCTGATCTTGTGGTGGCATCCCTGCCCACGGCAGGGGGATTGGAATTAGGTCCCTTCCAACGCAAAACATCCTATGATATTTCAAGGTCCCTTCCACTGGGGGAGTTACGTTCTCACCTCTTTGCTTAAGCACTATAAACAGCTCTGCAAAACTGTACAGGAATTCTTGAGCTGTCCTCAGGAATCCTGGCCAGACATCAGGAAGCAGGACCCTGACTTTTAATGTCACTGGGGCAATGGGATTGCTAATACCAACATTAACACTTGGAAGTCCCTTGTGGTTTAAGAGGTGAGACCTCTTGTCTGAATTGCACTGAAATGAAGGGCAGATTAAAGGGAAGAACTTGGCCAAGATCCTGATGTGCCTCTGTGTTTCTGTGTGTGCACATGCAAAAAACAAGTTTAAAAAAAACCTACTTGGGTATGATTCACCCAAATATTGTGTGGGGGAATCACTTTCCACCAGGAAGCTAATTGCTAATTACATGACTAAAGCAATTTGATTTGCAAAGTTTTGTTCTTTGCAGCCAAAGAAACAAAATTTTGCAGAAGCTGTGGTAATGGGTATTTCGGCAGTGGAGGTATTGCTATTTCTGTCAGAACCTTGAGTTGAAGTTTTTAGGAAAGCTGCTGCCCTCTAAAATAACTTCACTTTATTTATTAGCTCAAAACTTTCCCAGAGTAAATGACAAAAAAAGCCTGTGTTATTCCAGGGCCTATTTTGAGATAAAAGCTATCTGATATAAAGGGTTCCTCTGGCAGCTGGACAGGAAGACCATATATCAACGTCAAGGAGCAGGGAGAGCTCTGAGCCCTGACAGATGGTAGATGCACTAGAGGGTTTCTCTGCTCTGGTTGAAGTGGGTTGAGAGCTGCTTGGTCTGCATGGCACAGAGCTCCCTCCTACCTGTGGTATGTGGGGAGTAGAGTGGTGTGGGGCATGCCCTGGCTCCTGCCCCCAGCCATGGGGTCTTTCTTCATGCAGCACTGCCAGGACTCGATGGAGACATGCAAATGGAGGATGCAGGGTGGGAAAGAACCTTCCTCCTCTGTTTCCCCATCCCCTCCATGGTGGCCACCTCATCAGCAGGGCGTTAACCTGGTCATGGGGCCACGGCGTGGTGCATGTCCCCGTTTCATGGCGGAGGCAGGATGGGGTTGGGAGCTGTGAAGAATGATGCCATCAGGAAATGTGGTGTGGATGAACGTGGTGGCAACAGGAGTATCTTGTTTACATCATCCATGGGACTGCTAATTAGGAATAATGAGCTCAAGCAAATGTGACAGATTTTCTGTGTGCCTCTATAGAAAAACCGTCCTCCCCTTTTGGGTCCTCTAGTCCTTGCAGCCAGTACGTAGCCCAGATCCCTTTAATTTCTCCAGACAGTACTGGGGTGGCTCCCGGCAGGTTTTGATCAGGAAGAATGGAGAGGGCTTGGGTTGCAAGAGCCGAGGGAAGCTGAATGAGTCATTAAAAGCAAGATAAGAACCTAAAAGCTTCCACCAAATGCCCTTATTAATGTTGATTTGATTGTTTATGCCACTTGACAGGGATGAAACCAGAGGCAGATGCAACAACTAAATCCTGGGTCACTGCAGCGCCCTGCCCGTAGTGCCTGACCTTTGCTGGAGACCTCCCTTGTGCATCCAGGCACAAGGTTATGTGTTTGGGGGAGCAATTCTCCTCGGGGGCTGGCTGCTGGAGGCAAGGCTGAGTGTGTGGCCACCCAAACATCTGTGGCCAGATGCCGTGCACGATTTCTCACAGAAAGGGAGAGCTGTGGTGGCACACCTCGAGGCAGCCATGCTCAACAGAGGAAGCAGCAGGCTTGGTCACTGTCATCCACTGGGCTTGGGGGCCTCCTGCTCATGGCCAGCAGCTGGGGAAATATCTGGTGTCCCCCAAGGGTTACTAGTGGGGGCCTTGGGGGTGCTTGCCTCCTATGCCCTACAGGCTTTTTGCTTGCATCCAAGAACGGGAGATTAAAGCAGGAGCTTTTAAAAGCTTTTTAAATGTAGGTTAAAAGAGGAGCAGAAACCAAGCTCCTGGCCTTTGCTGCCTACCCCAGGGTAAGGGAGATGGTCATGCTCCAGAGTCAGTCATTGCAGGCAAGGGGAACAGGCTTTGGGCAGCCTGGCAGAGAGCGGCTGAGGGGGGATACCTCCCATCTCCAGGACCCATGCACACCATCCCCACCCGTTCCCCACCAGCCCCCAACAGGCAGCAGCAGCTCCCTGTATTGCAGAGAGGTGGTAAAGCTTGCAAGGCACACAAATACAATGGCACAAGTGACAAATGCAGAAAATTTCAGGCAGGTTATGTCTGCTAGATAAGCTGCTGGTACCTGGAAAAGGCACTGCCAGGACAGATGCTGTGCAGCAGTAGAGACCTCTCTCTCCTGCTGCTCCTGAGCAGTTGGGTTTAAATGCAGGTGAGCATTCTGAACAGTGGTGTCCAGTGCATGCTGATCCAAGCCTGGAGACACTTCATCAGGGAGCCTTGCTTTGGTGTGCTGCAGTTGAAACCAGAGAACTGAAAGCCAGGCCACCAGCTCGGCCAGGAGCAGCTCACCAGAGGGATGTGTCTGACCGTGCATCAGGATGGAGCTCTGAGGGTGTTGAGGACTGTCCTGACCTCTGCAGAAGACAAGTGTTAGCTGTGTCTCATGTCTTGTCTCTGTTTAACAGCATTTCTCCAACGCAGACCAATAAAAAACACAGAGGGTTTTTAGTGGAAGGCCTAAGTATGCACCAAGGAGCAACGTGCCAGGCTCTTTGCAGCTGCATACAGGCTTTGCTTAGTGCTTGTGCTGCTCTGGAACCTTGCCAGTGCCCAGCACAGTCCCACAGAAGGCCAGAGGGGATCAGTTGCTGGAAGCTGGAGAGGTCTCAGAGGCAGAAAGAAGACCTTTTTATGGTACAGGTCTTCAGTACATCCTGCATCTTGCTGTTAGTGGCAGATTGGCATTGTTAGCACCATCCCTCGTAGCGCTGTGAGTTGTCGTTCTTCCTGTTAGGTCTTCCCATGTCTTAGCAGCCTTCAATGGATGGGCTGGCTGCTGAATGAGCCATTGCTTGCGGTGTCTCAGGATAACTGCAGTTGGATGCACGTGGGTTTCACCCCCTGTGAGCATGTGCCTGCTTCTTTGGCTTCAAGGGCTGAATTGCTGGTGCTTTTCATAGCATTGTGTTCTTCTATGTGCTTCCTGCGATCTTCGGAGCGAGACACATTTCCCAGGGATAAAAGACCAGAGCTAAACCAGGCTGAATTCAGAGCTACTGCGTTTGTGAAGTGAAGCTGATCTGGATTTAGATCAGCAGAGCTCAGCTCACAGCACAAAAATAGATAAAATTCTTCAAGGCATACTGTAAATGTTAGCAGCTCTTTAAAAGGCAGCTCTTTCAGCCTGTCTTTCTAACTTTCTCCCTAAAATTCTGATTGTTGCTCAGAATGCTCCCTGTTTTCTTTCAGTCCTGCAACTGTCTGCAGCTTTGCTGGCATTTGCAGCTGTCACTGAGGTAGAGTCGCTTGGGGCTTTGCAATCCTCCAGTACAAGTGTGATGGTCTCCCGGGTAGTGCAGAGCCAGGGACATTTCTTCAGTCTGTTCAAGAAAAGGAACCCTCTGATCAGGTAGATCCTTGACTCTGGTAAGGAAGGGGTTTTGCTTTCTGCTCTTCAAATGCAGCAGACTCCAATCTCATTGCTTCCCCCAGGAAATATCTCAATGGGAACTGTCTGTGCACACTGCTGAGCATGTGTCCCTGCAGCCTGTCATGGCAAGGAGCTGCAGGAGACAGAAACTTCCCAGGGGGTGCAGCTTTCACACCTCCATGCAGGAGTATCAATTCAGGCAGCCCCAGTGCTGCAGGAAAACCTCTGGATGAGAGTACAGTACCCTGTGTGCAATATCTGAATGCAATATCTGGTTTAGAGACAGTGGGGGGCTCTTGTATAGTTCATGAGGTCCGCTAGGCTGTACCCCATTCACGCATCCAGCTTTTCCTCTGCAAGTGTATAGGGTGAAACTTGGTTATGTTTGAAAAAAGAAAAGTAGCTTTGCTCATGTTGACCATTCCCTAATGCAAATAAGATCCCTTAATACTAATGCCATGCCAGCCCTGCTAAGTAAAAGCCTGGCTATTGATGGGGAGAGGTGATTGCCCTGAATGAGCAGCAGTCGCTGCTTAAAGATCTTTCTCTGCCCGGACCCATCTGGCCCCTGGCACACTTGCAGTTGGGATGAGGAGAGGCTCAAGGCTCAGCACTGTGCTTTATGCCTTGTTTTCCTTGCTTCTGAGCTGTTGCCTGCTCCATTTTTCTTGTTCTCCTTCTTTTCCCTCTTTTCTTCTTGCACCTGCCCTGTGCATCAGGGCAGCTGCAGCATCCTGGCTTATTGCAGTACCACGTCTGTGTATCGTCCACACTTGCTCTCTTCACAGCTGAAGAAGCTTTTCAAAATAAAAAATCCTTCTCTTGCAAGCACCATGCAGATGAAATATGCATTCCTTAGTAAAATATTAAAACAAATCTCTCCCACACAGCACAGTCCATGAAGATGTCTTTAAAACACACAGGGAGGCATGGATGCAATATTTACAATCTTGAGCAAGGCAATTTATAATCTGCCTGAGCTCCCTGACACTATTTGGGTGTTTTTTTCTGGAGTGTATCAGAACAAATTAATCAACATTTTCCTTCCTAACTGTATGCAAATGGACTTCTAAAATTTTTGGCTGGAGGTTGTAGCACTAATTGCTCACAGGGCTTATCCAAGCGGCTTGGATTTGATAAGCTGGAGAATGCACCAGCCACTTCAGTGAATTTCTAATGCAAGCTGACCAGCCCATTTTCCCTTCTGCAGTTATTAAAGGTCAGCACAAAATGAAACAAGGAGGTGGAGGGATCTGATCACTTTTTGCTTTGATGTTGGGCTCTTATTTCTCTTCTTTGGATTTGGTGGGGGGGAGGGGTGGGAAGGGAAGGAGGGAAATTGAAGTGCCCCTTCTCCCCTTGTGTCTTTGTGTTCTCATTCTGGGCACAGGGCTGGCCAGAGACCTGGACCCAGCTGTCACTGCTTGGAGCCCTGTCCACAGGGCTGGCAAGTGGTCTCTTACACCACTACCTTTTGCTCTCTGTTCATTTGCACCTCCATGAATTTTCCCATTAAAGAAGTGTATTAAAGACACCATCCCATTATCTCAGGAACTCATGAACATGCTGAAACATTTCTCATGGCAAAACACAGCTACAGGCACCTGGCAAAAGAACGAGTTTAATTGTTGTTATTAAAAAAAAAAAAGTGAAATGTTGCTGTCGGGCTATACCACAGCTTCGAGATCCCCTCTTACTACAGTGCCATCTTGCTCCTTAAGTTAATTACAATACCCTTGGGTACTTCACCTCTGTGTCCCCTGCAAGCACTAGTGCTGAAACTGCAGTGGCACTGGAGCAAGGTGGAGGCTTTTTCTGGTGAGGTGGTTTGGAAAGGCTTTCTCCTATTCCCTGCCGCTGCTTGGATTCACATGGCTTGCCAGGGATTTCCTGCATGTGTTTCCTGCTGAAGCTGAGCAACACTTTTACTCCATCAATGAGTTTCCTTGCATGCCTGTGTGACAGCTCCAATTGGGAAAAATATAGAAGAGGAGTGAGGAGAGAAGCAGAAAGCTCCCTGGGGGAGCCAGAAGCATTTCTGTGCATCCCTCGTGCTGCCTCATGTTACAGGGTACTCATGACCTATGCTTGTACATGGGCTTTGTATGCTGGTGGTCTGCAGCCTGAAAATACTTCAGCCAACCCCAGCTAAGCAGTACTGGGGATGTGCTGAAGTGGTTTAGGATTGGGAAATGGTTGCTTACTGCAACCATATAGCAGGAAAACCGAGACTGTTTCCTATGTTTCAGGATCCATGTTTCAGGAATCTGGTTGCTAAACTTTAAGACATGCCATGTATCCATGTATACTGGTTTGCTCTGACCAGGTGGAGCTGATCAGCTCTAACATCTCATGTGGAGACTCAGAAATGCACAAAGTTGGGAGGAGGCAACTGTCTTACAAACCAGGTCTGAAACCAGAGCAGACCTGGATCATGAATGTCACATCAGATCAGGATCTCTGCAGGCAGAGGGGATGAGACTGCTCTGGAACAGGTGACACCACTTACACATCCCTCTGCGACCAGGGTTTGCAGAAGTTCTCATGTATTTGTAAAGCTTTCAGCACAAGGCTAACTGCTTTGCAGAGGTTCAGACCCTGCTGATGACTACCAACAAGAAAACTGCTCCAGCACCTTCCAACAGGAACTGCTGAGCCTTTTGAACTGAGCACATAGATTTGATTTTCTATTTGCCACCATAAATTAAGCAGCTCAGTTGCATGTCTGATAGCCAGAAGGAGAAGCTGACCAAGGAAGCTTTGCACCACTGCTGACAGAGTTCCTCTCCCCTGTTGTCCTACACTGTGCTGGGGAAGTCTGACCTGTCCAAGTCTAAAATCTCAAAACAGAGGTGCAAGCTGGCCATGGCAGCATTGCAAAGGGGCAGTGCTGTGGCAGTGTCCTGTCCCTGCTGCAGAAATGGCAACACCCAGTGAACACGGGCAGGTGGAGCCCTTCCAGCCATGGCATCAGGGCTCTGGGGGCTTTGCAGCTCTGCTTTTGGCCCACAGCAGCTTGTAGGGCCTGTTTGGGTGGTCCAGGAGTAGGCTGTGATTGTTCATCACCAGAGATCAAGATGCCCTGTTCCCATGGTGGGACAACTGTGCACAGTGAGCACTGTGCTGAGACATGTTATTGCTGAGATGGGGTGGAAGCAGATAAAGGTCTCTTGGATGGTATCAATGTGACTTGTGGGACTGGTGAAAATGAGTGTCTGGTCCCTGAAGAAGCTTGGCAGAAAAGTAATACATGGTAAATCCTGCTCCACATCTCTCACGCTCTTACCATCCAGTTACACAGTGTCCAAGGCCCTTGTGCCAAACAGCCCCATAGAGGACCAAAAGCCCATCCTTCCTATTCAGTGATGGCAGCAGAGGCTGGCATTTCTATTTGCCTGATCCTTGGAGCATAAAGATGGTACAGCAGAAAGTCCTGAGCACCCTTGCAGCATGCTGGGAATGGCAGGGATGGGTGTCCAGCACCCACTGCATGGGCAGAGTGAACAGAGATGTGGCTCAGAGGCTGCTGAGATTCCAGAGAGCCCCTGAACAGTCTTGGGAGATAGGAGGCTTTGACATGCCCTTATTAAGCCAACTGGGCAGCTGGGGAGTTACAGTTGTTAGGAGAGGGACTTCAGAAGTGCTGAGTAATGTATCAGTTTGGTACTACCCCTCAAACCCCATGTCCCTGCACTTGGTACTTCAGAATCTCTGTGCTAGGCACCCAAGCCTCATGACGATTGAGAGAATCAAGAGCATAAGCCATTTGGTGAATTATTTATCCATTATTCATTTACTTGATATGTGTATAATGCTGTGCAGTGAGTGAGCAAGCGCAAAATTAAAAACCAAAATGATGGATGCTGCCTTATCAAGGGCTCTTCATCCCACTCTTGAGACTCATTCAGCTTTAAATATTGATGGCGGATCGCCTGTTGGCAAACAAATATTGTGTAAATCCACCCGTCTCAGCTCGCTGCCACAGTTCAGAGGCAGAGTTTGTGCAGCAGCAGCCATGGCCGAGACAAGTGGTCTGTGCTGCCTGGGGTGGAAAGGAGGGCTCAGAGTCCCTTTAATTACCTCCTGAAGCTCATCATTAATCTGTGCTTGAGTATTTACCTACATGGCAGTACAGCATCAGCTAGCTGCGGTGTTTAATATGCTGATCCTTAGAACATCCCTCAAAAGCACGGGCAATCTCAGCAGGGACTGCAGCAGGTCTCTAATCGCAGGGCTGCTGTTACGTCTGTCTAACTGCTTGAGTAACTGGTGCCTTCCATTGCTATTATTTTACTTCAAAACCTGCCAGGCTTATATTAGTATGGAAGATTAGCTGAAAGGAAAGAAAAAAGAAAAAAAACCCACATCCCTGCTGAGAAGGGTGGTGTGATGCCAGAGAAGCCTTGGGAGCCACTGTGTTGCAGGACTAGCTCAGTAAGAAGCAGCTTCCCAAGTCCAGGGTGGGCTGCATGCAACTGGCAAGGGCTCTCCATTACTGGCCAGGCCAGCCAAACAGTCTTTCCAAATACATGGATCTGTTGGACGGAGAATTTCCCAGGGAGATCCCTCCTCAACCTGCAACAGGAGCTAGATCCCCAAACCAGTCACAAGCCCAGCAGAGCAAGAGTGGCTGCCTGCACAAGGATAAATTCACAGATGTCCCAGGTAAATCCTGAAGCTGTGGATCTGCTTTTTCCCTGCCCAACTCCCTCCCAGACTCTTACTGGGCCCATCCACATGGTCCCAGCTCCTCACAAGAGTCATTTCTAAAATGAGGTGTGTGAGTGCTCAGCTCGCAAGGCAGCAGGGTCCATTCCATGTGACAGCCTAAATGCTTAATGCACAGCATAGAATGGAGAAGCAGACACATTTCCAAGCCAGCTTCTCCCTGTGTAGAACTGGCAGTGTGAGAGTATGGTGGATGTCTCTGGCCACAGCCTTCTCTGTCAGAGTTCCTACTGCATTTGACACCATCTTCTTCCCTCCCTTTCCCAGCCGTCAGGAATTTGGGTAGGGACTGAGGCTGTGCACAACGGGCCAAGGTTTGTCTGCTCCTCGGCAGTCTGGAGGCACCCTCGGGACCGAGGTCGCAGATGGATGGCCCGGGGGAGGTGCCAGCAAAAAGCATGCTGAAAACATCTCTGTTGGCTCTCCTGAGCTGCAGGCATGTGGTGAGGTGCCTCTCTGGAGACACTGTCCTTGCACGACTCCGGGCCTAAATTCACCAAGTGCTGTAGCGTGACTCCCACGTGGGCAGGCTCCTGCCTGCTCCTGCCTGCTCCTGCCTGCTTTGGCAACACTGTGCAGGAGGCTTGGTAAGTTGCAGGGCTTTCGGGACAGCAATAAAGAGTAGGTTTTCACAATGGCAGCATTTCAAGGGACAAAGCAGCATGACTTTGGGGTAAAGGCCTAGAGGATATGCAAGCTGAGGAAACAAATGCAATCAACCCTCTCTTTCTTGATCTCTGGAAGAAAAAGCTGGTATTCTTTTCACATTTGAAAAGCCCAAGACAAGTATCTTAAACATGGAGCACGGCCAGTCCAATTACTTCTCTTGGTCCCATGCCCAGGGTTTATTCCGTGAAACATCTCAGTGACAAATGTTCTCACTGCGAGAAACTTTCTAGTACTTTTTTTTCATTTCTTGACACTGTGTAAACTTTTGCCAGAGGCTGCTCAGAACCAAGGTGTAATTCTGATCCATCCAGACCTCTGCAAAGTGCAGCTGGGAAATATCTCAGCAAGGAGACAACTGCTACAGCCTTGAGGAACAGCTTTCTATAAAGGAACCCAACAATTTCTTTTGTGGGAATAAACTTCTCTTGGAGCTATGTCCTTTCCCTCCTTTAATCTTTTCATTGGGATTTCCATATCAGCAACCTAAGACCCAAGCAGACTGTGTTGTTCATTTTCAATCTGTTTCAAGCACGGATTAATTGCAGATACCCAGCTGTCCTGCTCTGACTAGCCATCTCGTACCATTAAACTAAACAACTGCCAACCTAAGTGTCTGAAAGTGGGGCTGGATAACATTTCCACTAAAAGGAAAAAGTCCTGGTGGCAATTCAGGTTCAGACTTTTGCCTTGCAGAAATCAGTGCCTCTCCATTAAGCACGATGGACTTGCCCATTTTATGCTGGCAGAGAGCTGCTGTGTGTGTTACTGCTTGAATGCATATTGTTTACATCAGTGTTGCAAGAGGATCAGAGAGCAATGTGAGCTGCAGTCTTGGGAGGCTAAACTCTGGTCTGGACTGAGATTCTAGGCTGGGTCACAGCTTGTAAATGGGGAAGAAATGGAGAGACAGTGATGCATTTTGGAGGGGCAAGGAGCATGGTAGATACAGACCCACAAGCATGGAGGGCAGTGCCAGCCTGAGAGGAGCAGTTCACTGAGCTTCCTGGCTAATCCATCCTGGCCAATCCATCCTGGCCCTGCCTTGTGTCTCAACATCAGGGCTTTTTATTCTGTAGAGGACTCTGTGTAGATGAGTTGCCAGCTCTGACTGCTTAGCCAAATTAATAGTGCCAAGCAGGAACAAGATGTACTGGCAAGTTCCCCTGGGACCAGGCAGATCGTGGCTGCCACCCATGGGAGCCAGCAAAGGGAAGGTCTCCCCTCTCCCAGGCATAGCTTACCTCTAATGGCCTTGCTCTCTCATAGCCACAGCATCCCTAAATCTCCACTTAGAAGTCATTGATTTGGGGGGAGTTAGGGAGAGGCAGATGGCAGAGATGTGCACCTTCCCCGTTCCCCCACCACCAACACTGGCTGGGCTGAACCCTCCTGACCATGGCTGTCTCCTGCATGTGGGTCACCCCCATCAGTGCCCTCCAGATATTTCCAAGCACCAACGGCATAGCAAGCAGCAAAGTGCCTTTTTATTTGTTATTCCTGCTGTGGTCACTCTCTGTGCCTAGTACAGTGCAAACTCTGAGTCTGCAGCCAGTGGCTAGACCACATTCTGCTTCCTATGGAAAGCACAGAGCCAAGTGGACGCTGGGGCCTAGGGAGCATGCAGCAAAGAAATGGCACTGTATGCAGAAAATCAGCATTACCTGGGACAAAACAATCACTTGCAGCATATAGAACAGCTGCTGTGTAATGACATAACATACCAGGAGGCTGTTTCTCTCTCTTTTACCTCCCCAATGAAACCTCACTCATTGTGTGCATGTTTTTTCTTGATATAGCTGCTGGATCTTCACAAACCCATCCCTTATCACGCCTCTCTTGAGATCTCACTAGAAAGCCTGGTGTCTTGGCCACACAAAAGTGCAAACAAAATGGGAATTGCCATTTTGAAGTAGCCCCAAGCATATAGATAAAGACTCCTTAGCTCCTGTGCTGCCATGCTCCAGGCACTGCTGGCAGTGCTGGCAGGTACCAAAAAATGCTTTGGCATAGTTGCTTTTTTTTTTTTTTTATCTTACAAGCCTTGGACTTACTTCTATGCTTGCTGGAAAGAAGGCTGTCTATGGTTCTGGTCCCCAGCATTTCACATAGCATTTCACAAAGATGCAATTCACAGTTCAAACGGGGGTCCAACAACAAAGCTTCAGATTTATGTGAGACTGGTGGGTCATTAAACCATTCATGGTATCACTGCAGCTTCCACTGCCTTCACCCTAGCAAAAGGAGAAGGTCAGCAGTATCCTCTACAGACAGATGCAGCAGGACCCATCAGAGGAATGGAAACCTCCTCAAATCAAACTCAGTGACTGAAATTCAAAGCATGGTGTTGAATTTTTTTAACAAAAAGCTGTCATTATCCTAAATATAAAAATGTTTGATTCCAAACCATTTTTCATAGTAATATTAGACAAAAGCAGCTTGTTCTAAACATGTCACTTTTGACAAAACCAGCATCTTTATGGCTGAAAATAAATACTCTGTGAATAAATCTCTATGCCAGTACTAGTGATAAGTCTTTCATTTCATGCTCTAATTGAACATTGGCTTTACAACTTAAAAGCAATCATCCTAAATTGCCTTCTGCTAATGTTAATGCTTCAGACAAAGGGTAACAGCCAGATTATAGGTTCGTATATTATTCAGGCAAATCTGGGTTCTTCATACATCACTTTTTAAAAGAAAATTAATTTTTCCATGTGTCAAGAATGAAAATAGTAATAATGGATGATATACTTACATCACCCTATAATGATGAGATTGGCAAGAACATTGCCTCTGAACAAAGTGATTTGTAGACAGCATGTGTGCCTTCATGCAAACCTGAGTGTGTAGGTGGGCAATCTAATAATGCCACTGCCCAAAACCTACCTGTACTCTGACTCAAACCTGTATTTCTGCAAGTGGAGAAACTAGATTTCACACACTGCACCAATAAGCAACATTCCCTTCACCTGTTTAATGCACATAATCTATTTAAATCCCTCACTTGACAGATGGCTATGTGAATTGGCAATGACTCCCCGCACCCAAAACGAGTTGAGAGCAGAGCTACCAGTTTCACTGGATGCCCTTTTCCAGGAACACTGAGCTGAGCCATCTCCAGGGCTCTCATCTCACCCTGCCCCCCCACTGTCACACACACAGCATCTCCCAGGCCCCACACAAAATGTGCTTGGCTTCCTGTAGGCAGCAAGTGACCCTTTACCCACCTGCCCATGTGCCCTCAGGGCAGCAGTGCAGGGTGGGATGGCTCAAGGCTCTGCTGTGTCGCACCAGCAGTGTGGTGCCAAGTACCTGTTAGTAGGGGAGGTTGGTGTATTGCTCAAGCTGAGTGACCCAGAAAGGTCCATGTGGGGCTGACACTAAGCCTGGAGAGATGTCAGACACTGTAGTAAAAGTCTGACAATGGATGCAGGGTCTTCCATTGGGAAGTAAACAAAAGCTCAAACCTTAGTCATCGACTGAAGCTGTGGTGTCTTTGATAGATCTGGATTGCCCACTGGATAGGAAGCACTAATTTGCACATTTTCCTCCTGCTTTGTCCATTTTCCAGCCCAGCTCCTTCACAGGGATGATCCTGAGTTTGCACAGCAGTCCTAGTGTCACAGTGCCGCCCCCCATGCCCTCAGCTTTTTTGGCTATGCCATGGGAAACCCACTATTTCCCGGGCATCTGCTGGGAGCAGTGTATTTTTAGCTCTTGGTGCTGGGGCTGGGTATCTACATGGCAGAGCCCATGAAGCCCTGGGAACCGCCTGTTCCCACCACATCTGCTGCCCTCCATTTGCAGGCTGCCTCTGCAGCGCCTGACGCGAACACCATCACCACCTCCTCACTCAGCAGCTTCATTCATTCACGCCTTGTTTCCTCTTTGAGGAGCAGTCTTTCCTTCCGAGTTTTTGAGAGTCACTTGTGCTTGCCCTATGGTTCAAGGTTATGTCTCACTCACCTCTGCCATGCTGACCCTTGCATCCAGCCTAACGGGTTCAGGGTTTCACTGGCACCTGAGTTGTTGGGGGATGCCTTTTGCATCAGCTGGAACGAGTCTGCGCTTGTTAGGAGCTTGAGTGATGAGGTAGGATCACGCCTGGATCCAGCCATCACATCTGCAGTGATAAATCACTCCTTTGCTTTTTTTCATGCCCGGGAGGGGTTCCCACATGCTCCTCAGGTGCCTCTGCAGGCTGCTCTGGACTTCATGCGGGAGGTTTGCGACTCTGGTAATGATGGTGAGAAATAAAGGTCGCCCAAGCTGCTGGGGTAACAGGTAGCATCACAGTTTAGGGCTTTCTTCTTCAGGTCAAGATGGTTGGACAAGCAGAGAGTGAAGAGCAGCTGCAGCCCCAGGGAAGGCACTCTGCACGAGGATGAGCCTAGCAAAGGATTTCTCCTTGCTTACAGAGGAACGTCTGATACCAATAGGGCTGAAGTGGTCACACAGGAAATCCAGAGCTTGTTTAGGCTCACAAGGCCAAATCCCAGTTGGTCGTGCTGCTATCCACATCCCAAAATTAACCCAAGGAAGCCATGGGTGTAAATCTGCAGTAGCTCAGCAATTTGCAGCAACCCCTGGAGTCTTATGCAGCACTTCCAGCTCAGAGGTATCTGTGTGCTTCACAAAGGCTGGGTGGTGTCGTGCTGCCATAGAGGTAGGGGAAACTGAGTCAGGTTGATGCAGAAGTGATGTGTGCTGGACCAGACCACATGGCTGAGTTTACCAGTGTGTGACCTGCAGGCTGAGCACTGCCCTGGGCTGTGAGCAGCACTTCATACAGACAGGGAGACACTTGGGATTTATCTGCTCCATGTTATTTACTCTGGAGTTGTCAGTCTCCTCTTAAAAGTGGTCCAGTATGAAAACACCACTTGTTAATAGCTTGTTATCAGGCTTGTTGTAGCTATGTACAAGCGTTATCTCCTTGATCCCGTCTATCTCAGGAAATGTGGTTGAGGGGAGAGCAAGGATGGATCTCAGTGGCTGCAGGAGTCCAGGAGAGAGACCTGGGCACCCCACGGCTACATCATGACGATCTCTAATTCATCTCCACTCAGTGGAGCACTTAGAAATGCCACTGGGGAGCTGCAGTGGCCATGATTGATCACATCTCTGCTGCACACTGATGGAGGAGAGCGACTTCAGCAAGAGGAGACCTTGGCTCCTGAGCCTCCCCTTGAAGTGCAGAAATGAATTATGCAAACTAATCCATCCCCTGGCTCCTCTGACAGCTGCTGCCTTCCTAACACCTCCTGCCTCTACCCTTTTCTTTATCTCTGAGCAGTTTTAGAGCCATTGAGGCAACATATTTTCTAGTCTGTTGTCCACGTGTGTCCTAGGTTGCCTGTGGAGGTAGGCACGACTCATCACCTATTGTAGGATGTTTTCCCATACACAAAGATAAATTGCTAAACTAGCCTTGACCAGAGCCTAGTGGACTGCTGGAATGCTTCTGGGCTCTTAAAAGAGAGGAGAGAATCATAAGCCATATTAAAATATAATCAGTTTCTTCTGGCAGCTGGCAGAGTTCCAGACACTGCTGCGCACCGATGGCACCACTGGTCTCTCTGCAGACAGGAGATTGCAGTGGGACCATGGTCAGGGATGTCAGCCCAGCCCCTGTGTTGACTGTGCTGCAGAGAGCAGAGATGAGCCGAGCAGGAGCGAGACATAGATGTCGAAGAAGGTGTACACAGGACCCTTGTGGCACTGGTATCTCAGCCACCCCTTTGCCAAATCCCTGCTGCTGTGCCCAGTGTGATATGCCCAAGCCATGGGTTGCCAGCAGAGCAGAGGAGGCAGGGGAGCTGCCATTTTCCCAGCTATCCTCCTGCCCTTCTCTGAAAGCCACATTTTATTTAAAAGTGAATTGGCAAATAGCCTGTCTCATTTTGATTCAAAAAGCTCCCAGACTGGAGAACTGCAGTGAAAGTGGCTGGTTTAATCTGTCACTTGCTGGCAGGTGGGGAGTGGGCTGTCCTGGAGGCAGGGAGGTCATCTTCTTTTGGAAGGTCAAAATAGGAAACAACTTTTTTGTTCCAGATGTTGGGGAAAACAAAAACAAAACCCCACCATCTAAAAATCTCACAGAAACAGCTCTTCTTTCTGCCTAGAAGACTGAAGGAATATTTCCTTCCTCCTGCTCTTTGTCTGCCGTGGAGTGCAGAGCAGGGGCAGGCAGAGCCTGGCATTTATGCCAACATTGTCAGCCAGAAAATGGATTTTAGTTATGGCTAAATCTTGAAAGTGACACTGAGCTCAGAGTGCTCCCAGTGATGGCAGCTCGGTGTGGAAATGGTTTAAAATTACTGTTTTGCTCATGCTCTCCCAGGAGCACTGGGTTGTATGTGTTTGCCCTGCTGTGTGCTCAGAAAGATTGAGGCAGGCAGCACCGTTACCCTTGGCTGCTGGAGGTGTAGTACGGGAATACTGAAATTCAGATTTGTGGCCGCATGCGTTTGCACAATAAGGTTGTAGGGACAGCCTTTGCTTTCCTGCCCACAGGCACTTCTATGCACGTGTAGCTCTCAACACACCTCTCCTCAGTGCAATACAGCTAGTGCCAAACCACTAAGAATGTGGTGTGAAATCATAAGGGTGCTTGCCTGAGGCAAGACAGCACTTTAGAAGGCCATGGGGTCAGGGACAATGCTTTGTCTTAATGGTCACACTGCTCTGTTGCTGGGCACCTCTCTGCAATCAAAGCTTTAGATACCCACAAACCACTCGCATCAGGAATCTGTCAGCAAGGAAATCCTAACAGGTTGACCCTGCAGTTGAGCTGTTGAAGTGGATTGGGATCCTCATTCTTCAAAGCAGCTCATGTAGGGCTTGCATTTTTGAGATGCGGAGTTTTAATTTCTCCCTGTGCTTCAGCTCTCTGGAGCACTGAGTTTTCAGCTCATGAGATAATGAAATCTGATATGATTAGCATTTGTGGTTTGCCACTGTTTGCAGAAGAAAATAATAACTAGCTTAAATACCTATTAGTCACCCATAGCTCTGCATGTCTGTCGAGAAAGCAGATGTAATTTAGCAGGTCAGGGGTATTTTTTTTTATTTTTTATAAGAATCTTTTAAAAGGGACCTTGTAAAAAATCAGCTTTTAAGTATGGAAAATTTGATATGGCTTGGCAGTTCTCTCCAATTAAAAAGCCAGTCTTCAAACCCATTTCTAAAGTGCTAGTAGAAAACAGAAATGTTTCCTACCAGAGTTTAGAGCCCAGCTTCAGGAAACAGATGCAAAATGCTGTGCATGGTTTTGTGCTATGTTGTTGTCTAAGGCTGTTTTGTGTCACTGCCTGGGCAGGGTAGTTAGAACTGTTTGTGTGGATCTCTTACCTTCTCAGCGTTGTTTCATTACACTTCACAGATGAAAGCATCTCCCTCTGATCTAGGGAGTCCCAGAGCTATTCCCTGTGTCCATGGGATTTCTGGCCAGTTGCTTTTCAAAAGCTTTGGAGAGAAGGCATGAAATAACTGCAGGTAGCTGGGAAGCCTCCTCCCCGGCTTTGCCGAGGACAAAATCCCAGGAAGATGGGCCATGCATCCATCAGAGGAGCCTTCTCGCAGGAGCCTGAACTCACTAGCCAGATGTAAGGGGGAAGGCATAGGTTGGTTGGGAAGATGAATCCAGAAAACATGTTTATTTGGCACCATCTCACTTCACACAGTTAAGCTGTTTTCTCCCATTTCACTGGCTGCAAGGGCTTCCCAGAGATTTTGAAGTGCTGGTCCCAAACCCTTGCAGAGGGAAGGCTGGGGAGGTCTTTTCCAGACTTGTGCTTACAATACAGCCAGACAGAAGAACAGGAAAACAGCATTTAAGAGTGGATTGGAGATGTCAATAAGGGACCAGGGTCTATCTCACGGGTTTCCTTGTTTGGCCCATATCACCAGGGTGGCATTCAGAGGGGCCAAGGCTCAGCCATAGAAGAGCCCGAGATGCAGAAGACTGAGGGAGAGAACACCAGCTGTGATGGGCTGAACAAGCCCTGCTGCCTGTGCTGTGGGGAGCATCCTCAATGCTGGACTCCTTGCAGGGTACACAGCACAGTGTTTGCTACCAGGACTTTTCATTCCTTTGCAGCAGCAGAGCAGGAAAAGGCTTCTCTTGTTGCAAACCAGGGCATTCAATTGCACAGCACACCACAAACATGCTGCAGTGCCTGCATCAGCCTGGAAATATCCCAGAGAAGTGACAGATCCTGCTCCTTACACCCTTTCTTGTGGGAAGAAATGGTAGAGGTTGCTTCACTGACAATAAAATTCCACTCTAAGAGGCAGAAGTAGCTGAGCAGATACTCCCATTGCAGGACCTGAAACCCCCCTTGTAACCTTTCCCACTGCTGGGGGGAGCATGGTAGAGATGGACAAGCAGGAGCACCAGTGCAGCTCTGGGGATGAGCTGGGTTGAAAACTGGGGTGAATCTGATTTCAGATTGCTGATCCCATCTAGCACTGGCCTGGGGAGGAAGAGATGCCCTTGTTGCTCAGATCTAGGAAAAGTTGCAACTAATGAGTATTGATCAGAGGAGAAAGCAGTTCTGTGGGAACAAATTTATGTGCAAGCTTGAAAGAAGTATATTCCCTAAAAGTGTGAATAATAAGGCTTTAGGAACAAATGCTAATCAGTGCTACATCTTGCCTGTGAGTCTCCAAACACAGTGTTTAATCTCTGAAATTAAATATTTCCCTGGTGAGCAGTTAGACGACTTCAAGAGGCTCCTGTTTGACAAATTCAGCTTGGTGTGCATTGGTTTTAGATCTTCCTGATTGTGTGGGGTTCAGTCTGTCCAGAAGCCAGTCAGCCAGCCTCCAGACCTCTGAGCAAAGCAAAAACATCCATTTCTTCCCTGCTTTATTGAGAGACTAACAGAGAAACATGTATTAATCAAAGGCTACCAAGAAAAACTTTCAATCAGATCTAAAGGCACAGAGTTTTTCATGAAAGCCATGACACAAACATTTTCTCACTGGGAAATATTTTATCAAAGATTAAAGCTCAACTGTTTTTTATCTGGAAAAGTATGTCCTACAAGTGTCATCTTGGTTTTGGTATTCCCTGGGACTACATAGCACTGGATACAGGAGCTCAGCTGTAGGAGAAGAATGGATTTATAGAGACTTGAGTCGGACTTTTGACAACTGTAGATTCAAGCAGTTGATTAATCAATAACTGGTATCTATCCCAACTTTTCATTGCACTAGTGATATCTAGTTTAAAGCAGTCTCGGATGGATTAACCTTTTATTATGTGCTCTGGGCTTGCTTCTGAGAGTCTGTAAAGTGTGCATACAAATGCATCTGTACAGAGACATATATGAGCACCCTGCCCTGGCTTGGAGGTTGACCTCGCTTTGACCAAAGACCTCTTGATGTCCCTGCCCATATGTGAACTCTCCTACAACTGTGTATTTCCAGCCAGGCCTCAGGAGAGGCTATCTATGCTTTCCTGAATGTTGCGTGCCCATATGTGCGTAGAAATGTATGTAATGCTCACTACAGCAAAACAAGATGAATCAAGTCACAAAGAAGCAAGAATAAAAACTGTGCCTTGCTAATAAAAAAAAAGGAATTATTTTTAAAAATCAAAAGCAACAACAATATATAAGGAAGCAATGTATTTGTTCCTCTTAGGAATAAGTGTTCTGGTATTACAGTACTTATTTTGGAAATTTCATGACAGTGATTTCATCCTTTGTAGCCACGTGTGGCTCAGTACATTTTTACCATGGTTGCCAAGTAACAATCACTAAGCATTTGTGTCTAGATCAGTAAAGGGGAGTGGAGGGAATGGATAAAATCTATTTTCAGAGGCATAATCATTGCTGGCTCTTTGTAGGTTAACGGTTAAGTTCACTCAGCAGGGGCAGTGTTTTGTTGAAGGCCTTGGGATTTACAAATAGGAAAATAAAAAGCAAAGAGACTAAAGAGGGTTTTTTTATCATTATTATTACTCTTCCAGAGTGGAGTGGCTTATGAGTGATTAAGGAGGCATTAACTATGTTGGACGTCAAGTCCCGGGTGCAACAGGAGCACCATAATCCCCTTCTTGGGGCCGATCTGCAACCTGCTTGTTTGCTCCCATGTTTCACTGTGACAAAACCTCCTGGCACTGCAGACTGCACTCTGGTCTTGTTTTGCTCACGGGGCAGCTGACAGCTGATGCAGGCTGAGAAAAGATTTCTTCCCTTACTGAAAAGAGGCTGGAGCAATGGGGGGAAAATAGGGAGGGAATCCAGGAGATCTGGCTAAGAGTAACTCCAGGTGTTCCCCCGGCACAGCAGAGGCTGCAATGTGGTTTACGCTGCATGAACTATAATGTCATGAATTCTCCCAGCTGGCCAGCCAGCCTGGCCTGCCTGGGTGTCACCAGCACCATCACCTCCCCTGCCCAGCAGACAGGCTGTTTTCACCCCAATACCCTGAGTTTTTCTCAGGAAAACTTCCCGCTTCCATGACTGGCACCTCCTGAGATTTTTAAATATCCTCTAAGACACTTCAAGTTCACCTTCATATTTCCAAAGATATAATGCCATTTATGCAACATTCAGGGCAGGTTGCATGCCCTGTTGTCTTCCAGATGGCAATCCCTACACACCCCTGTGCACTGACCAACTTCCTCATTACTTCAGAAGTAATGCCCATTGATTCCCAACAGCTCCTCAACCCTTGGTATCCTTGCCTGAAGAGCTGCTGCCAGGTTTTTCCACTGCTCTGGTGCTCTTGCACATTTCCCCAAACCAAGGCCATGCCTTGGGGCATGCAGAGGCCATCCTGGGGCAGGCTAGCAGGAGATGGAAGCTAGGGATGAGCACTGCTTTCTGCTTGACCAGCCTGGACCTCCTCCAGGAATGTCCCCAGGCTCGGCTGCATGACAGCACTTCCATGGCCCTGGCAGGGTTAGTACAACCACTCAACTCCCTTTCCCTGTCCTCCCAGGAAGAAAAAGTCAACCCTGAAAAAGGGCCAGGTGTTTATTACATTTCATACTCCTTTCTGTGTCAGGCCGGCATGTGGGATGTACCTGGAGAGAGGGCATGATTTCCTTTAATTCTGTTTCCACCAGGTGTGCCCTCAGAAGAAATAGACTGAAGTGAGAGGAGCACCTGGGCACCCTTCCAGGAGCCCTCTGCAACCGGCCTGCGTTTGTCTTGGCAGATCAAGACTCGGGGATGAGCCAAGGAGGCAGCTCTCACTGCTGACTCCAACGTAATTCAGCTTCCCCTCCTGGGATGTCAGGGCTGCTCCGCAGGCTCTGCTGCTGGGGAGGGAGGGAGTGGCAAAGGGAGTGATGGAGGCAGCAGGAGCAGTGCCAGGAGGAAGCAAGGGTGCGTGCGACCTGATCTCAGAGTGTTCGGTAGTGAACATGCTGGGGGAGGGTGTACATCAAAGAGGGGCTACCCTGCTCCAGGGTGCTTCTAATTGAATGATACCTGGCAAGTGGCACTGCTCTCTGCATGGATTGCAGAGATCAGAAAGAGATAACAAATGTTTTAATCAAGGGGATGAGCACCCTGTGAGATGACTGATCCTTCACGCTCAGGGGGAAAATATGCCCAGGTCTGTCAAGGTCTGAGACACCTATGTGTGCTTCGTGCTGCCCACAGCCCCAGCTGGAGATAGGGTGCAGCAGCAGCCTTTGTCCGCCTGCTTTTGAGATGAAATGAAAAGCCAAATACATTTGGCAGGAACAGTGTGTGAGGAAGGACTTGGAAGCACTGCCACACCTGGTACCAGCAGCACATTTCCCTCCGGTTTCACAGGGACATGAAATTTCTGCCTGGTGTCCCCAAACCTCTCACATACAGTTCTCTATCCTCCCACCTAAAAGCCAGGTTGTCAGCAGACAACAGAATGGTTCCCTGGGAAACAAAAAGGGATTTGCTAAGTCTTTTTGCGTATTCCTTGGAGATGGCAAGTGTGAAGGGGATCCATCTCGCACACGCTCTCCCCACACAAGATGACTCCATGCAGGAAGAAGTGGTTCCTATTTAATTGTGTGATGCAAGATCACTGTTCCATATCCCTGAACCGGCTGAAAAACCAAGCCGGGCCAGACCAAAACATACCAGAGCAGAAATGCTGGCACTCTCCCACCCAGGCCCTCCCCCTTGCGAAACAGCAGTATTTTTAGGGGATTGGTCATCCCATGGAGTTCATTTCATGACAGGATGGGATTACTGAGTCCGTCTGCAGTTAGCTGGAGTGATGTAAGGGGGATGGAGCTGGAAACCATGATGAGTAGTGCAACAGTCTTACAGTTTACCTTTGACATGAGGAAAGGCATCGGAGTTTTGTTATTTGGACCAGAAGGCCAAACAGCTTTTGTGATCTGTCAGTCTGTTGGACTGGCATGTACTTAAATGAGGATGTAGGGACAGCTAGATTTAGGACTGGGAGGTTGCTTTCATACATCAAGTGAGAGTTTCAGTCATTTTGGCAAGGATCCGGTGAGGGTGTTTTAGGGGCATTGTGAGCCTTATGTTATTATGAACATAGGAACTAAGATTGTAAACAAATGGACAAAATTTATAAACTTATTGCTTATAAATCGCAAAAAGCTCAATGTTAATGCGAATGCAATATAAGTATTGCATTTAGCTTAAGCAGTACCAATAGCATAAATTACCTTAAATGGATCCTAAGACATAGAGCAATGGATTATTTTTAAAAAATGGAAACTACATCTTTTCAGTAATAAATAGCATATTTGAGAAAATGAGTCTCTGGTGACCTCCCGTCCTTCAACACCTTTTTCCTCCAGGGCAAGGAGGTTTTGAGGATGGGAGAGGTAAAAGAGCCAGTCCAGTCTCTAGTGTCAGCAGGGGCATTCTCACTTGTACTACCAAACCCTTCAGAGCTCGTGGCAGCCCGTGCCAGGCTGAACCAGAGCTGAGCTTCTCTGTGCGCACCCATCCTCCCTGCTGCTTCTCAGAGCACTGGTGACCACAGTCCTCAACAAGATGAGACCAGATGTGTCCACGGGTGAGGTGTGGGCTGCATGTTACTGCTGACTGGGAAGTTACAGTGAGCAGCTGGAAAGTGTGATGCAGAAAAGCCTTAACATTCAGATCTGCACAGCAGAGCCCCATCTGTTACGGAGAAAATATCTACCTGTAATAAATTTACATCTTGTACATTCTGACCAAAAAAAGAAAAAAAAAAGAAATCCACCTTCAGTAGTTAGAAAGGAGCAGCTCCCAGTCCAGCAAGAATTTAAGCTCACATTTAAGAGTTTCAGGGTGGGGTTGAGTGTGAGTTTTTTCAAGTAGATTTTGACTTCTAGATCCAAACTTAATTGTCCTCTTCAGATAGACTGAGATTTGGGAAAAAATAGAGGCAGACCATTAATAATTGCCTAAGCTTTTAAAGACCTTGTCTTCCTCTGAGAATCACAAGTTGGAGGGAAAAACACATGGCTGCTTTTTCACAGCTTCATCTGACTGCATTTCATGGAGCAGGAGAGATAAGGAGTCCTGTAGGACCTCTGGTTTTTAAGCATGAGCTTCACACCTCCATATCAGTGAGTTTCTGCCTGTGCAGTGCCTTACTTATCTGGGAAGAGGAACATGGCATTCCTGCCTGGTGTGACAGCACTCAACCCTGGAGGTGTTGGGAGAAAGGCAGCTGGAGTTGGAGCTGTTTGGCTTTGACCCAGTCGGACATCACTTCTGCAGTGTTTCAGGCAGATCTGGACATCTTGATGCACAAGCAGCCCTCACGATCCCTCCAGCTGGCTGGGACATTTCAGATGGCACCTACCAAGGCTGCTTGATCAAATCCAAAGTGGCTAAGCCATTTCTGCCTCATGGCTGGTTTAGCTCCATCAGGTCTCCCTTCTCTGAACCTGGTGAGATATTTTGGTGCATGAGCCCAAACAGCTGCTGCTTCCAAAAGCGTGTTTTGTCAGTGGTAAAATGAACCTGAGAGGCAGTGCATGTAGCAGTCTGTTAGGTTAGTAAAGCACCCGAGGCTCAGAGCCACCGCCTGCATGTTCGGGTGGTTTTGCTGGGAAGCATCCCACTGAGCCTGGCAGCACAGTTGCTCCAAGGCAGCTTCTGGGGAATCAGTCCACCAGTGTTTGGAGACACCCACTCAATAGTGTGGATTTAAATACAGCCCAAAGTGGGAAAAGAGGTGGAAGATGAGCACCATGGGGACATTGGAGAGGAGTAACAGATATAGGAATGCTTGTGTCAAATAATTTCCTGAGTCAATCCAGCTGAAAGTGTTCACAGGCAGACAGTGTGGAGCAGCGCATGGTCAGACTGTTTTTGGAAGCTAAAAATAGCAGCTGAGTGGAGTCAGTCCTTGGTTAATCTGGGTTTGTTAAGGCCAGACATCCAGATCCAGTTCAATACTTTAGTTGAAAAGGCAGTACTTACAGTGCTGCTGAATGGGCCCATTGCCCATTAGGGTGACACTGGCCACTGGGCACTTGGCCAGCTTGACTGGGTGACTTCAGCATCCTCCTCCAAAAGCTGCGATGAAATGTTGGCCTGGCTCATTCTCCTGAGACCTCATACAGTCAGCCACAAGCAGAGCTGAAATTTCTCTGCTGAATATCTCAGTCCCAGGCTCACGAACATCCACTTCTGTCCCCAGAATTCTGCTGGCAGCCCATAGCTTTCTATTGTCTAAAAAGAACACGATGCCAAAATGCATTTTTGAACATGGCTAAAAAGTCCAAGCCATCACGGACGTCCTAAGGAGAGTGAATGTAGGGAGGCAAGGCAGGAAAACAGGAGTGCATTGGTGATCCTGTAAGCCTCACCTTCTCAGCAAGAAAAGTAGACTTTGATTTCCCTTGTGACACCACATGGTCCCTCAGGTCAGAGGTGCAGGTCCCGGATCAGGGACCTCTGAGGGTGGGGCATCTTTTGAAAGCCACATGCAGATTTTAGAAAGAGTTGAAACACATAGCAGAAACAGGAAAACTGATGGATCAGGAGGAGAAGTTCCTGGTGCCCTGCAAAGCCCACTGCCAGAGAATTACCCATCCTCAGGTGTGAAAGCAAGTTTCTCCACTCTATTTGGCTTCCCAATAGCCTGAATAGTGTTTCCTGGACATATCAAACTGTGCAGTGATGGAGGGAATTGCTGAGGGCAAATCCTTCAGTTCTGGCAGTTCTGGGATGAGTCCTGTGCCTCAGTGCCTCCAAGCTCTGCTTGCATGAGCTTTGTGGTGCTGGTATATACTTGACAGTAACAACTGCATGGGTAGCACAGAGCACCACACTGCTTTCCTGGCAGAAATTTTCACTGCAAGGAGAGGGAACCAGAGGTCAGTGGATGGGCAGAGCAGGGCATCCTGAAGGCTTTGGGCTGGCAGCTTGACTTGCCCGAGAAAAGCCCAGGCTATCTGAGTGGCAATTTACACCCCTTCTGATGCTGGGACAGATCGCTGGCTCAAAACTGTGAGAGAGATTACTTTGTTTGCCCACAGTCAGCTGATTAAAATTGTATTTTCTGCGCATCTGAGTAGTGATTAGTGATGAAATGCAAATCTCACGCAAATTGGTGCAAATGGCTGGTGTGCACAGCCAGCTCCAAAGTCGGTCACTTTCCTTTCCTCTGAGGCATTTGGGCTCTTTTAATGTTCACACGGAGGAGCAGGACAAACAAACTTGTGGTCTGAGCACATAGCCCAAGCAAGCAGCAAACAGCATGGAGAGGGTGGGGAAAATCAGCCTTCACCTGGATACACTTACAGAGTGGCATCAAGTTTGGTTACATCAATACTTGGAATCCGGTTTGTGCAAAAATCTTTATTAAATAAACAACTACAAACAACACAAACAAACCTTGCACATATCTTACTTCCCAGCCTAGTTTCTCTTATTTACCATGGCCTTGCTGGAGTCCTGTTTGTGTAATGGCCTGTCAATTTGCAAGTCAAAATGCCATAATGGTTGCCGAATATAGTAACAAAATATGTTTCTCTAAGGATCAGATTTGGAAAGAAGGTCTATAAACACAATGAAAGCAACAGAACAAATTTCCAAACCATTGCCACAAAGAATAATTGCAAATATATATCCATACATATGTACATATTTTTAACTTGACTTCTGTTTTTCTTTAGCTTGCAGATCCAGAGCATTGCTTTAGTCTGAAATGAAGTGAGGCCGTGTTTCCTCACTTCCAGGCAGTTTTGTGGGGACTGCAGGGCCAAGATAAATAAATAAATAATGGCTCACAGAGTGAAATACTATATTTAATAAGGCTGATGAGTCCTTCTGAAACCTGGTTGTGAAAACTTTAAGAAGTGTCTGTTTCCTGTAGCTATCAACGTGCTAGAAAAGGGGAAGCCCTACAGGCTTGTAAAATTTTTCCCAACGGCTGCAGCTTTCACAGCTGGTCTTGATTTGTCTGGATATTGCTCATTTTTCTAGTGCTCATAACAGCCCTGGCATGGAAATCCACGCAGCCACCAGGTGCATCTTCGTGGTGTGTTGGCAGGTGAAGGGTGCCAGGCCAAAAATTATTCATCCTGATTAGCTCTTGGCTTTCCCTGCAGTTTGAGAAAACGAGGCTGGATTCATGAATAATAGAGTGAATACAGGAGGCCTAATAAAGGACAAAATTCATGGGGATTATAACTCCCATCATGTCAGCAAACAGGCTTGTGCTGCTTTTAGCATTACCGTCCCTTCTCCACACATCATGTTTACAGGGTTTGTGTGTGCCTATCAGCTGGAAAACAAACCCTTACCTGTGGCTGGCTGATGATCACAAACAGAAATAGCAGAAGGGAAACAGGGCTGCTCTGGACTTGAAAAGGCAAAAGCAGTACAAGCCAGCATGGAGGCTACAAGTGTCTGAGGCACTGTCTGCGTGTCTCCAGACTGTGCATGTGTGTGCACGCCAGTACCTATTAAATATACATGACCCTGCTATTTGTGGGACACAGTATGTGTCCCAGGGAAGTGAATGGGCTGATGTGGGACTTGCTCTGCCTCACAGGAAACACAAAGGAATCGGTGCCTATACCTAGATCTTGTGTGAATCAGACGTAAATATTTCTATCTTCAGCTTTCAAACCAGTCTCCTTCTGACTTTTTTTATTGCACAGCTGTTTCAGGTAGGAAACAATGGCATTTTCTGCCCCCTGGGAAAGCTTCCCTCATGCTGGAACATGCTGCCTAGCCCAAGAACATGATACAGGGTTCTCTGCTCTTCAGCTGAAATAATTTTTGCCTGCTGCTTTTCTGGCAGGCCCCACTGCACGCAAATCTTTGTCCACTTGGAATATACCTTGGGCATTTTTATCTGGGTTTCTGGGAGCTTGGAAACATGTTTTTCTGCCTGTCTGCTAGGGTTTTGATATGAAGCTGTTTATTCAAGTTGTAGAAATGGAAATCTCATCTTCACGAGTCACTCCGGAATTTTCCTCCAAAGATCAGTGAAAGTAGTCACTAATATGGGGCATCATTTATAGCTCTGTGCAGAATAATCCTCCAGGCTCTCTGGCAGTTATGAACTGGAAAACAATAAAGACCACTACTAGAGGGTTCTTTTTTAAAAACAAAACAAAAAACAAACAACAACAAAAACAAAGCAAGGAAAAACCCAAACTTGTTCTTTGATACATTGCCTACCTATCAGAAAAGGAGGCAGAAAATTGAAAATCTCTCTCAGCAAATGCGTACAGCACCATTCCAAATTCCTAAGATTTTTTTTCCCCACACCCTGGCATCTTCCCTGAGTAGTGCCAATAAATCTAGAGACTTCTGCTAACGTGCTCTGCAAAGGTTCCTCTGGGGAAACAATGACCGTGAACAAATGTTCACTTCTACGGAGGGCTCCTGAGTCCAAGGCTGCCGCAGCTGCCCCCAAGCACCTTGGCTCAGCCAAACAGATGAGCCCTGTGCACGCAGAGCTGGGTCTCACCCCAGCTCTCCTGGTGCTGCCATACTCTGAGCACTTCTGGGGGTTTGTTAGTTACTTGCTGCTGAGATTTTCCTCATTCATTTTCAAATGCAGTCAAAACTTGCTGAAAACTGCAGCAAAGGGGGAATTTGACTTTATTGTGTGGCCTCACAGCTCTTCTCTCCAGCTTTGGTCCAGATCCCCACACATTTTGGGGATGCACATGATGGTACCACAAGCTGAGTCTTTGGGTGTTCTTGCAGCTTCTGGCCCATCACACTCAGGCACGTGGCCAGAAACCCTCACTCACCATGCTTGAGCTCTGTTCTGGTCAAGCATGGTCACTTTAAAAATTATCTAAATCTGGGGAGAAAATAAAACTCTAACTGTATGTGGCTACTAGATGATCCCTACCTGACTGTAGTAAATAAATAAGCTCATGGTTAGTTGGACATCCTGATATTCAATCAAAAGCTAGATATCATGATGAGATGGTGTGAACTGATGTGACAAATGACAGAAGGGGGGCTGCATTGCACAGCATTTGAAAGGGCACCTCAGCCTGTCTTTGAATGGACTCCCCTGTTGAGATTTCATTCTCTTCTTTGAAAGCATTAACATCCCACAACAGCACCTGTCCACGCTTGAAGGAAAAGCAAGTGAGTTTCAGAGAGGAAGAGGGGCAGAACACAAAAAGCAGCTGTATTTCCTATCTAGTTGTTTTGGTCAATTTAGTTTCCTCTTACTACACTTTGCTGCAGTTTCCTTGAATCCTGACAGTGTCTTTGGAACATTTCTTAAAACCAACTTTTTTATAATACTGTAATTGCCATCACTAGTATGGATTTCTGGAGCCAAAGGCAACCCATGCTACCTTCATTTCTACCTGTCTTTCTTCTCCTCCCTAGCTTTGCACTGGGAGGACTCTCTGGGAAACCATTGTTCCCTTGGCCTCCCTCCTGCCCTCCTTCCACCCAGCAGCTCCTTAACTATCCATGTGGTTCCCACTAGGCCCATGCTAGGGAGAAACACCCAAGCATAATACTGAGGTGCATTTCTTCTTCTTTGTGCTTCAAATGTTTTTAAGCCTTCTGGTATTAAATTGCCTTTCCCAGGAGCAGCAGGGTTTTCTCTGTAGCATCACTCCACCTGCAGCCAGCCAACACAAGGAGCAGGTTCCACCCACCCAGCCAAGTGCTTTGGTCCAGAGTTAAGCTCCAGCTTTGTGCCTCTGGCTTTCTCCAGCAGCCCTGGCTCACTAAGTTGAGCTCAGGATCAGGATAGACAAAAAAGGAAAATCATCCCCTCCAGATACCAGGCTGAGTATGAGGGGGCAAGTGTATATGTCCCAGCAAGCTTAACTGTTTACCTAGCACAAGCTGGTAAGGAGGGCTACTAAAATTACTGCAGAGAGCCTGTCATCCTTGCAGCAAGGATGCAAAGTCCTTGATTGAAAGTCATTGTGCCTGGAGACATTTGTAGCTCAGAGGCCAACAGTAAGTAGGAGGACAGGAGGCCTGGTTGTGGAATTTCCTCAGGCCTTGTGGCTGCCCTTGCCATGGGTACCCAGGCCAGCCAACTTTCCTGCCACTGCCAGAGCTCCTAGCTCCCCAGTGGCTCCCAGGCACAGGAAAAGCCCTGCTGAGGGCACAGCCTGTGCAAAAACAGGTTTGGCACTGGGAAAGAATGGAGCATTTCCAGAGCAGATTAAATCTTCCAAGACTTTGAGCTGCCAGTTTGAAGAAGCCTACACATTTTGCAAGTTTTTAGAGTCTTAGAACTAGGTCTAATTTAAGCAAATTGGCACATCCTGAGCACTGGAGAGATCCTTCTGCTAAGTTTCATCCTCTGCAGCAAAGCATAAGGAAGACGGAGTTACTCAATATAGTGCTTGCGAAAAAAATGTTTGCAGGGGCAAAGTAGCACTTTTTTCCCGAAGCTGAGGTGGTGGGGCTTTTCATTACTGTCTCAGGAGTGGCCACTCTACATAGAAAGTTTCAATATGAATGGCTAAAGTCTGGCAAAGTATCACTCAGCTGAAACAGACTCTAAAATAGTGGAAAGTCGTGGGCAAACTTAACAACAGGCACTGCATTTACCTCACCGCCCTGATGGCACCAGGTGTCTGGATGAGCATGTGTAACATATGAGGATCTGCTGAAGAAACAGAGTCTGGGAAGTTTTCCCTCTTCTTGTCTTAATGAAGGATTACAGAGGGATGGAAACCAGCTTACAGGCTCTAGGGTTTGTGTGGAAATCGCCACTTCCTCGTAACATCTGCAGTTCCCAGCATAACAGAAGTGTGCAGCTGGACTTGAGGCAGGCCCTCTGCAGCCCTGACATGAGTTGGGGGCTTCAGAAGACCCTGTCTTTGGAAACAGTCTGGTGGTCTTTGTCTTCTGACCTTTAATGGTTGGTCTTGATGATCTTAGACATCTTTTCCAGCCTTAGTGATTCTATGATTCCATGACTGTCACAGGAGCAAAACCAGCACGTTTGTGCTCACGGGGCTCTGCAGTAGGATTTTTCCATTCAGTATTCTATATATCTGCCAGTCCTCTGAGCTTATAGACAGACATTGGAGCTGCTGAGCTGTCCACAAGAGGTGTAATTTTTAGCCCCACGTACATCTGGATTTAGATTGCTCCCCTAGGGAGATCTCCTCTGATGGCCTGAACACACAGGTCTAGGCTGAGGCCACTGAATGCTGTGTCCTGCAGCCACAATTGCCATAAATGGGGCTGACACATGGCTGAGATCTCTGTGGGCAAGGACTTTTCTGAATTGTCATTTTCAAATGCTCCATGCCATTTTCACCCAGGCACATGTAAACCAAAGTATGGACATTTTCCCTTGGGAAGAGGGGAAGAACCGCTCGCCAAGGTTGAACCCATCATAGGCACCCTGCCCAGCTTATTAGGCAGCAAGCAGCCACAAAGCTCTAAAGTGTTATTCCACTCTCACGTTTCTCTTGGCCACTCGGTTCCTCTTATTTTAGCTTTATTTGAACAATCTCCTTGGTAACTGGAGACAAAAGCAGAATTTTTTTTGTCCTCCTCATAGGATTGATTTCCTGCCTATCTCAGAACTGGGAGGGATCCTTAGCAAATGTGTGTTTGCTTTTGTGCTCCCACCACAGGCTTTAATCTCATGTATCACCGGGGATTTCAGGAGACCTGTTGTCTCTTTTGAAGGGTTTTTATACACAGAGTTTCAGTTGAGAGGGATGTATTTCACAGTTTAATGTATTTGGCAGTAAACAGATGGTGTGTCAGTCACAGTGTGAATGGTGGCTCTTGAAATTGCCCACATGCTCCTGACCTCCAGTGTGTTCAGCAGCCGGGAGACTGGACTGGAATTGCCCTTCTCAGGATGCTGCAAGTGCCAGAGCGGCAAAACTCTTCAGCAGGGGCAGGGAGTGACTCCTTGCTGTGGCAGCACCCTCCACATGGATCCCACAGCCCTGCACACCTTCTGGTACCTGCCTGAGCACATTAGGGTCTATTAGGACTTTGGTCTTTTCAGATTAGTTTTAGAAAGGTCTCTGTGAGAATAAGGGCATTAATCATTGGCAATTCCCAAAGACCTGGAAGTGTTTGAAAAGACAAGGAAAAAATCCCATTTCAGCTGACGTACTTTATTCCTCTGCCCTCTGGAGATGGAAGTCGTTGGACAGGAAGAGGGAAGAAAAAAATAAACCAAACAACTACCAAACTGTCTGAAGACTTGGCTGGGCTGGAGGCAGAGACCAACCCCACTGCTGGCACTCAACCCCAGCACATACTTTTTCTTGCACAGAGCAGTCCCCAAAGGATGGAAATGGTAATGTAAAAACACCAAGCAGCACCTTTAGTGCAGAATTTAGAGTTGAGATTTTGGGGTGGTTTGTTGATTTAATGGTCCCAACACTGTCACTGTTTAAGGCAGTATTGCCCTAGCAACAGCCCCTCTCTGGGAGTGGCTAGGGAGTACTTCATGGGGCATGGTCTGAGCTTACTGGCCTTATCCCTGGATAGAAGGAATAAGACTGCAGGATCTGCATTGCCTCCCGCACAGGGCTTGCCTTTTGACATAGTGACAGCATGGCATGGCACTGGGCTGTAGCTCTCAGCTTGGGTTATGATCTTCAGAAATGAGCATCCCTGATGTTTCAAGCCTATGTAACCACAGCATTTCATATGTACCCAGAGGCTTCGTGTCTTTTATACCATCAGGTAACTTCTGATACTGGTGCAGCATGGGGGACTTGCCAGAGGGAGTCTGAACTAGGAGTAAACTCTGCAGTCAGTCACTTAAATTGCTCGAATGTGAACATTACACTTGAACCTCCCTAGAACCCTGGCAGGAGATAACTTACAACTTCTTCTAATGGAAGTTCAGTGTGACACTTGGTGACAAGGTCATAAAAGTTCAAAAGGCTTTTCTGTAGCTTAAGAGTCCATTAGCATCCACAGGGCCCTTCCAGGGAGAGCAGGTAGGATGCTTGTGGCATGCTATACTTCCAAATACAGATCACACTGCATACAGCACCACAGGCTGAGACAGTGTCATTCTGTCTCAAGTTTGCAACTTGAGTGCATGTGCAGCTTAGCATGGTCTGTTAAGCTGACACAGAAGTTGTTGAGAGGAGCAGGGTGATGCCCATGTGAACAGCGTGGCACAAAATGGTCACAGGAACTGCCTAAGTCTTGACATCAGTCACTTGCATCCTTCACTGGGCAAAGAATGATAAATGTAGCTACAGTGAAGTGCTGATTCCTGCAACACCATCAGAAGGCTTTGATCCTGCAGCTGGGTCACCACACCAAGGGTTGTGGAGGAGTGTCTTGAAAAGAGGGGCCTGACCTTTGGGGCCAGTCAGCAAATAAGAGGAATCAGGTGCATTCCTGACTGAGGATGGAGTTAAAATGACAGTGGATGCTGCTGATGAAAGTGGACCTGCACATTCTGGATTGATTTTTGCCCTTTCTGTGGCATGACCTTAGCTGTCACTGAGCATTCCTTGTCTTCTTCTTTTCCCATGTACAGCTGCTTTTCCAGCAGCAGAGCTAGCTGTCAGCAGCCCTGGCAGAGTGGCAGGGCACAGTTGAGCCCCCTTGTCCAGTGTCTTCCCAAAAAAGAATCCCTTGCCCTAAAGCCCAGGCAAACGGGAATTGAAATGTGCCTTTCCTGGAAGGGAAACTGCTATGATTGATACAAAGTCCTGCTGCAGTGGTGCTGCTGGAGCAGTTCATGCACAGCATATGTATTTTGGGCTTCATTGAATCCCAATTCTTGGTGCTGAAGCCATGCTATTGGACATGGACCTATTATTTCTCATGGTCCCTATTGTCTTGTTTAGTCAGCTTTAACTCAGCAAAGTTTGCTAAATGATTTACAGAACTGCAGAAATGTCCTTTTTGCTGGCAGTTGCTCATTGAAATTCATTTTCTGGAGGCCAGAGCCATTTCAATAAGAGTGATGTCTCCTGTTTGAGGAATATTGTCATGGCAACTATCCAAGTGCACATAGGGAAGAGCAACTCACATTTATTTGAAAGGTGAGATCAATTATTGTGGTGAGGGGGAACCTGGCTGCAAAGAAAATCTGCATGTCTGTTTGGGTGTAAGAAGCACTTGTATGTGTTTCCAGTTGCTTTCTTTGGGAAAAAGGTGTACGAGGACAACCAGGGAGAGGGATGGGGTTTTGATCCAGAGGTCCTTTCTCACTCAAACCCTGTCATAATTTTATTCCTCACCATGCTTGTTTTCCACTTCAAGTTTTTCCAGTGGGGATTTCAAATCCAGCCTAGACCCCTTCTCAAGTGAGCATGTGTCTCTTCCCTGTAACATGACATCCCACCACCATGGCAAATCTTGCCAGTAGAGCATGATGAAATATTGGACCAACCAGGTCAGTCAGGAAAAAATCCCAGAAAGGCAGAATGGGGGGAAATATCAGAGTTTGACTCTTAACCCTGTAGACTTAGAAGTGGGATTTACAGGGTTTTATACTGAGCAAGGATGTTGGCCGGGGCTGAGCCCTGGGCAGTCAATCCTTTGCTTGCAGCACAGGCTGAATTTTTTGGAACTAATGCAGTTTTTAGCTGGCATGGGCACGGCTATGAAAAACCAGGGGAGAAGTTATTTCTGCTCTGTCAGCTTTCCCAGGTACCTTAAGTAATTGCTGCTGGGGGTGTTTTTGATCAAACTCACATCAAATGTGTTTTCCTTCCTAGTCATCACTTGTATTGCACTGTTTGTGCAAGTTGTCCTTGGAGCTCCAGATACTGATCTAGATGGATCTCTTCTGTTTGATCCCCCAGTGATCCTGCCTCCACCAGGCATTCTGGTAGCTTTCAGGACTGTGGATCACCATCACTAGATATGCATGGCAATGAGATTGGGAAAATGCAGAAAAACAGTATAGTCCTGTGGTACCACATTCAGAGCCACAGAAGGGGAGGCCACAGCTCCAGCTGTCCTGGGACAAAGAAACCTGTAAGGATCACCTAAGGCTCAGGCACTACTTTGGGGCAGATCAAGAGAGTGCCATTCATCTTCACCTAGCTGGGCCCTTGCAGGATGTGACATTGGCAGATGAATGAAGAAGTGCATTAGTCAGAGCATGAAATTCACAGTCAATTCAGAGCAAACATTGATGATTCGCCAGCTGATCTGACAAATACTTCTCAGTATGGTCTTCCTAAGAGGAAAGTCAAGCAGCATACAGTCTAGCATGTGAAATCATCTTACCTGGCAATCATCACTCCTGAAAAGTATTTTCTGAGACACTGAGCATCAGCTGTGCCCATCATCTCCCAGTTATTCAAGCAGTAACAGCTCTCAGTCTTCCTGTCTCTGCAGACCACCTCTCACACTTTGTATTTCTGCGAGGCCAGGGAAGAGCAGGCTGGATCTTTTTCCAGGATTTTCCTGGTAGTGATGCTCTGGAGCAGGCCGGTGTTATGTATCTGAGCCGTATGTTGTCATTTAAACCCAGTGTATCCTGAGGCCAGAGGAGCAGTTGGTTTATGCAGACATGGAAATGACAACACAGCCCTGTGGTCTTAGAAAGACTGATTCAGGAAGCCTTGGGGAAAGAGGTGGAGGACATCCAAGAAAATAAGAGTAGTCAGATGAATTTTGACTCCAGAGGTGGAGGGAAAATAGGGGGACTATTTCCCCCTCCCCTTGTTTGCAGTGTCCAGGCTGGTTGTGCTCAATCACATTTTTGGGAGGCATTGGACTGTGCAGCCTCATGCAGACCTGGACTGCTGGACCAGCAAACCAAGCTGCCACATCAGATCAGATCACATCCACACTTCCCAAAGCATGCGTCATGCTTCGTTTCAGGCAGGTTTTCCTTCTCCCTCCCTGTCATGTTTGCAGCGTGCTGCAGGCAAAATTTTCATTAAGTACAGACATTTCATGTCAGCGAGGCTTGGTTCGGCAAAGGATCCTGCATGGGTGACTCATGGGACATCTTACACAGATGGGAACTCATCAGCAGGGACAGGAAACCCTAATGAACCCTCTCCTCTGTCAGAGACCACTGGATAATAGTTAAAATCATGTGTTATACAAGGTCATTCACATAATCTGGCCCATTTTTGCAGCTCTTCTGTCCCTCAGGAAGGTTTGCCCCTGCACTGGCTGAGCAGGCATTTTGTTGCCCTCTCCTTTGTCCCCCACCACACACACATCCCTTGTGGCTGGGACAAATGCCTACACCACAGACTTGGGTGTCTCTCTGCCTGTGAGCCTGCCACCTCCTCACCATAAGGTGCAGTTTTGTTGTCAACTGGTAGAAGAAAAGCCCCATCAGCTCCTTTTCCAACCCAGCAACAAGACAACTTCCTTCCTCAAGTAGCTGTCAAAAATTCAAGCAGTGAAGCTGCTAAGTGCACAGAAGCACTCCCTGGTGCCTCGGTCAGCAGAGTTGTGGGCTGCAGAGACAGACACGGGAGCAACGAAGTCTCTTTGCATCTGTAACAGCATGGATGGAGCCTTGAGCCCCTGTAGCCTCTGGGGTGGCTCACAGAGCAGATAAGGACATCCAGGAGGAGAGCAGAGTGTAGCAATGGGAGGGATGGCAAGAGGAATAGTTGCCTTGCTTTTGGTAGTTGGCTCCAACCATGCCCTGGGTTTGGTCCAGGCTCCTCACTGTGGCCATGGCCCATTTACACGGCCCTGGCTTCTGGCTCTGGTGGTGCCCAGCTCTGGTGATGATTTGGGACCTTTCTTCCCCATGGTACCTGGTGCCCTACAGCAGCCCACTTGCCCCTTTTTCCAGGCACTGTCCAGTGCCCAGCGGTCACATGAGTTGTGTGAGGCAAGAAGGTTCCCAAGCCACATGCCCATCTCTCATGGCAAGCTTTAACATCAGCTAATTAAGTGACTGGCTGACAAGCAGATGTATGAGAAATCAATGTGGCAGGTTTCTGTGGGATCCTGAAAGTGCGTGCTAGAACAGGCAGCACTGATGGATGTGGCTTTGAAATGTCACCTCCAGAACACGTATCCATTCCCTCATGGCTCTTCTCCCTCCATAATTGAATGCTCTCTGGGTGGGAAATGCTTGTCTGTTGGGACATCAGAGTTGGCAGCACCAGGATCCCACTCCTGACTGCCTAGCCTGGATGTTATAACTATGAATCTGCAGTTGAAAGTCCTCCAAGCTATTCATGTAGTTCTCCTGGGTGAGCAGTGGAAGCTGGATGGGTGACAAGCTGCATAAGTGCACTATTCCCTCTATTGATTCAGGAATAAGTATCTGTCCAGACAGCAACCGCATGCCATGTTCTCATGGGCAAGCTCATTACTGACTGCTATAACAGCTGGTTAGTTGTGTGTTTAGAGATTGTAATTTTCCTGGCCCACCGGAGGCACCGTTACTGACTATGTGCAGCTCTTTGCTATTCCAGCTCCGGCTCGTGGGTGGTCTGGGCACAATGATGATTTCTTAGCTGCGAGAATTCTGATTTAGGTGCACAGCAGAGTTGAGTTGGGCAAGATCTCTGGATTGGAAGGCCTCTGGATTAGAAGGTTTCTGGTCCAACTTGTTCTCACAGGGCCAGCCTCAAAGCTAAAGCAAGTGCATTCCCCAGCTGGCATTTTGCTCTAAGCATTAGCTCTCTTCTTTGCCCTGCCTTTGCCATTGCACAAAGACAGTTTGCTTCCCTGTTGACAGAAGACTTGCAGCCCTGTCCTGCTAGTGCCATGTCATTTGCAGGCAGACATCTGGGCACTCTTTCTTGCCCTTTCCAGAGATGTGCCCAGAAAATGGCAGGTGGGCTGGCATGCTTATGCCAAGTGCACATCACTTCCTTTGCTGTCCATGACACTGAGCTGGCATTAGCAATCCCTGGTACATGGGATACTGCAAATGCCAAATCTTACAGAAGCTCAAAGGGCAGTGTGAGAAATCTGCAGAGCATAGCTAAGTACACAGCCTGGTCTGGCTAGGAAACCCCTGAGGCACAGATCTCTGGGGCTGGGAGAGGATCAGCTGGATATAAGGTCTATGTGCCTCTCCTCCTACTCCAAGGTGCTTTTGGCAGTTATCACAAGAAGAGGCTGTGCTGGACGGTCATTGGGTCTGATGGGGTGTATCAGCTCTTCTTTGGTGCCCCATCACCAGCCAAAAGGACTTTTCCATGGGCTGTTGTAACTAAGGGTTGTGTTTTGATAAAAGATCTTTACAGTTGGAATGAAATATCATTAAATGGTTTGAAATGAGTCCTGACGGAGAGCATTGGACTTGGAGTGAGGGCAGAGCTTTGTATGCCAAAGTGACCGACTTGTTGCTGTTGGATGTCTGCAAAAGGAGAAGAGCTGGAGCTGCAATTCTGCAAGATGTGTTTTATTCTTGATTTCCAGTACACCAAAATGAGATGAAACTCATTCCCTCAGCAATTGCATTGACTGCAGAGTCAGGGAATTGCAATTTCTGGTACAGAAGTGCAGAGAGTTGGATGGGGTCTCAGTCTTCATGCCAGAGCAGGGTTCTTAAGCTCAGAGGAAACGGACCAGCAGCAGCTGCGCTTTGCTGCAGACTTGCCCCATGGTATCACTGGGGGTCCCTGCAGGAGGCAGGGAGGAAGGGACAGGGAGGTGTGTCAAGACTGGTGGTTTAGACCAACACAGGACCTCTATTCCCATGCATCCAAATGTGTTGGAGAGATTCTCCAGAAATTCTTTTTTCCCACCTGAAGTGTGATTGAGAGTCAAAACAGGAAGAAAAAAAACATCTTTTTCAAGGGCTGTGGTCTTGCATAGTCATGGAATCTTGAGTGTTTTGCTCCTGGAGATGTTACATTATGGCACACACACCACTGTCAGCCCCAAATCAAAGCTGATTCTAGACCTCTGTCTAGAGGGGACATCTTGGAAACACCATCTAGATTGACCACAGATTCTCACAAGGAGAAGAAAATGTTTAATGGTTTAGAGGCTGCTTTAATCTTCTGATTTTTCCCTCTGTCCCATGGATTTGGGACTCCTGGTTCCTGGCCCTGCAGTGACTGAACACCAGGGGTTTCAGGGTGATAATCAGTGTCCCTTTGGTTTTCTGTTGTGCAAGCACTATCACAGCTTGTGCTGAAAGAGCCTCTAGGCCACAGGAGAGAGAGATTTTAAATCCAAATTTCAGTGCATACTTGCACTGTCAGGACTTTAGGTCTCTTCAGCCCACTGTGTCTAGCTGGTAAAGCTCAGGAGAGCTCAGTGCTGCAGTCAGTTCACATCTCTCTGTGAGCCTTAGCCAAGCCAGCCACCCACCTCTGCCTCGTTCCCACCATGGCTTGTAATGCAAGAAAATAGCCTCACACAGCAACACGTACCTCTGAAAAAGAGGACTGCGGGCAGCAGGCTGATAGAGCTGCACCCTGAATGCAGCAGGAGCACAGGACTAGGTGAGGGCACCAGGAACACAGGCTGAACTCCACAGCCTCACAGACAGCCCCGTGGTAGCTTGTCGCTGCTCATATCCTCACAGCCACCTCTCTACAGCAGATCTCTGCCTGGCAGAGGAGTGAGAAGCAGAGACCATATTGAAGGGTCCAGGAAGAGCAGAGTGACATGAGTGCGCATCCTAGATTACAGGAGAAAGCAGTCCTTACTTTGAGGCAGGATAAATTGCGCAGTTGGCTGATCCTCCTCCTCCTCCACTGATCAAGCACTGCCACATGGCCACATGTGTGCAGGACCCTGCAGAGGGGCTTTGTAGCAGGCAAAAGGCAGCATGATGCAGATCAGGCACGCTCTAAGAATAGCTTGTGTTATTTTCATATACTTGCTGTTTCTCAAACACCATTAGGAGGTAATCCTTTTCTCTGGGATTGCAGTCTCATCCCAGGGACAAATTTGCCTCAGCAATTCTTGTTGATTGGAGATTCATACAGAGAGCACACTTGGCATTTGTTCTTCCTACCCTTTTTCCTAACAACCTTCTACAGCAGAAACAGCAGCAGTGCACATCTACCTAACACAGGGCACTTGTTCACCCCCTTGAATGATCACTTGGAAAACTGCATAATAACACCACCTCCTGGCAGTGGCATTTTATGCCCCATTATTCTGCATTATTCAAGGAAGTCCTATTGCTGTTGGGTCTAAGTATCAGAAAAATCTTTTCTAATTGGCACCCAGGTTTCTTTTCGTGAAAGAGAGAATTATTTTGTGGGGCTTTGAGGAATGCCACACACAGCAAGCCAGAGCACACTCACAGGCAGTTTACATCTTGATACCTCTGCTGTCCTCAGAATTTAGGAAGGCATCCCTTTTAATTAACTTTCCTGAAAAAGTTATTTTTTCATACATGAGGGCAGGATGAAGTGTACATTTTAATAGGAGTTGTCAGGAAAATTATTGATTTTGTTAGTAATGTTTCTGAAAATGTGCCATTCCGGTAATTCTGCCAGGTTCTCCTTGAAAGCTTAGCTGAGAGCATTTTTATCTCCTTCATTAGTTTTTTAATACATGATAATTTCCCCTAACTCATCAACACAGAGCAAGATCAGCTGCGTGCTTGGTAACCATTTTTCCTGTGTACAAACCTATTGCAGCAATAATTACAAACTGGACAAATTATTACAGATATTCATTATAAAATACAATTACACTGAGCAGTGCTGCATTGTTACACTTTTCACAGCCATCACTTGCTCTTGAGTAAATGGTTTCATTATGAGTATGAAGGGCAAACTTAATACACTCCTGACTCACAGCAAACAGCACAAGAAATCATCCTGGCTGTTCCTCTGAGTGCTTGCGGTGTTTACCCCGAACGAATAGAAAATGTTGACTCTGCTGCCAAATACTTGTCAGCTTAACAGAGGGGCTCTGGGTGGCCAGCACAGATGTGCAAGGAGGGGAGAAAGCCAGAAATTACAGCAGCATGGCCTGAATTTCACTCCCCTAGAGCGTGGCTTTCTTCCATGTTTATGGGTTTTCAGTGCTGGGACTTGCCAGGAACAGCAGAACCTCCTTGATCATATATTAGAGCAGCCTTGGGGCTGCTTCAGCTTGTGCTGGCTGCTCGTGGAAAGTGCAGAGGAGCCAGGGATGGGACAAGAAACATTTCTTCGAAGGACAAGACAGACAAGCTTGGGCAGGGAGAGAGTAACTGGGAAGCTTCTTTAAGAGCATTCACAGGAGGGCAGTGCTGTGAAGTGTTGGGGGAAAGCAGACCCAGTCAGAAGGTCAGCAGCAAGCACAGGACTAAAGACAGTCACTACATTGGCTTTTTAGTGTTGTTATTCCTTCTTATTTCTTGTCAAGGACAAGGTCAGAGACAGGAGGAGGTCCTGTCCCATCAGCAATGCCATGAGTGCATCACAGTGAGCAGAGCGTTCCAGGACAGAGCAGAGGCTGCTGGATTTCTGTCTCATATGTTGTCTTTCCAAGGACTTTGCCCTGTAGGAAGGATCACAGTAGCACAGCCCCCCACACCATACCCCTTGTACCCCAGGTTTGGTCACATTCTGGTGAGCAGTTTTCAGCTGGATGTTTCTGGACTGCTTATGTAAGTCCCTGTAAAGAGCTGAAAAACTACTTCTGTGCTAATTTTTTTCCCCTGGTAAAACAATTTTCACTTTATTGGGTGCTTAGGGAGCAAACCTCTCTGTGGGTGGCCACAGCCTCCTACAAGGTTTTCATCTGCTGTGATGTGTGCTTGTGGCTATGCTCTGGGCAGGGACTCTGCCTTTGGACCTGTCCTGATGACACTGCAGGGCCAAATTCAGCAACCCTGGGTCACATGAGGGAGAATTGCTGCTCAGCTCTGGAACAGGAGAAAATTAAACCTTGAAGGTTTGAGAAAGGATGTGCTGCTTGTGAAGTAAAATTAAAAAAGTAAAATCTCATCATCACAGAAGCTCTCCATCACCCTGCTCTAACCAGAAAGACTGTTTTTCCTTTGCATTCTCTCCACAGAAAAAGTCCTACACCAACATCTCTTTCAAGCTTGTATATTAGAGCCTCCAAAGTCCAAACTGAGCAACTGAACATGATGTTGTGCATGGATCTGCAGTGCTTGATGAGACACAGTCTCTTCCATGCACAAGCTTGAGCAGTGCATCATGCTTTCAGAGGCTTGGTCTGTGCTTGTTCCCAGTTCTCATGCCCACGCAATGTGTGCAAGGTATCAGGGGGCTGTTCTATACTCTAGGTTTTTTGAAAGAGGCGTGTCTTGCTGCCACCACACCAAGGCACTTCTAGGGGAAGTTGGCCCAGGCTGTGTTGGCCTATGACCATGCCAGGGGGGATGCACCCTGCAAGCTGCTGGTGCTCTGACCCTGTGGTCTGTGCTTATCCCGAGGCAAGCTTGGCCCATTGGCTCCTGCCTTTGCTTTTGGCTGTGCTGTCCCTCCAGCCTGTGCTACCAAAACCACTGTTTTCTGTTCGCGGCCCCCTTCTCCTGCTGTTTCCATCCTCCTCTTCTACCTTTTCTTCCTCTTCCTCTCCCTGTTTCTCCTCCTCCCTTTTCCCCCCTTACTCTTGAATCTCTATTTCTTCTTCTCTGTTGCAGCAAAACGATATCAATCAAGGTGATAGATGATGAGGAGTATGAGAAAAACAAGACCTTCTACCTAGAGATCGGGGAGCCCCGGCTGGTGGAGATGAGTGAGAAGAAAGGTGGGGGACGTGCTCCGGGGCTGAGCCCAGCCTGTGTGTCCCTGTCTGGCTCACTCATGTCTGGCACCTGCAACACCGAGCTCACATCCCCAGAGCCTATGGAAAAGGGCAGGAGCAAGACCACTTCCCATTCCCTCTGAACGCAGCCTTTCCCCAGCTCGCCAAGGTACAACCTTGGCCAGGTGGTGGGGATGCTCCTGCCCTTCCCCATATGCCCCAGGAGGGATGTGCAGCCGCTTTCCCCCACCCAAACATCTCTGTCACCACGGCACCCGGGCGGACGTGAACTGCATGTGTGTGCGATGCCAATCATGTGTTTGCCTTTGTCTTGTGTTCCCACAGGAAATTCATTACCCTTAGAGTACTTGACCGTGAGGAGTATGAGAAAGAGTGCAGTTTCTTCCTTGTGCTTGGGGAACCGGTGTGGCTACGACGAGGAGTGAAAGGTGTGAGAGTAAAACCAGACCAGCTCTCGAGACGCTGCCGTCCGCTTTCTCTGTGTCTTCCTACTCTCACACTCCTTTCTCCTCGCACTTTGGCTCCTGGCCGTTTTGCCCTCCCTCCTTCGAATCTTGGCCGCTGCACCTTTTTGCTCTGTTTTCTTTCCTCTGTCATTTTGAGAGGATTCTGCCTCACTCACCAGGGCCCCCAGGGAGCAAGGTGTGCTCCCAGGATGGCCCCAGAGCACCTGGGCAGGGGACAATGAGCATCGCCAGCCCCCAGAGATGTTTTGAGAGTAACTGCCCTGCCACGTTGCAGCTGCACCTTCATTTAATCATGTAGAGCATTCATTCTTGACAAGTAAAAAGGCAACTCTGCATCATTTTTATCAGAAGATAAAAGAGCTTTCACTTGAAATAAAATGCATGGCCAGAGCAGTAATTTTAGCCTTTTTATGCTGGCACTAGGATCTGAAAACGGCCGAAAATCACAGCACAAGCAGGTAGTACCATGAGATGCAATCAGTTTAGGTAAATCAGGTTATACTCAAATGAAGTTTCATGGCTCTGCATTGGATAATAGCTTCTCACAGGAATAATAAAAACAATTTCCTCTTTTATCACATTTATGAACCAACAGCAGAACTTCCCAAAAAGGCAGAGTTCACCTATTTTCCCATGCATTTTTTCTGCTAGAAAATAGGGTGAAAATTAATGGCAACAGCTAGTTCTGTGCACTATTCATGGTTGAGCAAAAAGCAGTTTTAGAGTCACTTAAGATATGGACCATTATTAAAGCCTTTGTAGAAAATTGGCAGGCTCATTTGCTCTTGGAGCTGCTTTCTAGTTTCTGGGACATCAGTGCTCCCTTCAGCAGGCATGGGGCTGTAAAATATTACTTGATCAGGACAGAGAGGGCCCACAATAGTCCCCACACTGAATGGGGACTTGCCACGTCCCTCTTCAGCTCAGGTGCTGTTTGGGTCAGCTGCATCATCCCCTCCATCAGCTTTCCTGCTGGTTTATGTGACCAGCTAGCAAAAGCTGGGCTAAAAAAATCAGACACACTGGCATGACTCAGGCACTGCAGGTGGGTCTGTATCATTAAATGGTGCTGGTGGCATCTATCGAGCATAGAGAATGTTGCCAAGATAAATTTACACATGGACGACTCAACTCAGCAGCTCCAGCCTTGCCCAGCTTCACAAGGGCCAGTGTGGGTTCAGCCTTCTAAGTCCAGCAAGAGTAGACATGCTTTCCAGGTGGAAGTTTGAGAACTGTGGTACTAACTCTGTGGATTCCAGCTGAAAGTTTTAGCTAAAAATAAAAGGAAAAGGAAATAAAGTTTCTCATTTTCCTGGTCACAAAAATAACTGAGAGAAGCTGAGCTTTGCAAACTCACTGGCCGGAAGACAAGTCAGAATTTTAAGGGATGCTATTTGCTGCTTTGGCCATGCAATCTTTTTTATTTTTAACTCGGTTTTTTGTACTTGGTTTTGTACAAGAGGCAGAGAAGCAGGGGTAGCAGTGACAAGGGCAGCCCAGAGACAAGGGTATCTCTGAAATGTCACCCCTGGGCCACAGTGTTGGGGTCTGCATCTCAGGGGCGCAAGAGCCACCGGGGCACTAAGCGAGAGGCTTTTTCTTTTTGGAGACCTAAAATGTTGAGCAACAAGACCCTTGAGCCAAGCCTTGCCACAGACTTTTCTTCTCTCATTGCACATGAACAAAAGTACAGCTGTATGCTGGAGCTGTTGCTCCCCATTAGACAGCTGGAGGAGGTCAAAGCCAGTAGCTGCCGCACATGGGACATCTTGTGTCCTCCCCTGGGGCAGAACTGCCTCCGAGACCAATGGAAGATCTTGCACGTAAAATTCAAAGGGGGAAAACTAATTTTTGGAGTGTGTCTTTTAATCCCATATCCACCCCATGTTTGCAATGGTTTTTATTTTAAATCCATGATCCCATGAAACCTTTTTGTTCCTTTATTTTTAGTGCCTTTCTCTTAACACTAACTGTATTCTGCAGCTTTACAGATCTGAAATCTCTGCCCTGGGATCTGGTGTCTTTCTGTGGATATCCCTTTTGATTTCATTATTCATTTACTTTTCTTCTTCTGTGTTTGTCTCTGTCTCCTTCACAGCCCTGTTGTTGAATGAGCTTGGTAAGCGCGCATTCATTTCTCCTTTTCATTTTTCCAGTTTGCATATTTTCAGAAGACAATTGATTTTGCTTGAAGTTTTTCTTTGCTCGCAGCATTCTCTTTTAGGGTGGTCAGCACTGTTTATGTAAACTCAGGTATCTAATGCCCCATCTCTCCTTAGAGTAGAGCCCCAAAGTCACCAATATTAATGAGTGGTAATCCACTGTGACAAGGAGCATTTTTGGGGGGTGGTTCAGTTACAGCCATAGTATACCTGCCAACATGCCATGATACAGGCTTGTGGCATCCAAATTAACCCACTCCCTCAACCACTGGTGTCGCAGAAACAGGATTTCTTGGAGACTTAGGGATGCTTGTGGTTGGACAGGAAAGTTGGCCAGTCCATTTTGAAGAGACAGTGCAAACTTTGCCTCCTATCTTGGAAAGATTTAGAGCCTACCCAGCCTTTGAATTTTCTTGCTGGCCATTTCCAGGATAGGACAGCTGGGGACGGAAGCAAAGCCATACTCTTTCCCCAAAGCACCCACAGCCCCGGGGCAGACTCACACTGGTTTTGCCCCCTCCACAGCATGTATTGGATACAAGGGGGTGGCAGATTGTAGATGTGAGTTGAAAAGCCTGCGTTCAGGTCTCCCCACACTAACCCTGGGGTACATGTTGGGAAGTGACCTCCATGTCCACAGTTCCTGGCCATGGAGCAGAGAAGGACCACCTTGTGGGCTGCAAGGTGTCCATGTTGCTGTGCAAATGCTAATCCTCATTTATTCTCTCTCTCTCTCTCCCTTATTTTTGTTTTCATCTAGGTGGCTTCACCATCACAGGTATGGATTTCTACTCTTCCCCTCTCCCCCACTTCCTTTGTCTTAATGGCCATATGCTCACCTCACTCTTTCCTCTTGGTTTCCTCTTTGCTTTTGTTCTGTCCTGGAGGGAAACTCTGGAATGGTAAGAAGGCGCTGAGCCGTGGCCCCACTGCCCCAGCCGGTCCCTCTAACACAGTATCCTCTCACAGAGTGCTCTGCCTGCCACACACACCTAACTCCCACCTCGGGGAGGGTGAGCTGTCACTCCTGAAGTGACACGCAGTCCCACTTCATCTCTTGGAGTAAGATGGGCTTCTCCACTTGATCCAGTTGTCCCCTCGCGTCTGCCCACACCTGAGGTGTGCACAGGGCCCTGTCCTCCCCAGGCAGCCACCAGGGTGCCCAAGCACTGCAGGAGGGGCAGGACCCCATGGCTGCTTTAGCCCCTGCCCTTCCCACCACCAACAAGACCCAGCAGCAGGGCTTTCTCCTCTGTCATTAGCCAGCTGAGCATCTGTCATTCAGCCAAGCACTGCAGGACGAGAAGATCCTGGGTCCCACACATTGCACAGCAGCCCCTCAGGAGCCCTGGAAACATTAATTCAGACTTAGGAGGCTTTGGCAGTGAGGTGGATCCCTTTGACCGGCAGGAGGAGAAGGGCTGCAACTCATTGCTGTCTGTGCAGATGAGGGGCAGCCAGCAAGGAAGCAACACTAACCCTGTGTGCATAGGAATAGTTCACTAACTGCACGGTGACAGTTTGCACAGGGTATGCAGTCCCTCCTGTTGATGTCCTGCTGATCACTTTGATAGGCAAACCCGTCTTCAGGAAGGTCCAGGCTAGAGATCATCCTCTTCCTTGCACCGTGGTCTCCATCCAAGGTACCTGTAGTGTGACACCTGAGGGCCACGTCAATCGCATACGGACTGACTGGGGTGTTTGCCCACTGACTTAACTCCAGTCCGTACTAGTCCTGACATTCTTCTGCTCATCCCTCGAGTGGACTGGAAGGGATTTCAGTGGGGTCTGCACAAGGGACAGTGACAAAGGCCATGAGCTGCAGTCCCCATGCCCCACAGGTTGCGTGGATGCCAGTGGACATGCAGACCTGCTTCACTGCTCATGTAGTTCCTCTGCTACCTCCTCTCTCAGGGACTGGGGACAGGCACTGACCTGTGGATGACTTCTCACATCTCCATGGCCCAGTACTATTTCCTCCAGAGTCACACAGACTCACAGCAGGAGTTGACTGTCAACTTCCTCTCCGAGGCAAATCCCTGCTCAGAAGGAGGTAGAGCCAAGATTTCATGTGCGTCTCAGCCCTTGGGCTGCTGGTAGCTCTGTCTTGTTGTAACAGGCTGATGGAATTGTCCTGACCATACCCCATTGCAGACCTGGAGTGCTGGGAAATGGAGCAGCCTTAGTGAAATCTTTCCCCTTCCCAGCATCCCTGTGGAGAGGCAGCAGGTACCAGGCAAAAAACTATTCCCCAGCACTGAGGATGAAAAGGAGTCCTTCTGAGGCTGGACGAGTTGCAGACCTCTTGGTAGCGCTTCTCCCTAAAACTGTCTTGTCTATTGCTCCATGACCTCCTTCTCCATTGTTCTGTCGCTCATGCTCCCACATGGAGGCTTCCTGACCTCCCGCTCTGACAGGAAGCCAGATCCAGAGAGTGACCAGCTGGGCCTGGTTCACTAATGGGCTCTTTGCTTTGCAGAGGAGAACGAGGAAAAGCAGCCACTGACCAGCAAGGAGGAGGAGGAGCGTCGCATCGCAGAGATGGGGCGCCCAGTCCTAGGGGAGCACACCAAACTCGAAATCATCATTGAGGAATCCTACGAGTTCAAGGTACTGTCCACATCCTCTGTCCCTTGTTGGTCTTTCCCTCTGGCTGGGGCTCCTCCTTTTGGGTTGGCACAGCATTGGCAAGCAGATGTTGATGGTATTGCAGCAAAGTGAGGCAACGCGTGGCATCACAAGGTCTCAGAGCAGGACCAAGGGAGGCTATGGAAGGTGACTGAACCAAGGCATGATGAAAGGCTGAGGGTGACTCCAGTGAGATGGCAGTGGGTTAAAATACACTCTGTATCTTCACTGTCCATTTTAGCCCACAGCCATGGTCCTTCAGGGACTTCCTGTCTCATCCACAGGCTCTTTGTGGTTGTTATTATTGTACAAGAACATCAACCTGGTGAGCCTAAGAGCTGACTGAGCTCCAAAATGCTGCAGGTTGCTTTAAAACAGCCTTGTTCTCACAGTGGTGTGCTACACACAGGTCCTACTTACAGGCAGCCTTGAGTGAGCCACAAGGCTGGGACTCCAAGTGCAGAGGGCTGATACCCTAAATGCAAGTAATGGTGGTGCAGCTCAGCTGCCATGAATGCACGTGCCAGACCAAGAGCTGAAAACTGGCCATTTCATTCTTTTCCACTTTTCTGAAGTATAAAAAAATAACAGACCATCCTTACTGTGTCTCTGAGATGGTTCAAACTCCCAATATGAGCGGGCTTCAAAAGATCTTTTTTAGCAGCAGCAAGGGGAGTTGCTGTTTTTGCTGCTGGGACTCTTGACCTGAGCTTAAAACCTGCTAAGCTTTTTCTATAAATACATGGCTGTAAGCACTAGTGAGAGTGGGTTTTAGCCCAGTATCTCCAACCTGATAGTCCCTAATTCTCTCCTCTGCATCTCCATCCACAGAACACAGTGGACAAGCTCATTAAGAAGACAAACCTGGCCCTGGTGGTTGGCACAAACAGCTGGAGGGAGCAGTTTATTGAGGCTATTACTGTCAGCGCGGGTGAGTTTGGACCACAGCTCCAGCTGAATTACGATCAACCTTCCTCACGTCTCAGCTTGGCTGCATCAGTAATACAGGCTGTAGAGGAGCAGCAGAACAGGCAGTAGAGTTATTTACAGCATCTGCATAAATAAGACAGCTGATTAAACCTTTTGTAAGAGCACTCTTATGTGTAGGAACATTGCTGCATTAAGTGTGTCTGTAGTGCCGGACAGAGCAACACCCTGGCTGTTACCAGATGGCAGAGGGGAAAAGCACGTTCAGTGGGAGAGATTTGGGAGATGAACTCAGTGTTGAAATTCAGACAGGCACAGATGATGTTGGTGCCAGGCAGCAGTGCTCCCCATCCCTGGTTCTGTACTGCTGTACTGAGGACAATGCAGTACTGAGGGTGCCCTGCCCTGAAGACAGTAACTCTCTGAGAGCCAAAATTTACCCTTGACACCCCCCCACTATCAGGAACTCCAGCTGCTCCAGCCACGTGGGCTGGAGGTTTATGGATCAGCAGCCCAATAACTGCAGCAACATGTAGTATCTGTGGTTGGGTCTGATCATATCTGATCATATCTTCCATCTCTTGGAGAATTGTCTTTCCCTCAAAAATGCCCTATTGTACAGTTCTCACAGGTGCCAGTGGCATGTTTACAAGTATGCCCAGTACAGGATATATTGTTATTCCCACATCTGTGGAAGAGGAAAGAAAGAAGATCTCCTCCAGATGTTGTTTTAACAGACGGAGATGCGGTAACTCACTGACTGGATGTTACAACCTCCCAGCCGAGCCTGGGCTGTGTGTGCACACATTAGGGCAAAATCAACCTGTTTAAATTAAATCTCTGGGGACGTCAATTAGAGCTCATCTAGCTAATTGTGCATTGAAATGCATGGGGGAACACTCACATTTCCTACCTCGAACTCAGCTATACAAGGTAATTAAAAGTGATGGCCGTTCTATTTAACCTCTGCCTCTGAAAACAAGGACAGGACATTGTGCAGCAGCTATCTCTTCAAATTGTGATCCCTTCTGTTGTAACACAGTTTTTCTCAGAGCCTCCAGGCAAGAGCCTCCCATTATTTTGGATACAGCATGAACATATCATGCAAGACAATCCTTGCTGCAGGTTTTCTAGCTAACATGGATGAACTAATCTATGCCAGAAACAATTATTTAATTGCATCCCATGTTAAGGCAAAGATAATCACTGATGCTTGGATCCCATTTCTGTGACACATGTAAAGACTACAGTTATGTGAAATCCCTGTTGCCGGTATGTCTTGAATATATAGTCATGATCAGTGCTAACAGGATGATTAACAAACATTTAATAAATGGGACATATTTTGGCGGACATTAACTGTCCCTTGCAGCTGGGAAAGAGTAGGTTGTCTCTGAGCTCTGGACATACCCAGGCTTTAGCTCCTCAACCTTTTTGCCAGACAAATTGAAATGCCTTAGACACTGGAGGTTGAGTTTGAGGTTTTTCCCTGCAGCTCACCATGCAGAGCGGGTGACAGTCACACATTCCCACTTCAAAATGTAACACCCCAGCGGAGAAAAGAAACATGAAAACCCCATTTCCCACCCAATGTGCAACTTACAGCAGTGTTTGCAGGGAGGCTGAGCGATGGAGCAGCAGGTTAAGCCTGTGGAAGGGCAGTGCAGGTGCAGGTACAACCGCGCCACACCATGCCGTGCCATTCCACACCGTCCACCAGCCTCTAACCCATAGCTCCTTTAGTGTGCACCAAACAGCTGTAAAGTTTCTTCCACAGCAAAAACATCCTGGGGGTTGCGAGCCTGTTCTTGAATGCACCCCTAGGTCACCATCCGACCTCACTCCGCGTTTCAAGTCACCTTCACAGGATCTGGCCAGCTCTTCAAAAGAGAGCTGCTTAGCAGAATGATGGACAGATCTGGCATATTGTTATGACAGTGGCACTCGTTCATTTTTCAGTCTGTTTCATCATCTCCGTAAAGATTTAGGTCCATAACAGCCCTGCTGCCATGCAGCTTGGCAGGGGATTAAAATACCTGTTGCAAAATTACAGCATGAGTACAGCAAAGTGTATCCTGCCAGTAGCAGCCTTTGTGCATCGAGGAAAAACATGGGTCAATGTAGGCTTTCCAGGCTGGAAAACTTCACGACTGTGCACAAGAATAGGTACTTATATCTGCCAAAATAATAATACCATGCTAATGATTAGCTATTGTTTTTGTCATAGTGAGTTTGAAGCTTTGAAGCCAAGCAACACGTAATTTTTCATCAAGTTATGGTAGAGACATCAGCAAAAGTACTCTGAAGACAAGCAATGTCTGCAAAGCTGCACCCCAATAGGATGCTGAGTAGAACTTTTCCCTGGCTGGTCATGGCTTTGTTTAGCCAAATACTGTAAACCTCCAAAGATGATGTCCACTTGGCCTCCACTTTCCCAGGAAGGATGCCATGTCTTGATTCCCTGATTGACTTTTCACCTTTGTGATGAGGCAGAATGAAGTTGCTGTTGTGAGCAGCAACAGAGCAAGCAGCTCACCAGCAGCTTCCCCCAGTAAGTCTGTTGCTGTGCACAGAGCCACCGTTTGAACATGGGGTTAGTTGATACCCACATGTTGGTGCGCAGCCTACAAGCAAGACCATTTTAGTCACCCCATGGGAGCCTTTATACATTTTGTTATTCCATCAGAGATCCAGATTGTGGAGGAAGATGTGAAAGGAGGAACATTCACCCTGCCCAGCAGCAGGGCAGATAAAAGCAACATGGTCTCATTCAGAATGCTGGTGTGATTATCACTGCAGCTGCTGGGAGAAGCTGCTTTTCCCAGGCACAGAGACAACATGCCCTTAAACCCTTGGGACCTTGTCCCCTCGCCCACTGTACTGGAGCAGAGCAGAGACTCAGGTTTCCGAGGGTGCTCTTGGCAACTCTGGGTCTTGACCCCTTTTCTCTGCCATCCCTGGAAGGAGAGCCAGACTCTCTCAGGCTGTCTGATGGGGATGGACTATATATTGAATCCTTCCATTGGTAAGGAGCTCCTTCCAACAGCCATGCAGGAAGATCTGTTGGTCTACATCTTTGGTAGGAGAAAAAACTGTCAAAGACAATAAAAAATCACCAGAGTGCAATGAATGCCTTTAACACAATTTGCAGTGGCCTTGGAATCCCTGACATTCATGACATAGAAATGCATCCTTGTTCCTTAAGGGAAATGGGAAGGCTCCCCCTGACTTGGTTGGAAGAGCATCACCTCCCCTCCATGTCTGGGAGTGGTTCCAGTTGAGAGCAGGAGCAGTTTTTGGCTATCCCACCACACCGACACTGTACACTGTGCCAGGCTGGGGATGCTCCACATTTGCCATGCAGGCTGCCCAGAGGACAGGCTGTCCAGCAGGCTCACGAGATGGTTCAGCAGAGCTGTGGGAGTCAGGCAAGAGGTCACCACCCCCAGTGGGCTCACTGGCAGGGTCAGCCCCGCACAGTGGGGGCTCCCTGGATGCCAACTGGTTTTGGAGAGACAGGTGAGGTGCCAGAGCCGGGAGCAGGGAAGGGAGGAACCAAGACACCTGGACCAACAGCCCATGGTCCTGCTGGGACCAACAGGATAAAGATGTGCTGGGCCAGTGTAGAGGGAAAGGGCCAAGGAACCAGGGGAGAGGGCAAGGACAGTCTGATGTCTGCTGAACTCTTTCCCTGTGACCCACAGGAGGATTTTTGGACAAGAGCCTGCCTGCATGTCCAGGGGCCATGGCTGTGAACGTGTAACTCCCTGAGAGCCTCTGGGGACATGCAGCAGCATGCCCCCACAGGGTTCAAGAGCCCCTGGGACATCAGGCAGGATAGGCATGAGGACTCATCCCCAGCTCCTCGACCATACTGGAGACCAGGTCTTGCAGGTGCCACGGGGACCACAGCCATGAGCAGGGGTGCACTGGGAGGGGCTGAGTGCCCAGCACAGCACCAGGAGAGGCAGGGTCTGACCCACACAATGTGCCTGGTGAGCAGAGGTGGAGCCATGACTGCTGGCAGCTTCACACTAGGAAAATGACTCCCCCAAGGCATTAACAACAGATTGGTAAGAAGTGAAGCACTGACATGGATCAGGGACAGAAAATAAAGAGAAGAAGGAAAGTGCATTTTTGCTGTGATAAATGATGTCCCATAAGTGGCTCATGACCTGGGGTGCTTGACAGCTACCTGGAAAGAAGTGCAAATGGGAAAGTGCTTTTTTGTGCAAGGAGTGCCCACTGACCTGGGTCAGACCAGACATAGAGGAAAGAGCACACAGAGCTCATAGGGAGGCATATGAAAGGGCAGGGAAATGCAACAGGGAAGGACAGTCAGCAGTGATGGGCCAGGGAGGTTCTAGGGCAGGCAAAAATCCATGGCTGGATCCCGGTTTACAGAAAAGGTAAAGTGAAGCACCAGAGCTAGCAGCTCATCAACTACCAAAACCAGCTGGCACTTGTGAAAGCAGATCAAAAGGGTCTTCCATAGGGGAGTCTCCATGAGGCACATGTTGCTTTCAGTGGGCTCACCTGCCCCAGTCAGCTCCAGCCAGCATGAGGTTGGTTATTTCCCACATCTTCTGGGGAAAGGGCTCTTGAGCAGGGACTGAAGCCCAGGAAGCATCTGATGGTTAAATCTCAGGCAGAGGTGCTGGCATGAGGCTCTGCATTTTCTGAAGTGGAGGTGGTTTTTTTAAACCAAGGCCTTTGCAGGGGGTCTCTCTGTGCTGTGGGAAGGGGCAAGGAAAGGCCATCAAGCCCCTCTGATGGTTGCCCAGAAAATAAGATACTTGGAAGTCAAGGCTTTCTAGGGCCCAAATCATGAGAAACAGCATTTTGCAGGCTGCCATATGCACAGGAGCTTTGCACAACCTCCCCCAGGGTGGGCAAGTCTAATCAGGCACTGCTGGTTTTCTCCAGGGGAAGATGACGACGACGATGAATGTGGGGAGGAGAAGCTGCCCTCCTGCTTTGACTATGTGATGCACTTTCTGACCGTCTTCTGGAAGGTCCTTTTTGCCTTCGTGCCCCCGACAGACTACTGGAATGGCTGGGCTTGCTTCGTTGTCTCCATCCTCATGATCGGCCTCCTGACAGCTTTCATTGGTGACCTGGCATCCCACTTTGGCTGCACCATCGGCCTGAAGGACTCGGTCACTGCTGTCGTATTTGTCGCACTGGGGACATCGGTTCCAGGTAGGGACAACCACAGGGTTTGTTGTACAGGTCCATGGCTGCCCAGCCTGGGTCTGGGTTTGGGCTGGGAAAGCTGTGCTCTGCAGGACCCCAAAGGACAGATGAGCCAGGATAGAACCAGGATGTGGGTTCTGTCCCGTGGAAAGTATTTCAAGAACCTTTATCTTGCAAAGACCGAGAAATATCTATTTCTGTGGGCAGCCTCCATGGCATCCACTTTCAGAGGAAGAAGTCAGTCTTTGATTCAAATGCTGCCTGTGTTGGCAGTCCTGCACTTTCTTTTTACGCATCTGCTGCTTTAGCCTTGCTCCTGCGGGATTGAAGTGCTAATCCATATCCAGGGTGCACTGCCCAGCATGGACACCTTTGTGTGAGACCAGGTTTAGATGGATCAAGGTGAGGTTGCTGAGCTGGGGGAGTTGCTTGAAATGCAACTCGTGAAGCCCCTAGAAGGGGCCCCACAAATATTTGGCATGGTGTCTGATCAAATGGGCACTCAGACTCAGAAGGGAGCAGAGTGGGGATTGACCAGGGAGAGGGAAAATCACAGGTTTCCATGCCTACATGCCACTCCCAATGCACTCTGTCTTGCTGCAACCCAGCCTCCTTTTCCACTGGCTCAGCAAAGGGCCTCACTTAGGGATGAATTGGTACACTGGAGAGGGTGGTTCCAGTGGCACAGTTGCTCTGGGAATTCCCATGTCAGGTTGTGTGAGAAAGCTTATGCCTTCCACTCACCTTCTTCCACGAGCTGTGCTGGCCAGGCAGAGCCTGGTTCCTGGACTAGGGACTCTAACCCAACCCAACCCCCCCTCATATCGGTCACACCAGCACTCAGATGCTCAGAGATCCTGAAAGTGTCCTAATGCTATCAAAGGCAAAAAGAAGAAGCAGCAGAACGAAAAGCAAAAACAGATTTGGGGCAAGGAACCCAAATCAGAGAGGATTTGAGAAGAAGGAGCATTTTTTAGACCTCTGGCAGTAGAGCTTTTAGGCAGGAGGTTTGCAGGGCTGCTTCACACCCTTGACAGTGAAAATCTTCTCTCCTGCTTTTGTCGACCAAAGGTGGCATTTAAGAAGTTCTTTTTAGAATACACTCAGCTACTCTTATTTCAACTGGCTCCCAGACCTCTTGTGTTAGCTGGGTGCTAGTTGGGCTCCTCCACACCTGCTCTCTGGGAGACAGGCAGGCATCAGAGGGGTGTGCAGTGAAATCAAGACTGACAGGGACCTTCCCCACGTTGAAAACAGTGCTCAGGCTTGTGGAAGTGCATGTGGGTTTTTTCCACACTCTGACTAGCACTGGCAGTGTGTCCCATTCCTTCTCCCACACTGGCAGCTGGAGAGCCACAGAGGCATCGGTACTGCCCCACAACTCCATTACTGCACCATGACCAAGGCTGAGAACCAAGGGAAGTACCTTTTCCTTTCCATGGCAGCTTTTTTTTTTTTATCTAAATAAAACAGCTTTTTGATTTCTTTGCTGCAAATGAACCCTCTCTTTTTTGTGCCCATATATGTTATATGGAACGGGATCTTTGTGCCAAACTGCACTTGATCATCTCACCTTGGAGCCCCACTGGGAAGGAGTGGAAGGAAAATTCTATAGAATTAAAACACCCGAAATTTGACCTTACTGTTTTCTTTTTCTGAGCCACACTTGGCCTGTACCCAAGGTGATCTGGGAGTGCAGCTATGTCAGACTCATCTTCTCTTTGTTAGCTGAGAGCACTCACCTGGACAAAACCCAGAGGCTAGTCCCTCCTGCTGCTGCCTCCCCCTGCAGATCCAGAGTGGGTTTGGATGTAAAATCATCACTTCCCTGTGGTGCAGACCAACATCACGCTGGTCTGCTTGACACAAGGTTTTCCATATAAAAGGTCAGCCAACTTTTATCACTGGTATTAAATCCAGTGGAGCACCTCAGCAAGTATGCACCCTTCTAGATGGTTTTTCTTCCCAAGGGGTGAAAAAGTAGCTTACCAAAGTGGGTAACTGGTCACTGGACTTCAGTGAGGCAAAAGATATCAGAGAGACAACATTAAAGCAAACTCAGAAATACAAAAAAACCTTCAGAGGACCTGAAGGATAGATACAAATCACTGTGGCTCCACAAAGCTTTTCCAACCTTCCCAGTTTTTTTGCAAGTGAACAAATGACTGGATGTGGGAGAAGAGGCCAATGCAGTGTAGTGTTGTCTCTTGCTTGAAGAACTGCAGGACGTCTGAGCCATACGGGAGGAAGCTCCATATTTCTGAACACTGAGATTTCCCTCCTGTGCGTTTCTGGACTCTGATTGTCACTCTGGCTCTGGACAGTTGTGCTCTTCCTCAGGAGTGCCCATAGCAGGGGCTGTACCCTATCCCCTTATCCATTATCTTTTTTCCACAGGTGTTGCCATTGGCATTTGTGCACAGGCTGCCTGTTGCTCTCCCTCCTTACCTGGATGTTTCCTGAGGGTCTCTCTCTTCCTTTCCTTTGCAGACACATTTGCCAGCAAAGTAGCAGCAACGCAGGACCAGTATGCAGACGCCTCCATCGGGAATGTCACCGGGAGCAATGCTGTGAACGTTTTCCTGGGAATTGGGGTAGCCTGGTCCATCGCAGCCATCTACCACGCGGCGCACGGACAAGCCTTCCAAGTCTCACCTGGCACACTGGCCTTCTCCGTCACCCTCTTCACCATTTTTGCTTTTATCAGTGTGGGCGTGCTGCTCTACCGGCGGAGACCCGAGATTGGAGGTGAGCTGGGCGGGCCGCGGACTTCCAAGCTGCTCACATCCTCACTGTTTATCCTCCTCTGGCTCTTGTACATATTCTTCTCATCTCTGGAAGCCTACTGCCACATAAAGGGCTTCTAAAGGGACAATAAGAGATAGTAAATATATGTATATCTATATATATCTATATAGAGTGATATATAGGTATAGATATAGATATAATGCTGTGTATAATGAACAGAGAAAAAGAATAAAAGAGATTTGCCATGTTCACACACCTGCTGATGGAAAGCGGCTTTGGAGCATCCTTTGAACTAGGCAGGACCCCAAAGCCAGCAGGACCCCTCCCCAGGCAGTGGCCCCAGCCAGGAGCCAGGCAGCAGGGCCCTTTCTGCGACTCTACCAACAGGAGCAGCTGATTCCACCACTGACTCCCACCCACCAGCCACCTGGGAAGATGGATATGAAGGTGACCAGGGTGCATCGCTATGAGGAAGGCCAGGGTAGCTGGTGAGAAACAGAGCAGTGGGCAAGGGAAGGAGAGGAAAGCAAGGGTTCTGATCTCCAGCCGCCATCCACCTGCCTTCGCCACTCGGGAACATCCCCTCTGGCCCTGTTGGAGAGAAGCAAGAGACCGAACTGAAGGCAAAGGGGAAACTGGGAGCTTTCTAAGGATAGAACACAAACCGTTTTCGTCATTGATTTGGGGTTGGTTTTTTTGTTTCGTTTTGGCGTGTGTACAACTAGCATTTCCCACCCACCTGCCCCTCACCTTTCCCTCTCCATGCTTTGGGGATGCACAGCCGCAACCTCATGTCCAGTGTCCTAAGCCGAGGCTGCGTGGGGCGGTGGGGGCTTTCCTCCTGCTTCCTCCTCCTCCTCGGGCATGCTGTCGTGGTACTTGTAACATTTGCATGAATGAAATGAAATCTATCTGTATATAGCAACCTATAGCGATAGTCCTTCCAACCATGTGGGTTGAGCATTGCAGATACAAGTGTTTTTCTTTTCACTGGGTTTTATTTATTTTTTAGTTAGTTTGGTTTTGCCATAGGGTTTTTTGCTTGTTTGTTTGTTTCCTCTTAGCGGGGGTAAAAGGATGGAAAGCTGTCCCCACTTATTGCTTGTTGCATGGGTCCGTGAGAAGCAATAACAGCCATGCAGTTGTAGGTTTCCAGGGGAGGAAAATCCACACCCCAGAGACTGCCAGCTCTGTCTATCTGTGTAGCTGGGGTCCTCTGACATGCTGAAACCAGTATGAAGGTTTCCATTATCCACACAAGGTTTTACACAAGGTCCCAGGGAGCCCAGGTGGGATGAGCAGTCCAAGGGGGACAAGCGTGGCTGACTCCCAGCATCTCCTATGCTTCTGCCTTTATAGTTGGTGGCTGCCTCAAAACCCCTTGGTTCCCTGCTATTCCCTGTATCCCCAGAGGTCTAGTGACAGCCCCTGTTTCTGAGTGTTAAGCCATCAGGATCAGTCCCCAAAGCTGGTCCTTTCCCACAGCCATTTGGAGGCAGAGAAATTCAACATAAGGGCTGAAGGACCATAAAGAGATCTCCCACTCTGCTGATTGCAACCAAGAAGCATCCCCTATAGGAAAAGGCTACACTTTGCACTCTCCGAATCTGAAATTGCTGGGAAGGATGAGACAGGGAGGTGTAACTCAGCATCACCCCCCATGCGAGTAGTGCAGGTTGGGGTAGAGAGCCAAGCTAGAGAAGTGTGGGTGTAGAGCTCCCCAGGGCACAGCAGAGAGGAGACATTGTGCAGTGGTGTTGAGAGATGTCTTCTTACCCTATGCCCTTTGCCAGGCTTCCCGACATTCCAGCCAGGCAAACTCCTAGCCTGTATGTCCATGGTAAGCTCTTCCCATTCAGCTGAAAACCATGTCTGATGCTTGTACCATAACCAGCTGGCTGGGGGTATTTGTACTCATTTTGAACTATCTGTGGAAATTTTAATGAATCTGCTGTAAGATTTTCTCTAGGAATATGAAGTTGTGGGGTTTTGTTCTTGAGCCTTTTTTTCACTTTCGTTGGGTTAGGGATTTTTCTTTTTGTTTTTCATTGTTTTGGGGGAAGAATCAAACACAGGTGCAGGTTGTTCAGGTTTATGATTACCTTTATGTACAATGATTTCATTTTCATCTGTTTGGCTTCATTTTTTTTAGTTTGCGTGTACTGCCCACCACTATATGCAGTGAGTCCACTAATTGTGATGATCCTTATCAATGGTACACAATGCACAGAGAAATAAAGTTTGTAATGATTCCTGATGGATCCGGTCCTGCTCCTGCATATTCTCTATGGAAAACCCTTCTCTCCCCTCCAATTGTTTTCCCCTTTGTATCCATCTCTCCTTTACTCATTGGTTTGCCTTCACCGTGTTCACCCCTGCCACTGACAGGGGTAGTGGTGCTTTGCACACCCTCTCCTATCCCATCTCACACCTTTCCTCCCACTCCATCTCCATGGTGCCTCAGGCTCGGTATGCTGCCATAGAGCTGGGAATCACGGCCCGCTCCACCCTCAGGGGGATGCAGGAAACCACCCAGGGACAAAACTGCAGTGCAACCCACCCTTCTGGGTCCAGGAGTTGGACCTGTGCTGGGTCCTAGTCAGTGCTGGCTTGCCCTAGGCTTGAGGACAGCCATGCATGTGTGCCTCCAGGGTACTTAGCAGCTCTTTCTGCTTGTGTCTTCTAGTTACATGGAGCTACTCATGCTGTTGCTACAACCTCACAGTGACTTGCTCTAGGTTAAGCCACGAGCTAATTATAAGGGAGGATGCATTACCAGGGCAGGGTGCATGGGTGCCAAAGCAGGTCCGAGACACCCCATGAGGTCACCGAGTACCCCAGGAGGTTGGGCTGCTCTCAACAGCTGCTTGACCATGCCCCTGGCCAGGTGCCATGGGCCATTTCAGACCCAGCTCAGCCAGCACTGAGGAGGAGAAAAGTCTCTGCGTGCCCGGGGATGTTGCTCCTCCTTGTGTTTCATGCAGCCTCTGTTGAGTTGTCCCCAAATAAACCCTCCCCATGATGCCTGGGAGGTCCTGCTCTGACAGCTAAACTCAAATACCAGCTGAACCCAGGTCTGGAGATGGGTCCCAGGCAAGCGCTGCCTTCATCCAGTGGGGCTCTCCCTGAGTGTCCTGGTGAGGAGTGTGCTCCCAGGGTCCTGACCACGCTCCTGCCTGTCTGCCAAGCAAGGACAGGATGGGGCTGCACAGCCAGTCAGAATGGTACCAACAGCAGTGTCTGACTGTCAAACTCCAAGCTAGAAACGTGCCACCAGGCAAAAAGAAAAAGGGTAGAATATAGCTGATTTTGTTGCAGCATGGCCATGTCTGTAGAGGCCCAGAGGCATTAGAATTCCCACTTGCCAATGCAAGGGGATGTGTGGCAGAGCAAGTAACACACCCTGGCAACCAAAGGATCTAACATGATCCCTGGGCTGCTGTCAGACGAATCTGGCCCTTCCCCACACCCTGTGCTGCTTTTGGCCAGCCGTGCCACCGCTTCACTCTCCCTGTGGGTGCTCAGCACCCTCCTGAATGAGTATGAGTCAAACTCCTACACTCCCCAGGCCACCAGCGAGCATGGCCAGTCACTTTTATGTGCTTTTCACAGGCAGTGGATTGTGAAAGCAAAGCAGCTCTTCTGACCCAGTAATTACTTCTATTGAAAGGTGATGTTGGTATTTTGCTCTCCTCATTTGCTTCTTCAGAATGAATTGTAGTCTCTAAAGTAATTAACAAGCCAAATGGGACTTGTGTAGCCACTCAGGTTAACAGACAGTAAATAGCTGTTTGCTCACAGAGCTTTCCAAAGGAAATGATGGAGCAGTGCTTGCTTAGGGCAAGGCCTAAATCACAGGGTAAACACCAGCCCTGCTTATGCAATTACTCCCTGCCAGCTGTGTGCTTTTTGGCATCTTCAACGAGGTTATGCACAGCGCGATGTGTGTCTGCCCAGTGCTCATGGAGGAGTCACGGGTGAGCAGCAAGGGGAAGGACTGCTCCACTGAGCCCAGCCACCTGCCAGTGTTCTCAAGGGTGCCATGCCTGCTCTTCTGCACCAGCCTTGTCTTTAAACCATACTCTCTGAAGGCAAAAGCAAACTGCCTTCCTCCAAAAGACGCCTGTGCTGGCTGGCACACTGCTGGGAGGCAGCAGGAGGAGGCACAGTCCCCGGCACAGGCACATCTTGCTGTCATGCCTGCCTGCCTGCCCAGTGGGCCACAGCTCAGCTCCCCAGGTCCCCTGTCTCATGCCAGTGTTCTCCCATCTCCTCCTCATTCCTGCCAGCCTCCCCACCCTCCCTCACAAGAGAAGGACATGGAGCATCTCTGATAAAGGTTCAGAAATGTTGCCAGAAACAGCAGTTTAAACTCTTGGCCTCCATCTCTCCACCTGCCCTCTTTACTCTCACTCCTTTTCATCACCCCACTAGCCAAAGGTAAACTTTTCCATGGGAAAGGATGCAGCACGGTGCAAAGGACATTCAGAGGCAGACACCCAAATAACTCCACAGGCCACTGCAAAGCGCTTGGGGACAAGCAGAACGAACACACCAGAGACAGACCTAAGCATCTTGGAAAAAACATATTCCCAGCTCTTCAGGGGTCAGCAGGAGTGGAGGCAAATCCCAGCCACAAACTGAACACATGAAAAAAGTGGAGGGAAAAAAAAAAGCGCTGCAAATCAGCAGTGTCTCGTGGCTGTGCCAGGGGAGCAAGGAACTGCTCCCTCCAGAGATGTGAATCCTCATCTCCAAACAAGGCTCCTGCTCATATGTCACCCCTTTCCAGGCAGCCTGTGGTGCCTCTGGGATGAGGGGCGATCACAAGAGTCATTTGTGCATCTTCCTCCCTGCTCTCATCACTTCCTTAAACGTCAAAAGGGAAAAGGGAGGCCTTGAGCCCACTCTGGTCACGAGTCTGGCTGCAGTCTGTAAACTCATCATGCTATTTCTGCTATGGGCAGGGACTGGAGAACCAGAGCCCATATGTTATTGTTAAAGCTATTTTTAAATGCTTGGGTAAGAGTCAAGTGCAACAGTATTGGTGGCCATATTCATAACTCAGGAGGAGACTCAGCTACATTCCTGGAGGGACAGAGCTGGGCATAGCCAGAAAGCAGTGGAGAGAGAGAAAAGAGGGAAAACTTAGTGCTGGATAGTGTCATTCCAGGAGAAAGCCTTGAATTATTTTCTATAGGCTTTGGCACTCAAGCCCATCTGGGGAAGCACATTTGCAGAGCACCAGACACCTTCCTGGCCTCTCTGAGTGTGCAATGACCAACTACTATGACACTTACACACACAAGCTGCACAGCTGTAGAAAAGCCTGTTTATCTTGTAAAAAAATTGACTTGCACAGGAAAGCATCCAGAGACATCTGTATTCTTGCAAAAAGCACCAAGGGACAATAAATACAGTGAGATTCCTCACCTTTTATGGACTTGAGCCTTTCTGCTTTTGCAACTAGAGGTGCCAAGAGCCTCTTGCCAGCCAGCAACACCCCTCACGCAGAGGGAAGGGACGCTGCAAGGGAAAGGGACCTGTCTGACCAAACAGGAGCTGTTATCAGCAAAGACAGAAGCTTGCTGCTACTAGAAAGATTCTGTGGTATGCCCCTGAGAGCATCCAAGAAGTCTCCACAGGGTCTTGCTGTCTCTCTGGAGCATCTCAAGAACAAGGAGCCCTGCCCTCTGAGGCCCAGTGTCCCCAGGGTGGTGTACTGCTCTCTCCCTGCAGGCTCTGCACCCTCCCTTGGCTCCTTCCCCCTTCCCAAAGTTGGATGCCAGGTAGTTAGACAGCTGTGTCAGGGGGGTGGATGTCAGCACCAGGCTGTGGCTCCCCTCACTTAGAAGTGTGGAAGAGGGCACTGGGGTGCATACTGTTCCCAAGGCAGGTGCTGTGGAGCTCTGTTGAGCTGGGTGGAGCTGGGTGCTGCTGGTAGGGTGCCCAGTGTTAGAGGGCACAGGGAGGGGAGGAGTGCTGTGGGGTCCCACACAGATCTGGAAACCTTGTTTTAGGCTCTGCTACAGCATGTCCCTCTGCCCCAGCTACCATGGGTATGGACATGCATCTTGATTTCTGCACAGATACAGCACAGCCTTTAGCTCTTTTGGCTGCCTATGGGCACCAACCCCAGACAATACTTTTATCTATTTGATTCAAAACAGCCCTTGGCCTGTTGTACTGCACTAGAAAAGCTTTCTGCCCCTCCCAGCATGCAGCCCCGCTCCAGTTCAGGTAGCAATGGTGACTATTAGTGATGCTCCAGGAGCACATGCCACCTGATGCTGGGGTCCTCCAGCATCTGCCTTGACCACCTCAAGGTCCCAAAAATACACAGTGATAATCCAGCCTGGCCTTGCTCTGTGCTTGCCTGGCCTTGCTCTGTGCTTGCCTCCCCTGCAGAGCCTCTTCACATACCATCTTCTTCCAGGCTCCCTGCAGAGAAGCAGTCTCTGTCCCTCCTGCCCCAAAACTGGGGCCTTCCTGTAGTGGGACAAGCCTCCTTTCTCACTGGAACAAACAACAACACTTGTTAGCTCAGGCTTGCTGTCTGTGTCTCAGGACAAAGATTAACCACCCAATGTGGTGGACTTGAGCCCCTACAAACCAAGAGGCAAGGCAAACTTCCATGCAGCAGACGTAGAGTTCAGCATGCTGAGCCCCTCCTGCTCATCACCCAGGCAATGTTACAGCCACTACCCACAGGCACAGTTTTTATTGTGCCACTGTGCTTCACTCATGAGTCTGTGGAAGATTAAACATTTTTTTGCTGAATTTCCGCTATTATCAAGTCCTACAGATGCTCCAGCTCCACCCCCCAACCCAACCCTGCCTCTATGTTCCAGAACAAACTAATTGCTTTAACTAAAGGTTCAAGACTTTCCTGCCCCTGCTTAAAATGGGCGCAGCTTAAGTAGAGCAAGTTGCAATGGCCTGGGATGTTTATCCACTCTTAGAGCTCCTAAACCCTTGCAGGATGTGGAAGACTGATACAGGGCTCTCTCCCTGCACCTCCTGACCTCTTTGTTGAGGTGGGATTTATTTCCTTTCCTTTCTTTCTGACTCAGAAGAGACTCTTTACTGATGACAACAGGGTGAGACCTGCATACAGTTCAGCCTTGTTGCTCTGTTTTCTCGACAGAAATTGCCACTGCAGTCCATGGCACTGTCATCCCCAGGAGTGTGTGCCCCTCTATCCCAGCCCACAGGCTGCTGACTTACAGGAATTTGAGATTCTGGCAGATGAGCTTCTTTGCAGAGATACTTCGCAACAAGGAGAGTTTCTGAGTCACTGTAAAATTGCTGTGCTGGCACAGGATAGATTGCATCCTGGTCGTGCAAATGTGTCCCAGGTTGCTATCAAGCTTATTTGGGAACATTAATGAAAGCATTTGCAAACTAGTGGCTTTGTGATTCCCAGGGATGTAGCGAACTGTGCAACTAGATTTCTGCTTGTTCTGTGTAATGCCGAGATGTTTCCCTTGCCTCTTGACTTCAGCTATAGCCCTGTACATTGCCCTGGTCTTTCCTTGCAATAAGAGCTATGATTAGGTACCCCTTGGCTGAACTCCCCCTGTACAAATGAGGACGAAGCGATGCCTGTTGTGTCTTCATTCGTTTGCCCCATGTTGCTTCCTTCATCTTCTGAGCTCTTGAGAAAAACATGCTCATGCAGGGAGCCTTGCAGGAGACCTGCTTGTCTTGCTCTTAATCACGAAACATGCACTTCTTTCAGCAGCTCAAGAGAGCAATAGATGGCAATAATACCTCTTACATTACAGTCACTATGTTAGCAAGGAAGAAAATGTTATTTATTTTTTCCCTGACAACATTTGTCCTACTTCTTTTTTCCATAATGCATTAAGCATTAGGAGGCACAGCTCTGCACGTAGTCCAGCTCTCAAGACTAACTGTTGAGGACATTGTTCAGCAATCCAGCACAGTTTTATTTGTGGATGAAGGGCAGAAGTTGGTGAATTCTCCTACAATTCCTAGCTGGAAGAACACCGACATGCTAGTAAAACCCACAAAATGCAGAGTTTGGTAAATTGCAGCCCTCCATATCCTGGTCTCTGTGCCAAGGAGACCTGGCATGAGGTTGTAAACTCCAAACCATGAACTTCCTGAAGACCACTCAGCAGTGATGGGCATCTTTACACCTACTGCTGTCCCTCAGCTATCCGGAGAGGTCTCTGGTGTACCTGGTGCTCACCAGGTGTGAATGTCACCACTAGTAAAGCAAGAAGAGAACATGGTGGATACCACATTCTACCTCCCACCCCAAAAACAAGCCTCTGGGATATTCCCAGAAAAAAGCAGTCAGACTGCCAGGAGCAAAGCAGTCACCAGGAAACCTCACACATCTCAAAAGCGGTAGGTTCCCCATGGTACTCTCTCTCTGCTGCTCCCCAGATCACTGCCATGAGGGAAGAGCCACTCACAGCCCAGCACCCTGCAGGCAGAGCCAGAGGAGAGATCTGAGCTCCCCATGCTTGTTCATGGGAGCATCAGCCCTGGTTTCAGCCAGGGAGGCCTGCAGGGAATGGCCATGGTATTTTGAAGGAGAGGGAAATGAGATGGGAATTAGTAAAAAAATTACAGTAGCTGTAATTTAGATCCATTACTAATTTTCTGCATTAATGAAGAGGCCCAATTATCTCAATGCTTGAGTGACCACTCCAGCTCTCAAAAGTCATTTCTGCACACTTGAACAACTGCTCCTCCTTCTAGAGTAAAAATCAGGCTTTTGTTGTGAGCCTGGAGAGAACATGGAAACACATCTTTGCTGGCAGAGATGGAATCCATGTCAGAAGCTTCTTCCACTGTCCCACTCAGGAGTGGAGGGATGCTTGGGCAGGGAGCTGGTAGCTGCCTGCAGAGCCTGTCCCAGGGTTGCTGGACTCTCCCCATGGTTGAGGCAGCAAGGATCCCCTGGAGCACAGGATGCAAGAGGGAAAGAGCTCAAAATGGCTCTCTGGGCCTAAGAAGTGAGGGGAACAGCTGGTGGCTGGATGCATCCCAGGAGGCGAGGCAGGCAGCGGGCAAGTGGCCCTGCAGTACAGGTGACTCCTCCCCACAGGCACCACATGCCAGGGTGGGGACAGCACTGCCAAGGCAAATTATCTTCTGGTATTTTGGATGTGCTGGAGCACATCAATAATGTCCTCCAGATGTAATGGCTCCAGCTTTCCTGTTCCCCTCTGACAGCCACCACTGTCCTCCCGCTCAGCAGCCCCAGGAGAGCTCCCCATCACCCCAGGAGCAGCAGGGGGGAGGCAGGCAGGGAAGAGGCTGCAACCACCCTTCCTGACGCACCCAAAGCACCAGTCAGCCCAGCCACAGTCATCCTGTGTTACCCATCATCCTGTGTGTCCTTCATCTCACAGCCACAGGGCACTCTAGGGCAGACAGACATCTTGTGCAAACCTTGACAGAGAGAGAGAGAGAGAGATCTCTGACAGCCCAACTGGCTGCCTGGTCCCCCCACCAGGGGCAGGGCAGGCAGACCCCAGATGGACAGAGCCAAATTTTTTCAAAGCAGGGCTGAAAGGAGAGTTTGCAGAAAAACTGGTTTGCCTGGTGGCAGGAACCAGAACACTGGTCATAAATTCAACTCCACCTTCCCTCTGCCACCTGTGTTGTGCTTGGTGCCACGAGCTGGCACTGCCCCAGCAATGCAGAGCCCCTGTCCTGGTGGGTCAAAGCTGGGTCACCCTCAGACTCAGCTGCTGGAGTCTCCCAATCTCTCTGTCTCTGTCATAGTTCCTCACAAATTCAATGGCACAATGCAGCTACACTATATGAAAAGCCATAATATTTGTTGGTATGACTCTTTTATTACTGTCAATTTATATATATATTTGTTGATAAAAGAAGTCATCTTGGGAGACACTTCTAGTCTACTGGGAAATAACTGTCCGATGCTGTATATTCTGTACATGCTGTATAAACAAAGCGAAACATTTAAATCTAAGTGTTTGGTGGACTCGGTGGCATGTGCTGCAGGAGGAGATTAGGACCAGGCAAGCCCCCTTCTTGGGCCACCATGGCTCAGGCTTGGGGTTCCTGGCAGAGTCACCATCCTGCTGGGGTCCTGGAGACAGTCTGGGGTATATACTGGCCACGGTGCAAGGGCGAAGCCTGCTGCTGCCTCGGTGCTTTTTCCCATGCAAAGGTGAAAGGAGGCAACTCTGCGAGTGGAAGCTGAAACACTTGAGCTCCCTCCTGGGGCACAGCACAGGACCGGTGAACAGCTTGGTTTGTCAGGAGCTCTCAGCGCAGCGAGCCCGGTGTCACCCACCTGCTCCCCAGTTCTCCTGCCCAGGGAGGACACCAGCCACCACCCAGCAGGACATCTCTAAGCCTTAGGGGTCAGAGAGAGACAATTCCCCATGGGAAGATGGCCGGTGATGGCAGAGACTGGCTCCGAGCACCCGGCTCCTCCAACTCCTTCCCACGCTAATCCTGTACCACAGCGCCAGCCACCCTCCCTGGTGTGTTTTACAGCAGCCACGAGCTGTGATCTTCTAACCTGACACACGCTGTTAGAAAACCTGTTTCATATTTTCCGTGGTATCAATCTACAACTTTTGAAATTATTGGACACAGTCGTGGTAGCCTAAAAGTTGTGCTGAGCTCATATATTTTTATATTTGTGGTGTTTTCCTATTAATAGAGAGTAGTGAACCAGTAACCCTATAGCTGAAAGTGATCTATTCAAAATAAATATATGACTGCAGAAAATATTTGTAAAAATAATTTATTTGAAATATTCTGCCAAAGATAGCTCTCTAATGATCTGTAAAATGTTGTTTCTCTCTTTTTGCTCTGAATGTCATTGTGAAAGGACCTTTCCCCACATCTTTTGAAGATTTTTTTTTTTTATCTTTAAGGGCAAAGAAATATGCCAATGATTTTTTTACTAGAGCAGTAAATAGAGTAGTATGGAGGCATGAGACAACTTTGTAAAGGTGATAAAAAGGACCCATAACGATCATTCTGAAAATCTGGTTTCTCCCATAGTTACTCTGGCTGACAGATGGGTTTTGAAGCCCAGGACAGTTGTCCAGCAGGAAGGTCTTGGCTGCTTCTGCTGTGGCTGCTGTGTAGATTACCTGAAAGAGAGAAATCTCTCAAGAATCCATTTGAAGGCTTGAGACATTTGGATTCTTTCACATCCAAACTTCAGCTTCTTGATTATTTATGGGCTTGATATCCTTATTGGCCCTTAATAGGCCTTGTGGCACATGGGGAACCCTCACCCAAGGCTTCAGCCTGACAAAGTCTGGCCCCTTCCAAAGCCATTCCCACAACACACCTGGCATCTGCCAGCAGCCCTGAACCAATGGCAGAAATAATCCTGCTGACACCCAGATCTGTCCCCTTCCTCATATGGGGATAGGACAAGGGAGACCCAGCCACTATGGGACATGACACCTTAGCAAGAGGATCCATCCCTGCAGGTATCCAGTTAAAACAGGGGGATGTACAGCCCTTCACCTGGGAGAAGCTGCCTAGATTAGTTTTTTCAGAAATTACTAATCTTTTTTATTATGGAGAAAAATCGTCTTTCCCTTCTTCATTTCTTTGTTTTGAAAGAACTTTTCAATACTAGAAAAAGCCTTCATTATCCTGTGTGATCCCCAAGTCTGTTGCAGTGGAAATACATCCTCAGCCACATTAGGCACCACCATATCAAAGAGATTTTTGGCTCAGATTTTTTTTGTTTCTGAGCAGATTCACAGATTCTTGAATGTCTTGGTCATAAAGGTCTGGAGGAATTAGCTGGTAATAAAGGAATGAAAGGCCTGTTCCAGTGAATGTGTTTCCACATGCAATTCAACTTTTGACTCCCCAAAAGGTCTGGCACGTGTGTAAGTGCTTTATTGGGCAGGTGCCCAGAATCAGAGATGGGAAAAGCAGTTTCCAAGCCATGGGGTGCATATGGGTGTGATGGGAGCACTGCTGTCCATCAGGTGTGGGTGGCACACTCTGCAGCAGTGGGATCTACGTGCCAGTGAATCTTTGTTCCTCTGTGCAAGGAACTCTCTGAATCCGGGGTTGTGCAGCTGCTGCATCACAGGGAAATGCGAGCAAGCCAGGGAAGGCAATAGTGAGAAGAATTGGGTTTCTGATCACTGTGCATTTTGTTAATTAGTGAATTCAAATAGTTTTATTTTTAACAAAAACAGATAATCTTTATTCCAGTAAAGACAACTGTTGACTTGAGATATATATATAAATATATATATATATAATTTGAATGGTTTATATCCTGTTGCTCTAACTACATAAAATGGAAACATGTTGCAAGTTGTGTCATTCCAATGTACAAAATAAATTACTTTTCCCTGCATGCTGCCTGGGTATGTTGTGATTTGAATTAAGAGTTATATTTGAATTGCCTTATTCAAGAGGTTGTATGTTACCTAACTGGGGAATGACCTGGCACTGTTCATCACATTACATTTGTACTTGATGCTGTGTTATGTCAAATTCAGATGAGTTGTCTGTCATCTATGTATTTTGTGGGAGACCTTTTATCTTGTTAAACTGTGATATGTAAACCTTCATTGCCTGAAATAGTCACAGTTGTATAAATCAGTGTCTTCAGCTGTTTTCCTAATTTTATCACAATTCCTAACACAAAATATAGATGTTTGTAAATTCTCCATTCATTTTGTCTATTTTTATGTATGAGGCTTTTTTTTAATCTGGCAAAGCAGTAAGATAAGGCGGCTTCCCCAGAATTTTTCAATCAAGACTCAGTTACATTTTTATCCCTCGGCAAGAGGCAACAACCAATTTTCTGCAGCTACAATTGGAATTAGGGATGTCTGTTTATTGGTATTATCTTTCCTGGCTCAGATGGGCCATTATCACTGCAGAACACAATGATTAATGACAAGCCAAACGTGATGCTTCTGCAGTGACAACGCTCTGGGGACCAGGCACTTCACAGCACCTTCTTCAGGCCCTACACCTCTGCCGTGCCACAGGCTGGGTGGGAAGGGAGAGGGTGGGTGCCCCTGCCACAGTCAGACAGCCCAGAGGAGAGAAGGGAGAGATGCTGTTACTAATCCTGAGTCCAGGACACTTTTCCTCCTTACAAAAACCCCAAGACCATGCCATCTGCCCTCCCGCACAACACCCCAGCCACAAAGCTGCCCCTTGTCCATTCATTTGCCCCACAGCTGTAGCACGTTGCTGAAGACCAACATCCCATCCTGATATTGTATTGGGCAAAATCCCCCACCATGGCTGCTCCTACAGCATCTGCTGAAGCCACATGGGGGTTTTTTTTCTAGCTTTGGTTTCCAGCCGTGAGATCATGTTACTCCATGGCTGGCTAACAGCAATGTGCTCCCCAGCTAGACACTAGTATACCCCATACAGGTCAGATCCTTTGGATCCTGAAGGAAGCAGCACCATGTAGGCACAAACCTGTTCCAGTGGTGGCACAAGGACAAGGTGACCCAAAACCCCCTGCAGCAAGGGTCACTAGTTCTGCTGTGTCACCCCTCCTGTCCCCCACCAGACAGACAAAACTGGCTACAGCACAGCCAGGAAACAGGTCTGTTTGGGAAACAAACCCCCAAAGTCCATCTGCAGCTTGCAGGTGACTGGAGCATTTCTGGACATTTTAACCCCATGTCTAAAATCCCAAATGAAATAGTTGTTGAGATCACTAAAACACTCTTGCCAGAGCCAGAAGACAGTCCCTGCTCAGTTGTGCAGGTGCCACATCATCCTAAACATAAGCAGAATAAATGCCTCAGGCACACAAAGCTCACGAAGGTGTCTCGGTCCTGGTGTGAAAGCCCCACTGTTCTCTCCCCACTCTTCCAGTTTTTACTGTAGTTGCACAACTGTGCTGCACAAAACACTGCCCAGTTTTTATGTCTAGTAACCATAAGAAACACATGGTCTGAGAAATAAATTACAGGAGCAGGATACGCTATGGTCCTGGATTATTGAATCCCTTCAAGGGTTTTGAGAGTTAAAAAATTTCCTGTCCCATCCAGAAACGCATCCTTTTTTTTTTTTTTTCCCCTTTTCCTCCTTTTTTTTTTTTCTTGGTATGTTTCAGGTTGAAGGACACTGCTACCAAAAGCACTGGGAAGGGCTGGAGTGGTGCTGAGTGGAGGTTGCCATAGGCAGCCAGACAGTGCCTTAACCACTCGGGGTCTCTCCCGGTGCCCGCGAGGGTGCCCAAAAGCCGCACCGATGTCACCCGGGAGCGCCGAGACCAGCACAACTCGGCGCAGCGAACGGCGGTGGGCGGGGTCCGCCGGAGGCCACGCCCCCCAGGGCGGCCCCCATTGGCCCCGCGCGGCCCCGCCGGCGGCCCCTATTGGCTGCAGTTCCCGCGGGTTTCCGGCGCGCGGGGCCGCGGGATGGCNATTTTGACTGTAGTTGCACAACTGTGCTCCACAAAACACTGTTCAGTTTTTATGTCTAGTAACCAAAAGAAACACATGGTCGGAGAAATAAATTACTGGAGCAGGATACGCTATGGTCCTGGATTATTTAATCCCTTCAAGGGTTTTGAAAGTTAAAAAATTTCCTGTCCCATCCAGAAACGCATCCTTTTTTTTTTCCCTTTTCCTCCTTTTTTTTTTTTT